>CM021104.1:514078328-514595574 GCA_007115665.2 Sequoiadendron giganteum | reverse complement strand
AGCAAGCACCTTACAGGCCCGCAGACCTACAAGAGGGCAACCCCCAAGATCTCTCTCATGGAGGAGCCCATAGAAGAAAGCACCTTACAGGTCCATAGACCTGCAAGGAGGAATCCCCCAAGATCTCTCACATGAGGGAAACCTAGAAAAGGGGACTTTGTAGAGTCAAAAAGCAGGTTCATAGGCGCACTTATGAAGCGACATGTTAATTTGCAGATAAAACATGTCAAGAGACACAAATGATCCATGTAGGCAAATAAGTGGATAGTCATGTAGACCGTTGACAAGTTGGAAAGATTTCAAAGGGGTCCCTCGAGAACCCGACATCAAGAGGGGTCGACTCAAGGGACGTGTTGTTTGAAAGTGCAAAAGAGATTGATTTATCATCAAGGAATCCTTTTGAAAGATGTTCACTTCATCAAGGAATTTGAAATGAAGAAAATGCCCCCTCATGAGGGGAAGGCCGAGGCTTCTCCCACTTAAAAAGGTTGCTCCCTCCTTGGAGGAAATTTTTCAAGCTCTTCCTTTATGAACCCATGATGAAGGCAACACGTTCCATTAGGGGTCCAAGTCATAAATGCGATTTTTTCAAAAAAATTGCAAAGATATTTGAGAGAAGATTCATTGGCAATGAATACATTTTCTGAAACTTTTGAGGTTGACGCTATAGCCCCCACTTAGGGTCGTGTGTGTTGAACACAGAGGCACGTGACAGCCTAAGGAGAAAGCAAAAAAGAAAAAGTGATGTTGTGGACCACGGGACATAAAGAGATGTCATCGTGGTGGTGTTATTGTGCACATTAGGGACAACACATAGACACCAAAACATGACAACTCAAGAAAAGAAAAGAGAAAGATAAAAGAAAAGGTAAAAAGAGACAAAGAAGTCACAAACAAAGGGCATAGGGGTGATCTGATATTTTAGGGTAGAGTTGCTCATGAATATATATAGGTATAGTAATAGTATATTAATGACCTATCATCAACCCCCTACTATATCAGACCATGTGAAAAATGCACGAGAAGACAAAGTAAAAATTTAAAAAATGGGTCAACATGTAAGGGAAACCTATATGCCCCCAACGCTTTGCATCGTCCCCAATTTGTCAAAAATCAAACACAAACACGGAAGAATGATGATACAAATAGAAGAAGGTTCACGGCACAAAAATCACTCATGTATCCAAGCACCAACAAGGGTGACAAGGTTCATCCAGGAAAACATAGCACAATCACGGGGGAACACATCACAACACACACACATCTACTCTAAAGATAAAGAAGAGGCCTCCCGCTAACACTCATCGACCAAGAGGTCACCTGCTTCCCAATATAAATCATTGTAAGGGGAAGGAGGATGAGCCTACAGTGGTGGAATATCAAGCGGAGGAGCTTTTGACCCTCCCACAACAAGGGCTAAGGAAGAAGGCCTCACAGGGTCTTCTCCACTCGGCTCTTGTGCAGCTATGGTCAACGATTTTGTGAAGATCATCGACAAGGCCAAAATTTCATCCAAAGAGTTAAACATGCACTTTATAGGAGTTCCATGTCGTAGCTCAACGAATGGAGAGGGTGGCGATTGAGATTCATCGCTAGGCTCATTGAGTGACTTAGGAGCAGTGATAAACTCAGGAGAGCCGGAGTTGGCTCTATCACTAGGATAGAACAAGCTAGCGTAGGACCACCTTTTAGAGAAGGTGGGATCCTCTTATGCCCTTCATTATTGGAAGGGTCAACCTCCACCTTCGGCTTCATTGGGGGACACGAACTCCCCATAAACAAGGCGAGAGGCACAGAGGAAGAGCAAAAGACCGCGACAGATACCGCCGAAGTAGTCGGCATATCCATGGGCTTAGGGAATGATGGGATGTCCGGAAGGGACATCAACAAGGGAAGCTCAACCGAAGGAGCAATGAACACTTACACCTTCTTGGGGTCAGGCGCACTCACAGTAGGAACCAAAAGCAATACCGAACTAGATTAATGCAAGCAGAGGGAAGGAAAGAGGAGGACACAACAAAATGCTTTGATATGGGGGTGGTCAACTCCTCTTTCTTTCTCTACAAAGTTTCCTGCTCAGTCGACAGAGCCTTTCACCAATGCTTGCGCTCATGTGCAAGGAATTTTTTGTGACTCTTTGAGCTAGAGTCTGGGAGTTGTGAAGGGATAGAAGGCTCCTGCTCAGCCATAGGAGTGTCCACTACAATCATTTTTAGTGAAGGTACAAGCTCCTGAATGGGAGTAGGAGGAGTAGGTTGAGAAATAGCAGGGGGAGTCAGCTCTAGTGCCTCGACAATGGGCCTCTTCCTATTTACTGCTTTCGAGGATTCCCTACGGGGACCCTTCCTTCTACCATACAGGTAGGGCCAAGGTCTAGGAGGTGTAGTAGGAAGATCAAATATTTAGGTCTTGGGCTTTCAGCAAGCCGAGACCATCAGACTCCTTAGGTAAAAGCTAGGACTAGTATTCATCCAAAACTCTTCTTCGGAAAGAGGAGTGGAAGAAGAACCTAGAGGATGGGAAGGATTCTCCTTTCCCCTTCAAGAAGAGGAGGAATCTTTCTACTACACTACTAGAAGGGTCAAATTCGGTTGTCCCTTGCCCCTAGTCTTATACTTCACATAGTTCTTGTAAATTAGGTTCATTCTTGGAGGGAGCGAATCGACCAAGGTTGGCCAAAAATGATCCAACGAGTAACCCCCATGGGACACCAATGGTTGGTATCCAATGTCATACACCATGTGTACAGCACCTTCATGGGAGAATTTTAAACACTTGTGAATGATGGAGGTGATTCCATTCATGGAAGCTAGCCAAGGTATGCCTAGCTTCAGCCTGAACAAATCCAACTCCAGAATAACATCGAAGACTATCTCTACAGCCCTAGGTCCAATTAGGACAGACAAAGTTATCAAACCATACAGTTTGAGGCAAAGACCATCATGTGTTCGGATGGTAGACTTCATTTTTTCATACTCCTCCCTCTGTAATGAATTCAACAATCGTGTTTCTTCTGTAATGACATTCAATCGACTCGTGGGGTCAACTAAGACCCCCATCACAATGTTTCCATTGAGGTGAGTGTGAATGTAGAGTGGAGAGGGTTTGTTGTTCAATGGCATTTCCTGTGAGGTCAATGTCATGTTTGGTGAGCCATTCGTAGGCTACGTGGTAGGCATAATCATGACCATGTTAATGTATGCCTCGGCTCGAGTGGTAGAATCAGAGGGATAAATAATTAAGTTGGTAGAATGTGATGAGAATGGGTCTGTGTATATCTACAAATCACTATTCACTTTCTCCGATGATTTTTTTGCATTTCATTTATTTCCATCGAGACAAATAGTATCATCCTCGATGTGGTCCTATATCTCGTGATGTAGGTGCATACAACGTTTGGTATCATGTCTGTTGACTTGATGGTACTGAAAGAAGGTATTTGCATTGTACAAATTAGGGTAAGGCTCCCTGAGAGGCTTGGGGTTCTCAAAGGTTATGATATTATCCTTCCAAAAATTTTGCAAAATGGAAGAATAAGATTTTGCTAACTTTGTGAACTATCTATTCCACTTGAGGTCGTTATTATTTGTCACGGCTACAACATTTTCCACAGCCTTTCCTTTTTTTGAGATCGATACAATAGATCTACCTTTTGGATGGGAGTGCAAGGAGGGTCCCTGAATTGAACTACCGCCTGTTGATATTCTCGTAATGATGCACACAAATGCACGAAAGAAGGATACTTCATAAGGGAAAACTTTTCTTGCCAAGGTCTTAGCAAATTTCTTATGAATACCTTCTACACATCAAAATCAGGCAGTGGGTACGAGATTTATGAAAAGAGTGATTGATACCATGTAATGAAATCAATTATCTTTTCATTATCCCCTTGCTTGCATTGAGTGAGATCCAAAAATTTCATCTTCGGTCCGATGTTGGCTTGGAACTGTTAGAGAAACTGATTCACATGTTGATCAAATGAGAAGATAGAATTATCAGGTAAGGAACAATACCATTCAAGGGTTGTATCCTTAAGAGATTGAGGGAATAATTTTTCCATCAGCACATCATGATGGAAGAATTTCGTACACATGGTGTTAAAGGCAGACACATGTGTTTGCGGGTCCCCTTTGCTGCCATATTTTTTGAATTTGATAATCTCCATTCCTTGCGGGAAGGGAGTGTTTAGGATTATCACCGACAATGGGTTATGTCGGAAGAAGGACTGAAATATAGGCTGGGCAGAGGCCTAAGAGAGACTTGCTAGCTGGTTCTGCATGTGACCCATGTTTTAAAGCAAGGTGTTCAAAATAGGGTCATTAAATGATAGAGGACCAGTGGAACCTCTAGAACCACCACCACTAGCACCACCTCCAGAATTTCCTTCGGAGCAACCGTCAGGACCACCGCTATGGCCTCCATCAGAGGCACCACTATCGGTAGGGCCTCCACTAGAGCCACCTCCACTACCAAATCCACCTCCATGACCTCCTCCAAAGCCACCTCCGTCAGTGCCACCTCCACTTCCAAAGCCACCACCACTCATTCCACCCGAGCCTCTACCACTAGGGGCAGTGGGAGGATTGAAATTAAACCCAAGGAGTGTTTTTTTCACCTTGAGAGTGTAGGATTCCTGAGGAGAAGAAGAGATATTGATCATGGGCCATGATTTGAACAGGCACACAGATGTAGTGGGCATTGAAACACCTAATTGTCTTTCATAGGTATCAAGCACTTCCCCTCGAGTGGTAACCGATCTAGGCCTATACGAAGGGACATAAGCTTTGGTTAGATCAACGCAGTCACATAGAAATTCTATTCCCATTTAATCTCTCCCTAGAAATTATCTCACCTCGCTTGCAATCCTAGTGGCTCTCTCCATGCTCGGTACATTCTCTAAGTGATTTACAAGGTCTAGCAATCTATTACATAATTCCATGAGGCTTTCAGTGGGAACATGTACAACATCATCTTCATCTATAGATGAGTGTGTAGGGGATGCTGGAGGAGTAGGTACATGAGTGGTTTCTTCCATAAAACCCATCTCGTCGACATAGTTCGTAGGAAATCCATTAGTAAACTCATTAGTTAAACTAGTGGGAAAACTAGGGGCAAAGCTAGAGGTGACCTTTGTCTTCTCCATCGAAAGGTGTCGCACACTTCTCCTGACAACATACCCAAAATTTGTGGACTGGGTTGTGATGCTCATAAACCTCCACAACACTCAGAGTTACAAAAATTGTGAGTTACACGGGAAAAGTCTCAACACAAACAAATAGACAAACATTGTTCATGTCGGGTTCACCAAAAATGATGAGCACTATAAAGTAATTTTGTCAAGAATGATGAGCACTATAAAGTAATTTTGTCACTCTTCAGGCTTGAAATCCAAGTTTAGGCTAGGCAAGCTAGTTTTTGTAGTCAATACTGCACCTTAGATAGCTCTCTATTTGAGGACGATAGCATATTTTTGGGATGACAACTTGGCGTGTTGGCATCTGTATGGACAAAAAATAGGAAGTACAATATAAACTACCTAAAAACGAACTAACAGCCTAGATGGTTATTCCTGAATGAACAAAACAAAATGATAAGATGTGAAAAGTACAAATGAAGATGATAGAGAAAATAAATAAAAGCTAGGGTGATGAAGATGATCTCACAAAAACACCTATTCAGCAACTAGCTCCACATGTATGTTCATCTACACACAAGAAAGAGGGAAAATTGTTGGGGTTGTATAGGCACCTGCCTTAGTCAGACCCTCGTTTTGGTATTTCTACCTCCACGGAAAACCAAAAAGCAATGTAGTAGAAATATGCGATAAAGGAAAGAAGAGAGAATAAAAACACTACAAAACAATATAATGCTACTCAACCAAATCATAAAGGAGAGGATCGAAACGTTACCACCTCCACCCAAAATCTCACTAGCCAATGGAGGAGAATATGAACTTGGCAAGGTCACCATAGCCTCAACTGTGATGAAGGGAGGTCTCGTAAGACTCCAAACAACCCACGTTGCTATGGCTTGCTTCACACTCGCTATGTGGAGTTGATGGAGTGTTGTTGTTGCAATGGAGTGTTGAAGTGCTACTTGAGAGTGAAGTGAATGTTGGAAATGCTAAGAGATGGCTTGAGAATGTGTGCAGAGATCAAAATGAAGTGAGAATAAATCAATTTGAAGGAAGAATGAGGAAGAAGAAGGAATTTTCAGATCGGCTGGTCGAAGAGGGGCGTTACAATTCATCCTCAATTGGGAGTGTAACTCCTTTGCCAACTTTAGACAAAGGAATTCGTCAGGGACAGCAGCACGTTGTGCATGCATCCCCGACAAATATTCTCTCACCAACACAATGGATGGATGCCAAGTGGAAGGAAGGAAGTTGGGTGATGTGGAATTTCGCCTTCGAATTTGATTTTCTAAGGTGAGGATGTGTGAAAGGGGAATTTTCGTAAGGGGTGCAAATTCGCTCCTATACAAGGGTCTTATTTAATCAATATAGAGGATATGAAATTGGTTGAATTAGGGGTAAATTGATCAAACAAAACTGGTCAATTTTCAGTGTCTAGATTTTGTCCCTCTTTGAGATGGTGTTATGAAGAAGCATCAGTTCAAAGAAGATTAAAACATAGCACCAAGAAGAAGGTGGTTAGATTAGGGAAGATGCCCCAATCATTCAAGGGAGTGACTAGGAGGAAAGATGATGAAAGTGATGATGAGGATTAGGATTGAGGATGCCCCCTCGAGAGGATAGGCGGGTTTGGGAGAACATGGGTGTGCTCTCGAATGGATGAGATGATGCAAGATAAATGAGGAAGATGATGCAAGATGATGAATAGAATGCGAGATGGGAGGAGGAAGAGATAATGGGAGGAGAAGATAAGAAATCAAGTACAAATGGATTCAAGGACAAATATGATGTTGCCCTGGTCAATCTACAAGCCAACATTGATTGATGATGGATGGAGTGTTGTTGATGTGGGAATGATATATCCTGAAAAAACACAAGGATCTGGAAGGGTACATCTCGATGATGAAGGGATTATTTTTGGTGAGGGAATGATATATCTTGAAACAACACAAGGAATGGGAAGGATACATCCCAATGATGAGAATGATGGGAGTGTTGTTGATGAGGCAAGGATATATCCCAAAAAAACATGAGGAATGGGAAGAATACATCCCAATGATGACGGTTTGAGTGTTGTTGATGTGGGAATGATATATACCAAAAAAATAAAAGGATTGGAAAGGATACATCTTGAGGATGATGATTTGAGATGAGTCAAGGCTTGCAGCAAGGCTAGGATCAAGACCAAGGATGTGATTAGATGATTTGTGCTAGATTGAATGGATTAGGATTGGATTGAGATGTGTGATTGTTGAAATGAATAAATATTATGGAGGAAAAAAATTTAGAATAACAAATCTATATTATCCAAGAAGATTGAAAAGATGATGAAAGGATGAAGATGGAGGAATGAGACTAATGAAGTCAGATAGGATAGATAGATGAGGGAGAGTGATGAAAGATGAATGTATTAAAAACATGTAGGGTGAGTGGATGAGGGGATTTATCAATTTGATGTTATGTGTTATGCTATCATGTAGTGAGCACTTAATTTTAATATAGCATGTGATACTATGCACCAGGGTATGAGGAACCAAGGCAACTTCGTATCGCATGTATAAGATTGACATAAACAAAAAGGTTATTCCAACATCCCAAAGTCACAAAGGGCTTTGGTGGGGCCGATATTGGAAAACCACGAGCACAAAGGATGCCCTAGCATAACACAAGACCATAAAGGATCTTGGTAGGTACTATGCGGGAAAACTAGGAAAACACATTCACATAAAACCAAGATATGCCCATATTTCTACTATTCAAAGCACACCATGATATGATGGATCATGGTGACCTTGAGTAGGTATAGTAGGGAGCTTGAAAGATTAAAAAAAATGTAAAAACAACAAGAAATCACAATAAATCTCAAATATCCTTTGCCATGAGGATGATAGGTGGATGGGGTCAATGATGTGTGGAATGATATATCTTATGAAGGCCAAAGATGGATGGGATTGATGTTAGGATCAATGTGACATTGGATACTTAAGACGCATTGAAACCTCGGGGGGCTAATGAACATTGTTGGAGGAACCAGTTGGATAGGGACTCTTGGTGACATGATAGACACAAACATGGACACTAAAGAAGAAACCTAGGCCTCGTGGGCTCATCAAAGATGATCTTGCCTACGTAAAAGCATAGAGGTAATGTAGTTCAACTAACCTTGACAATGGACAATGGATAGTCAAATGCGGGACCTAATGATGGGTAGATATAATGGTGGGCCTAGATGATTGCATAAGACTGATCTTGTGGATAGGATGGTCAATATCTGCAATAGAATGTTAATTGTGTGAAGCTCAAGAATGGGATAATTATCCAAATCAACAAAATATAAATTGGGAGGATGACATGATAGATAGATGAGTGATGAAAAGTGATAGGAGATTAGCAAGATGTATGAAAGAGGTGGGAGGGATGAAAGTGGGATGGATGGTATTGGATTGCATGAGGGGTAGGCTATAGCTAGATACCAATGAAAATGGATTAGTGGATAAAAGGATGAGATTGTAGGATAGATGGATGGAGAGATAAATATTTGCAAAGGGAAAGATGATAGGAAGGATGGATGGGATGCATATGGATTTGGAGATGAAAGGGTGGATAGGGTGGATGGATAGGAAGATAAGGATGGGAAGGTGGAAAAGGATAAGTGGATGGATGGATGTGAAGATAAGGATGTGGATATGTAAAAGGATTTGTGGATTGATGGATGGGAAGATAAGGCTGGGAAGATGGAAAAGGATTAGTGGATGGATAGATGGCCAAATAAGGATGGGAAGATGGAAAATCATTAGTGGGTGGATGGATGGGAAGATCAAAAAGTATTTTCTGATAAAAAGGGAATCAAAAGGTAAGGATGGGGAGATGGAAGGAAGATAAAATGTATGGATAGAGAGCTAAGGATATGTAATATGGAAGGTATTCTTGGATGGATGTATGTATGGGGAGATGAAAGGATGATTGGATGGACAAATAGGGATATAAGGATTTGGAAGATGGAAGGGATTATTGGATGGATGGATGATGTCTCCAAGGATGGTATCACAAAGGAATACTATGCCCCACTCTAGATATGTCATGTATGATGAGGCGGGAGGGATGGGAGACAAAATAATGGGTAGAGAAGGAAAGGATATGGATGGTAGCATGATGGGTGGACAAGGGAGGGAGATGGATGTGGATAGGATGAAATGGATAAGGTAGATGGATGATAGAATGATTGGTGGACAAGGAATATGATAATGTGTGGATAAAGGGAATGTATTCCAAGAGGTGTCCAAAGAATGCATATATATATTTTCCCTTGTATTTATCAAGATCACAAGGAAGATGGATGGATTGGGATAAATGCGATATGGTAGGTAGGATGGGTAAGGTAGGTGGAGTTTCCCCCAAGTATGGAAAGTAAAATGGATGGAGAATCTACACATGACGATTTTTTACCAGGTTTTCATCATGGTACTTGTCTAAGGCACTTGTTTGTCAAGTTTTCACTATTGGACAATTTTTTCTTTTTTGTTTTTTTTGACTGTTTTTTTAGGATTTGTTTTAGATTTTTTGGATTATTTGACTTTTTTTTCAGATTTTTTTGGATTTTTAGAAAGTGTGGATGGATATGGATGATAATAGGGATGTGGATAAATAAATTTGGGATATATGGGATAAGGGGATGGATGAAGGACTCAAGCATCAAGTTCCATACAAGGTAATAAGAGCCCATGTTTGAAGATACTATTGGATGTTGGTACAACCTTATTAGGATGGATAGATTATCCAAGGGAATGGATTAAAGGGATTTGATGAGGGAGATATGTGGGATAATGGATGGTATATTCTAAAGTGTATGGATATAATGATGGAGTGGTTGTGTGATGGGGGAACGTTTTCAAGACCAACATTGGCACATACGGTGGTGGATGTGGAATAATAGGAGGATTAATAGATGGATAATGTGGAGATGATGGAGGATTAGGGATAGTGAATTTTGGGACATAAGGACCCAAAATAGATTTAGGTGATGGAGGATATATATTATTAGCTTTTGGATTAGAAATTTTGGATGTTGTTATGGATGTTTCATTGGAATGCATTGAATCTTTTTTCTTCGGGATCCACATGGTTTTGATTTTTCATTTAGTGGGCCCTTGTGGCCTTTGGGTTTGATTTGGATTGTGTGTCAGATTTTTCTTTTCTTTATCATGTATTTTTGAGGGCACATGGTGATATTTAGATTCATGTGGATGTTTGTATTTATGTGTTTTGACTTTGGCATCCAAAGTGCTTTTAATAGAAATAGGATGGGTATGAGGAGATGGATGATGTGGAGAGAATATGAATAGAGTGATAGATGTATGATTTTGGAGATGTTGGGGAAGAACGGGTCAACTTAGAATGAAACATCTAAGAAAAAAAATGCCTTAGTGACTTTAATTTCTTCAAATCACCTCAAAGACACAAACTAATATGCCATAAAGAAAAAAAAGGCACAGTTGTTTCCCCCATTAATCCTTCTGAGAAAAGTACATGCAGATAAAGAGAGATTCAACATCATACATAGATTCAAATTACAAAATCAAACAAGATGAAAGACAAACATATGGACACATAGATTTATGTGGGGAAAACCCTTTTGAGTAAAAAACCCCACCGTCCAAAACACTCAGCTCAATTGTATTAATCAGCAACAAAATAGTTATAATACAATCTCATAGCTATGCTCTTCAGAAGTTTACATCTTGTCCATCTGGAGAATATAGGAAACACCATTATACAGAATCCTTGCATTGTTACAATGTCCTCACACAACATATAGTGTAGATTAATTTCATCTCACTAGCCCACTCGTTCAGCCAGTCTTTTAGCTAGCACAGCCTCACGTCCACTCAGGTTCACATCTTCTCAGTTCTTGTGTCTGAGTGTTCACAATTATAATGCAATAAACATACCACTCAAACACACACACTGCATGATCTGATCTACATCACTGATCGACCCCTCTGTCATGTTCAACCAACAACCATTAGGGCGTATTTAATTACCCCACCGACAAGCTTCCATCATTCTCTAATAACGTGCATCGCTATCCAGCACACATCGAGCCCCCTAGCATTACATCGGGATACAGAGTCATATCTACACTCCGTCAACCTCCCAAATTAGATCATTTATTTAATGCAAATATATCACTTCCAAAGAATAAAGTTTTCAGCCAATAATCGTTGATTTACAACAACGATGTAAAATCAATGAATGACATCATGCCACATGTCGACACACCATTCGTCCATTGCTTTGACTATCGCCCAAAAATTCAACAGAATCGAAGCTCCTTCTATCGTGCAACCATTCACCATCCATCATATGCCTGCGGTAAGGCGTTATACACCGTATTACCATGCCCTAGCAAGAAGACACCTGTGGTACAGCGGTGACAACCCGCTTGCCAGACCGACCTTGTCAACCGTGCCATTGCGACTTAAAGAACAAGCCTCTACAGTATAGCGGTAATCATTTATTTTTGTCTGCATGTCCACCACGTAACCGCCCGACAACCATGACACCCTCACGGTATGGCGATACTCACACCACACCACCGCGCCATGGGTAGAAGGCCCCCGCGGTAAGGTGGTGCCACCGCCCAACCATGAGGCAGAGCAAAGCCTTCAGCAATATAGAGGTAAACACCCAAGATGACCACCAAGCACACCGTGCAGCCGCGCCTTCTCTGAGCGACCCCCACGGTAGGGAGGTAACTGACTGTGTTGATCGTCGAGCCTTCACTGTGCAACTATCGAACATTAAGGAGTCTATCGTGGTATGGTGGTAACACTGCCCAACCATGAACCAAACAACAGAGGCTCGCGGTAAAGCGGTAAACCGTGTAATCGTGCCTCTATTAACTGTTCCCCATGGTAAAGCGGTAAAGGCCAGAACTTAAGAGAAAATTCCAAGTCTTCAAGAGATTTCAAGCCAGAAAGTTGAGGCAAACTTTCCAACAATCTCCCACTTGATGAAGTCTTATTGGCTTCCTCCAAACTCAAACACAAGAACCTAACACAAGGCTTTCATGCTCCAACCAAGACACTTGCAACGACATCCAACATGTCCACCAACGTAGGCAACAACTCCAACCATCCACCATAGGAAAAAGGAACGAGCCAAGGAGTATAGGCACCAGTCTCAAGAACACAAGCATCAGATCCTACAGATGGAAAAGGCACCACAAAAACAACATCAAAGCTCTCAATTGTGAACACAGTCATGAGTCTTTCTCCATAAACAAGACAAAACATCAGCCAAAAAACTGACTGCAACCATCCAACTGATCAAACCCATGCGACTGAAAATAGCACCCACAACTCGTGCTATTCCATCCAATCACTCATACCTTCAAGGTATACTCATTAGTAAACTCATTCCATCACATATTCACCCATCAATAGCAAATACAAGATCCAAGTGCCAACTAGTCGAAGAAGACCAAACACATCTAGGAACTCCCACTGCATGGGTAAAGCCAAATGTGAAAGATCAACGGCATAACAAGTCTACCAATCACAACACATAGAAAAAGTAACCATGTAGTACTAAGGAACATCCACAATGATATGTACAACCTACAACCACCTGCTGCAAGAGTCATTTCTCTCAACAGTCTTCCATAGTTCTTCCAAGTTCTTCATCTCTGACAAAAGAAAGAGGCACAAGAACCTCCATGTCATCACCCAAGTGACAACACATGAGCACAAACTAATGACCATCCTGGCTCCACATAGACATCTCACATCTAAATTCATATGAGATTGAACATAAAAGAAGAAAAAACCAGACTAAAGAGAAATTGTAAATAATAACATGTAGCATGCCCTCCTACACACACTTCTAAATGCTAGTTGTGTCAAGTATGATCTCCTTCACATCCCAAAGGAAAAGCCATAACAACACCCAAATTTTCAACTTAAAAAATAATGGATGTAAGCCTCTAAAGAAGATTAAACTAAACCATGTAACTATCTCCTACTAGTTCTCATCAAAAAGATTGTATAACACAAGAGCTCAAGGAGATAAACTATGTTGTCCACCTTCCACTATGAATCCTCCAGAATCTTAAAGCAACAATTCAAGATCCATATCTATGAAAGATAAATCATATCACATATCTGAAAGATATAATGGGAAAATACCTCTCAAATAAACTTCACCCCCAAGAAGACCAAAGGGAGGAAAAAGAAAAATGCTCCTCGAAGATATACAAGCCAGCATGAGTCATCCAAAAGCAATATCCTCACTTGTCTTTGTTGAACTCACATCCAACCAAGGTGTAGGCTACTCAGACTTTCAACTATAAACAACACCTTTCTCAAAAATAATTTCAGCTTCACCTTATTCTTCATGTATCCATGAGCAGCAGCAACCGATCATCTCATGCTAAAATCCAAACTGCATTTAACATGAAGTTCTCAAGCATATGACCAATGCACCCAAAACACAGAGAATTACTAGACCACTATGAAAGCTCCAAATATCTGAAACAGGAACTTATCATGACATCATGATCTACACATCCCTCTTAGGAGATATCATGCTTCAAGTGAACAAACTATGGTCTCAAGAGCAATGCAACATGCCAAAACTCTAATGCACAAGAAAGACTATACATGACATCAAGCAAACAAACTCTAAACCAACAACACCTATCAAGCACCACCAACATCTCAGCCAAAGACTACAAAGGTCCTCCAGGGTTTCAAGATGTTGTACATCTTCAAATAGTGTCCCTGCAAATGCGAAAGAACTCTTCTGCATCAACAGGATCTAAGAATCCCTCCTAGAAACATCTGCAACACCAAAGAAGAGCATTCACCACCAAGTGATGAATCCATAGTCACTACTAAAGCTCCCATTGAACCGTGACACCGAGCTTTTCAAGAATCATGACCAATCATTTGCTGATCTAAAAACCTCTAGGTACAATTGAAAACATCTCCATCTGACAACAAATCCAAACAACACCAAGATCTCCAAACCATGTAGACCACACCATCACTGTCAAAAACTTACACTATAATGTGTACCAAGATCTCCATGACATCGTGATACACATGCTACAAGTCCCCATAACTGACTATTTAGGTACTTACTGCCATCCTACCTCGCATCTCAAAGCAACCACACCAATGCATAAGTGACCACAGACAAGGCCAGCTAACAGATCTGCACCACCACTGAAGCAACCTTGTGGATATAGACAGTCCACTTCCAAGTTATCTCACTGCAGCCAATAGGTAGCTAATCCACCAGCCGCACAACTCAGAGATTAATCACAACAACAGTGCAAACCCATCATCGCAAAGGAAACTACGAAACTAAGATCTCAAAGAGAACAATGTAGACAAACTTGACTTAAATAAAAGATCAAAAAATAGATTCAATTTTCCAATCACGTCCACAACTCAAGTACCATAGTCTAAGAAACCAGCAAGCAACACCACAAGAATGTTGAGTGAAAAATCACATACCAACACTCCCATGTAGAGAAGACATCACACCTCCTCAAAACCATGTCGAACTACAACTATCTCATCCAGTCACACCCCAAATAGCCAAGGTCTAGAAAATAGCTTAACAGCAATTCCACAAGACCACAAGTTTTCCTTGACCGTGCAAAACCCACCATGTTTATAAAACACCCATGCACATCCATATCCACTGCTCATCTGGATGACCCAAGAGTTTTCACATAACCATCATGGTTAACTAGAACAATGAAAAATAACATGAATATGCATCATAGAATTTTTAGGAAAATTTATAGAAAACCTTTAGAACCAAAAACATGAATATGAAACATGCTAGTACAAGGTACAGGTAAACAGGAACTCCAGGCCTACTCTAGACCAATTCCAAAACCACAACCATGCACAATCATGTGAGAGAGCCAAGCTATTCAGAAGTTTCGAAACCACCCAAGGTAACCTTCATAGCCTTCATGCAATCAAGGTAACAAAGAAACCACCTTCAGTGCTAAGTCAAAACACCCAGCACAAGCACAATACTCCATGGTTGAATAGCAGCCCAAGCATCTCCATACCATCAGGGAGCCTCTCACACAGACACCCAGTATGAACAACACTCTATTGCAACACAACCATAAGCATAAACTCACACCCCTTGCATCAGGATCATTCATTTCCAACCAGGAGCCTTAGACCACATCGTCACAATATGATCAACTCCAATATTATCCAGTGTCTTTCATGTTGTGTGTTGTCTCAAAAGAGCAAGGAATTTCACTCATCAAAGGATCAATCATCAGCCGATTCCTCCAGATTTCCTCAAGCTTGCCAGGCTAAGAAATATTCACAGGAGAAATGCCCAGAACCAGCATCCAGAAGAAGGCTCTGATACCACTCGTTGGTATCATGAACAACCCTTAACCTCCCTTAACTAGCTCTGATACCACTTGTTGGGGAAGAACAGGTCAACTTAGAATGAAACATCTAAGAACAGCAGTACCTTAGTGACTTTGATTTCTTCAAATCACCTCAAAGACACAAACTACTATGCCATAAAGCGAAAATAGGCACAGTTGTTTCCCTCATTAATCCTTTTGAGAAAATTACATGCAGATAAAGCCAAATTCAACATGATACATAGATTCAAATTACATAATCAAACAACATGAAAGACAAACATATGGACACATAGATTTACGTGGGGAAAACCCTTTCGGGTAAAAAACCCCACCCTCCAAAACACTAAGCTCAATTGTATTAATCACCAAAAAAATAGTTACAATACAATCTTAGAGCTATGCTCTTTGGAAGTTTACATCTTGTCCATCTAGAGAATACAGGCAACACCATTATACAGAATCCTCGCACTGTTATAATATCCTCACACAACATATAGTGTAGATTCATTTCATCTCACCAGCCCACTCGTTCAACCAGCCTTTCGGCCAGCATAGCCTCACGGCCACTCAGGTTCACATCTTCTCAGTTTTGTGTGTCTTAGTGTTCACGGTTACAATGCAATAAACATATCACTCGAACACACACACTGCATGATTTGATCTACATCACTAATCGAACTCTCTGTCATGTTCAATCAACAACCATTAGGACGTATTTAATTACCCCAGCGAAAAGCTTTCATCATTCTCTGATAACATGCACCACTATCTAGCACACATTGAGTTGCCCAGCATTAAATCGGGATACAGAGTCATATCTACAATTCGTCAACCTCCCGAATCAGATCATTCATTTAATGCAAATATATCACTTCCAAAGAATAAAGCTTTCGGCCAATAATTGTGGATTTACAACAACGATGTAAAATCAACGAATGACATTGTGCCACATGTTGACACGCCATTCGTCCATCACTTTGACTATCACCCAAACAGTCAACAGAACCCGAGCTCCTTCTACCACGCCACCATTCGCCATCCATCATACGCCCACGGTAAGGCAATATACACCATACTACCACACCCTAGCAAGAAGACACCCACCGTACAATGGTGACAACCAACTTTCCAGATCGACGTCATCTACTGTGCCACCACAACTTAAAGAACAAGCCTTTGCAGTATAGCAATAAGCATCTATTGTTGTCTGCCATGTCCACCACGTAATCGCCCGGAAACCACGAGACCCTCACGGTATGGCGATACTCACACAGCACCACCGCGCCAGGGCAAGAAGGTCCCCGCAGCAAGGCGGTTCCACTACCTAACTGCAAGGCAGAGAAAAGCCTCCAGCAATATGGCGGTAAACACCCAAGCCGACTGCCAAGCACACCGCACAGCCACACCTTCTTCGAGCGACCCCCACAGTAGGGAGGTAACCGACTGTGCTGACCGGCGAACAGTGAGGAGTCCGTCGTGGTATGGCGGTAACACCTCCCAACCGCAGACCAAACAACAGAGGCTCACTGTAAAGTGGTAAACCATGCAACCGCGCCTCTATTAACTGTTCCCCGCGGTAAAGTGGTAAAGGCCAGAACTGAAGAGAAAATGCCAAGTCTTCAAGAGATTTCAAGCTAGAAAGTTGAGGCAAACTTTCCAACAGGAGATGATGTGTGGATGGAGGATGTTGGATGAAGTTCATGGAGATGTTTCTTTGTTGATTTTTATTGGTGACTATGAGAGTGGGATGTATATGATGGGTAATAGGGATAGGTGATTTTTGGATGAGGGGAGGAAGGATGTGAGATGGAGGAAATGATTTTGGGATATAAGGTCTTAAAATTGACTTAGTAGATGGAGGATGTGTGATGGTGGATGGTAGAACATAAGGACCCAAAATGGACTTAGTAGATGGAGGATAGGTGATGGTGGATGGAGGGACATAGGGATCCAAAATGGATTTAGAGGATGAAGGAGGAACATGGATGGTTTTCTTGAGATGATATGATGAAAGAGGTGGGATGGCGAAAAATTCCTTGGTGGAGTGATGGGAAGATCCTATTATTCTTTTGCAAGAGCCTCACTTAGAATGTCCAAAGGTTGTACCAATATTTTTGGATTGTGAGTATTGATATGTATATCCAAGACCTTGTGCATGTGAATTTTCTTTGACATGGATGGGCTCCAATATACCTTGCTCATGAAGGCCTAAGCCTTTTCCTTGATAGTTCATAGTCTTGAGTATTTGGTTTATAGTAGGATGCTTATTATTTTGGAAGCATGATGTGAGTCCATTATTAGGTGGAGGGGGATGGGTGGTATATATTATTTGTTATTCTATTGCAAGAGAACCACCATGGATGAATGTAATAGGACCAAGGAGATATGGATGTGGTTTTGGGATAGTTTGGGTAGGTGGTGATAAAGGATCATGAGATGGAGGAAATGGGATGATAGGATCTTGATTTGGAGGTACAAGTGATAAGGGATCATAAGAGGGATTAGGTTGGATTGTAGGATCTTGATTTGGATGAGGGATGATAACGGATCGTGGGATGGAGTGGATGAGGGACTATTATCTTGAGGTAAAGTGGATGGGATGGTAGGACCTTGATTTGGATGAGGGGATGAACTTATATGATTTGGAAAAAACTTCAGGCATGTGTTAATGGGTGTAGGTGGTGTGATGGGGGAGGAGTGTTGGATGGAATGCTCAAATGGGGGAGATAGAAGGATAGAGGATTTATGAAGTTCATGCGGGTGGTCTTGGTTAATGCTAGGAGTAGGAGAAGGGGATTGGATTTGAGTGCCATTGATGGGTTGGGTGGCTCTAGGAGTAGAAGAGGGGGATTCAATAGAATCGATGGATTTGATGGTTTCAATGGTTTGGATGGTGTTAGGAGTGGTAAGAGGAATGATAGGTGTGGGATGGAGAAGGGCCTAATCACTAATGATTGTACATTATGGATTGGGATGGCATGGCTCCATAACTTCAAGATGTGGATTTGTGGATGTCTTCTTTGTCATGAGTCCTTCGATGCAATCTAGAATGAGATACCTGGGTATTTTAGGCTTAGATGAAAGTTTCGGACTAGGTGGAGGATTATGCATGGGTGGAGGATTAGGATTAGATGGAAGATTGAATAATGATGGATTGGAGGGAGGATTAAGATATGAGGGAGTGGAAGGTGGAGTGATAGAGGAGGGTATAGATGGTGGATTAATATAGGAGAAAGTGGATGGTGGATTAAGGTAGGAGGAAGTGGATGATGGGTTATGATAGGAGGATGTGGATGGTGGACTAAGATAGAAGGATTTGAATGGTGGATTAAGGTAGGAGGATTTGGATGGTGGATTAAGATAAGAAGATTGGGATGGTGGATTTGGATTATGGAGTGGAGGATTTGCATTGTGTATTGGGAGATAGTTTGGGGGATAATGGGATTGTGGATTTGGACTAGGGGTGAAGGTGATTGTATTTGTGTGTGAAGATGGAGGTTGAGACATGGATTGGGGAGAAGATGGAGATATGGGTATTGGATGAGAGGGATACATGGGAGATGGATAAGATGGAGATGTGGATGGGGGAGCTAATGGATTTCCATTGTCAAAGTTAGCATAATTATTTCAAGTGGGTGTGGATGGATGCATGATGGGATAGCTTGGAGGAGTGATTGGATTTTGGATGATGCTTGGGGAAATATTACTAGTGATGATAGCATTAAGGGGATCTATTTCATACTTGTCTTGATCAACAAGACTTTCAATGTCATCTTCAATATAATTGGGATCTCCTTTGACTAATATTTTTGGTTGTGTTGATGGAGGATAAGGATTCATGAAGATGGATCAGAAGGGAATGGATGATTAGAAGAAAAGAAGATATGGAGAAAAGATAAATAGAATGTATTATAAGAATGTTGAATAATGGATCTTAAGATTTGTTTCCGTATTAACATGAATTTTCACCCCTAGTGCAAATCCCCTTTTTTCCCTTTAACACCTTAGAGAATCAAAATCGGAGGTTTAATTCCACTTAAGCCCGCTGCTTGCATTCCGCTTGGCGCCTAGTTTGTGTGTCAATGGGGGCATTTCTATTGGGGATGCTTGCATGGCACGCAGACATTTGCACGGTCGTGCTTACATCCTTGGCAGATTCCTACGACTAAGACTATAGAAGTGTTACACTTTCGATTGGAAGTGGAAGAGTAACACCCCTCCTCGGCTAGCTGACCCAAATATCATCATTTTTCACCCTTCTCTTCATAATCTTCACTCCCCCATCCATTTGGGGGTTCAATAGAAGTTTTTGCAAGTCTGTCTAGACTGTTGAGCACTCTTTGAGCATTCACTTCCAAGCTTTGTAGCAGCAACTCAACACTCTGTCACTCCAATAGGGCGAGTACAAGACATACAACATGGAAACAAAGGCTTGAGCCCCTCTCATTCACTCCTCCACAAGCCTTGAGTGCTTTGGACGGAGGCGGTAAAGCTCCTCCCTTCTCTCCTTTTTCTTTTGATTGGGTGAGCACTTACTGTTTTGTGGTGTTTCTTGCATACGTACCTTATAGTTCTTCCTTTATCATTTATTTCTATCATTCCATACTTGGTTGTCTGTGGAGGTGGAAACACCAAGATGGGGGTCTGACTGAGGCAGGCCCCTATATAGCCCCAACAACTTCTCCCTTCTGTGTGTGTAGGTAAAGAGAGCTCAGAGCAAGCTGGCGAGGAGAGCATTCTACGAGATAGTCTCCATCACCTTGGTGGTAATACATTTCTTTTATCATATTTGTACTTGTATTTCATTCATCTTAATCTCATTCTATCACTTTAAACATTCCTAGACTAGGCTAGTAGTCTTCCTTTGGGATTAGAATCTTGTCTTTTCGGTTCTCTAGTCCTACGGATGACAGCGCACCTATGAGACATCAGTGCGCCACGTTGTCATCCTAGAACTGTGATTTCGTCCTCAGATAGAGAGTTGCCTAAGACACGGGTCTGATTCTAAAAGGTTGACTCATCTGGTCCCCTTCCAACATTCAAGATTGTAGAGTGATCAAAGGACGCATAGTTCTCATCATTCTCATCCTCTTCATCCTAACTACCCTTCTAGTTGAGGTGAGTTAGGGCAGCCTTTCCGCTCTTAGCCTTTTGTGACTTGGGGCCTTGCAGTGGGTGGTCCCCCTCTCTCACAGTTTTGATATTAGATCTTGGATGTGGATGTACTAAAGCTCAAATTGGGTTCTAGATTAAGCTCATATTAGGATTGGATTTAAGCTCAAATTAGGATTTTGTTTAAGCTTATATTAGGATTTGATTCAAGCTCAGATTAGGATTCGTTGGAAGATATGGTGGGAGGGACTCATAATTTCAAGTATGTAGCTAAACTAATAGGATGATTGTTGGATGGGTCGATGACAGTATCCTCTCAACTATAGTCGAGATCCTATATCAAAGTTTGATTGGATGAAATTCCTAATTGAGATAGGCTAAGTTCTCAAGAAAGAAGAGATATCGACATAAACTATACCTCTAGATCAAGGTGAAATAGTTTGGACTATGGATTACCAACTTGGGATAGGCTAAGTTCCCAAGAAAGTGTTATGATGGATGGTTGATTTAGGATTTAGGATCTCGATTAAGTGTTTGAGGTTGGATTTTGGATTGTGGATGATTTGGATGTTGATAGGATAGGTTTAGCTGACTCCTTGTCAAAGGGGATGATGTTTTGGATATGTTGATGGTAGATGAGATGAATGTGATTGTTTGGAGATGTCTATATGAACAGGAAAAATTATTGGATTGTGATTTTGGACTCGGGAAGATGTAGGCTAATCGTGATAAGAAGGATTGACTCTCTGGATTTTCTATGGGAAATAGATTCACCCAAGAATAGAGCGCAATCACCTCTGTAGGTAGCGCAAACACCTAAGTGTGTAAATTCCTATCGCAGTAACGGATTCACCTATGTAGCAATGACCTAGATAGTGTATAGATGAGGACAGCAGGATCGCCCAAGAACATATTGGATACACCTATGAAGGATGATTAGGTGTACAAAAATAGAGAGTGTATTCACCTTTCAACATAGTGGAAATGCCTAATGGGTGAAAGACTATGCGCATGGATCAGCATATGTGCCTATGAACAAAGCGCAAATGCCTATGAGGGATTATGACTATATGGATGAGGATGGTGGATTCACCCAATAACAAATCATATTCGCCCATGAGGGATGACGATGGTATGGATAGGGACAATGGATTCTCCTATGAATAGAGTGTATTCACCACTGTAGAGTGCAGATACACCTATCGAGGAAGATTGACCAAAAGGACCATATTGGAATAGGAAACACAAACACCCTTTGGAGAGTGCAAGCGCCCATCAACATAGTAGATTTTCCTTTGTAGGGAGTGGATATGACTCTATAGGATAGAGGGACTCAATGGAAAAGGACAAATAAATAAATTAAATAGTCAGACACAAACTAGTATAGATGCAAGACACTCACTGGTATGCACAATAAGACACGCTATACATCACAAACCTAGATTAGTCAAGTGGGTTTGTAAGCTCAATGTAGGCTGACCACCCCAAGGGGTTAATACTCCATGATACTCAGGTAGAGCACCCTTTCTCATGAAGGCAGATAGGTAGAGATCGGGTGACACAGAGTCATCAATGGATGCCATGGGCATACCTTCTCTCTCTCCTCGGGAACTATTGAAGTACACCCAAATATTTCTATCTCAACCTAAGGGATTACATGGTGAGTAGTTTCGGGGTATGATCTACATCTCTTGCACTACACTAAGCCACAACTGACAATAGGTCTTAAGCTATTATGAAACAAATTGATCTAGGGATTCCTCTAAACACCAGGAGGGTGTGTGAAGCACATCCATGAACACCAGCCCATCATAAGCGTGGGTTGGGAACTTTTGAGGAGAAATCTCGAACCAACCCTACACGCCTAACTTGGAATCACCCAAGTATCAATGCTTCACTAGACACAACATGACTGGATTGGGGTACAACTTTTGTTCTCCCCCCTTTATATACCCTGTTGGTTCACGTGGTTAAATTCATCCCTTGGGTGATGAAATCCCAAGTAGTCCTCCTAAATGGAAGGAAATGTTAGGCATTTCTGATCCCCAGGCTCGCACGTAGCACAAGGGGAGAGCATACAAGCAAACTAGCACTTCCTAGGTATACTCACAAATGGACTTGCATTCATTCATGGTTTATAATCCCCAAGCTCACACGTAGCGCAAGGGGAGAGAAGATGCCAATGAACCAATCCCAAACACAACAAACAAATTAATTGACCCCTTAGAAATTGAAATGTTCCTAGATTAGTATAAAAAAATACTTACAAAATTTCTTTGACCGATCGTCTTGTAGACGTTAGTAGTTTTATCCACTGGTCTTGGAAAAATGATAGCGAGTTGCATAAAAAGATGATTAGATGCTACAAGTGATGAAAGGAAAATTATTGTTAGACCAAGGGGGGTTGGAACACACAACCTAGCATAAGGGGTTTGGGGGCGGAGCCCCAAAGAATTTTTTTTGGAAAAGCAAAGTATAAAGTGATATAAAAAAATTACCAAAAATTGATGTTTTTATACCTTTTGTTTTTGTTGATGCATAGAGAAAAATCACCCAAGAACAAAGCACAAACACCTCTATAGACCACATAGATTCACCTCTGTAGTTCATGGATACTCCCTTGTAGTTCTCTAGCACATCGCCCTCTGTAACTCGTGTGTTCACCTCTGTGGAAATGTCAAGTCAGGTGCTCATGGAGTTGCCCCTATAGCTCGCAGGTTCACCTTTGAATGTTGTAGATTCGCCTCTATAAGCTTCTAGATTATTCATCATTAAAAAATTTTGTTCACCTGTGTAAATTACAAGTTCTCCTTTGTAAACTCCTAGCACATTCGCCTCTAAACTTTGTGTGTTCTCCTTTGTAAGTTGAAAGTTCACCTCTATAGAGTCACATCTCAAGTGTGCGTGAAATTGTCTTTGAAACTCATGGATTCACTTATCCAGAAGTGATTTTACCTCTATGAATATCTTGGTTTAAGGCCTCACAGGTTCACCCTTGTGTCTTCATGGGTTTGCCTATCTGGACGCGGGTTCACTTGTATGGATGTGGTTTTGCTTGTCTTGATGCGAGATAGCCTATCTAGATGCGGGTTTTCCTATTTGGATACAGGTTTGTCTGTCTAGATGCAGATTTGCATTTGCAAGAGTTTGATTCTTCTAGTAAGAGATAGATACACCTTTGTGCAATGGGTAGACTAGAAGTTAAGTGTATTCGCCTATCTGGGAGGAAAATACGCCTTTGTGTTTAAGTGGGTTCACTTGTTGGGCGGATTCGCCTCTATGTCTAAAAACAAATCCGAACCTGCAAAACTTCAAATTAAAAAAAAACATTAAAGGGCCCATGATGTGGGTCCCATCCGACATGCCAAAAATATGTGTAGTGTTTTTTTGCTTCTAAAATCGAAAGGAAATTGTAATAATAACCCAACAAACACAAAAATTAAAAAAAACATTTAGATTGGGTAGTAGGAAGCTCAAACCAGCATAGGAAGCCTCCTATTGTGTATATTTTCCCATGATATATGATTTGGGTGTGTGCTCACTCAAAAATTCGACAGCATAATGACGCTTGAATGAAAAATGGGTGAGAGAGAGATAAAATGGCTAAGTGTTTGGATATATAGATTAGAGGATTTTGGTTGGAGGGCTAGGATTGAGAGTTGAGGATCAAGGGTTGAGATGCCTTGAGACATATCAACCCACATGGGAGTGATACTTGTCATCATGTGGATGCATGAGACAAGATGGGGGTACTTGATAGGTACCATGGAGATTGGGTAGGAATTTAAAATTCCTTGGAAGGACATAGGGATTATAAAATGGAATTAAAAATTCCATCAAGGGTGTTGGGTAAATAAAAAGGAATTAAAAATTCCTTGGGGGGATAAAAATCATTTATTGAAGGGTTGACCAAGGGGTTGATTAGGTTAGCTAGTCAATGATTAGCTTGTGCAAACATGGGATTGGGTGGGTAATGAGGGTTAAGGATCCACTTGCATATTATGGAGGATGTGACACCTTCCTAATCAAGGATTAGGAATGTGCACATCCTTAATCAAGGATTAGGCAAGTTAATCAAGATTAGGGGTAGATTATAGAGGATGTGACATGAGGGGAATTAAATCAATAGATTATTTATTTAATTTTTGAAGGAAAGGGATAAGTGATGAGAGTAAATAATTAAAGGTAATTATTTATTACAGGATATGATTTAAAGATGATAGAAGAAATAGATTAGGATGAAGGGATAAGGGAAAATGAATATTAATTAAATAATAGGGTATTGTTTAATTAATATAGAGGATATGAAATTGGTTGAATTAGGGATCAATTGATCAAAAAAAATTGGTCAATTTTCAGTGTCTACAACCTCATTCCATTTGATGATGTAGATAATATACCCTTTGATAATGCTACTTTAGAGGAGCTTGAGTATTATGCAAGTCTTGAATGTTCATATGACATAGAGACTTCTCTTCTTACTTCTCATCCTCATGTTGAGATCACATCTCATTCACCTATTGTGGATTCAGATTCCAAACATGCTTCTTTGAGGGACTCCATTGATTCATTGCATCAGGATCAACTATGTCTTCTGGATTTAGTCCATCGGGGACAATTTCTACAAACCTCTCTTATTTGTTTGTAGAGTCCTTCATCTTGGATCTAGATTACTCTATTAAGGATATATGTCTTCTCTTTGAGTACCACTCTTTTGTCCTTACATTTGTTGCTAATTTAGACTTCAGAGTTGCTTCTTTGAAAGCTTCCAATGACTTCTTATAGCAAGGCATCCCATTTTTGTTGATGTTGTTTGTCGTTGATGTCAAAGTTAAATGGAGTTTGGCATGGTTTTTCATTGATCAAAGTTATTTCATTTCATTATTAAGAAAACGAAGATGTCATAAGAAAAGGAAGAACTTTTCATGGTGTTTTATTAGTGTTGATACTTGATGATCTCCAAGAGTTGCATTCCTTTTTCATCCTTATCACAAAGTTGTTTTAGGAGTTGCTTCATCTCATGGTGGTACTGTTCACTTGGTGTTGATTCATTTTATGGTATTGATGCTCATTGCTTATACATGCTTCATTTCATGGTGTTGACATTTCATGGTACTAATGCAAAGGAAAGATTGATGCAAAAGTTGTATTTTTCCTTTGATGTATTCATGTTCATGATGCAAAACTATATGATAGAGTTGTTTCAATTCAAGTTTATAGTTTTGATCATCTCTTCATGGTGTTGAAATCTCTTAATGGAATAGTTTTGATGCATTCTTTGCTTCATGTCAAATTGATTCATTCAAAAATATAGTGGGATGGTGAGTTGGTTGGTTAACCTAAAACCCCAAGACTACACTAAACCCTACAAGGCTTGAAGACCTTAATGTAGGATATCAATGCAAATTTTACTTTATGTTATGTTGGCTTGTTGACTAGTGATAAAAGGTTGCAAGTGACTTAAGTGAATACTTAAGTGTTTGAACACGTTGTACAACTTGCCCCTACACTTAAGCAACCGGCTAGACAAGTTAAAGGTTTATTTTTCACCGCTCAAAGGATGATCAAAGGTTGTTATTTAGTTGATGGATTTACCTGTATTCTAGTTATTAAGCAATTTTACTAAAAAATTTGTAACTATTCTTCTCAATGATGAAATGAAGAAATTTTTCATTGCATTGAGGGTTAATTAATTGAGGTATGGGCTCTATGTGGAGGTTTTTAAGACTATGACAACATGGTTTTTTTGAGGCAGTAAATAATGAGAAATTTTTGAATAACAAAAGTTATATAGTGCCATTGCATTATTGTATTCACGGTGTGTGTTTTGCATTGTACAAAATGAGTGAGTGTGTTCTGAGCTCTGTGGAGATAGCATGACTATGTTAAAACAATACACAATTATAGAAGCTTAAACAACAAAGCATAAACAAGGTTGTATAGTATCTCTGTGTGACAGTGTGCATCAAATGTGTTTATTTTTCTATGCACTAATGAATATGGTTTGAAATGAGTCAATGACTTGGTTTTGTTTTTGAAGACTGTGATAACATGCTCTTTTCATGATCAAACACAAATAAAGAGACTTGAATAGCAGTGATATGTGATGTCACTGTATTTTTGTGTTCATGAGATGTGTCTTGCTTTGCATAGAAGTGTGATTTAATTGAGATCATTGGAGTTTGATTAGATAGTATGTTGCAATGCTCTAGATGTGTAATATCCATGTGGTTGTAATATGAACTTATCTAAAGTTGATTATCATAACCTAAGATATACTTGTGTAAAATCTATTCTTGTGTCATCAGAATATTATGGTCAAGATCTGTATAGGGGTTGAAGATTCTTTGTCCATGTATACATCAGATTAAACCTTGTTTGTATTTGTTGAGATGAGAGGCATCTTGTAAAGAAAATGTTATCAATATATGCAAGGCGAGTCAAGTATTGAATATTTGTATGTAAAACAAAATTTGGAATGTATTGTAAACAAAGTAGTACTCTATATTTTTGTCTTTAATTTCTCATTGGAGTTGGCGCTCTTGTTTGTATTGGAGTTGGTGCTCTATTGTACTCAGTGAGAGTTTGGTTAGTGAGACCTAGAGTTGGTGCTCTATTGTACTTGGTGAGAGTTTGGTCAATGAGACCTAATGGTGAACAAATTGTGATGTTTGGATTGGTCCAACTCACACATTGATTTTTCCCTTTCTAGGGTTTTCAACTTATAAATTTGGTGTCATGGTGATCTTTATGTGTTTGCATTGAATTTTGTGCTTATCACATGTTTAAATTTGTATAATTATTTGTTTTGTGCATCACTGATTCACCCCCCCCCCCTCTCAGTGACAGTGAGTATTCCTACAATGCCTTCCTGATTCAGCCTTATGGAATGATCTCTTGATAGGTATTTCAGACTTGTTTATGGAGACACATATTCTAGATTTGGAGGACACATTTGAGGGGTTATCTCTCCTCTTTGATGATAGTCATTACACAATTGTTGTCAACTATCATTGTTTTTGGATTGTGCTCTACATCAGTCTCTAGGTGATTTTGATTTGTCATCTTCAATAGTGTGACCTAGAACGCTTGATTTGATTATGATAGATTTTAGCATTGACACAGGGGCACTTGAGCTGACTTCAAAGACTTCATACATTTTATGCCTTCTTCCTACATATTCCTTTCAGTACTTGGGAGATAGCTTGCATACACCATTGGTTTTTTTCTTCGTAAGGGGAGGAATGTTTGACAATCATGGAAAATCTTCTCCATCAAATTTTGAGCATCTACCATTGGATCTCTTTAGGGGGGCTACTTAGTCCTCATATTTTATTCTCTCTATGTTTGGGGGTTGTTCTCTCTCTATTTGTGGGGGATTCTTCTTCTTTGGGGGGAATTTTGTATGTACATCGGTACCTAACATGGCCTCGTTTGTCAAGACCCGTCATCTTTTGCATCCTCCTAAGTTGTGCTTAAGGGGGTGTTAGTGTAGGTTTTTATTTTCTTGGTGGGATATTTAATTTTCTCTTAGTTGTAGGTTTTTCCTACACATTTATTAAGCTTTCTTAGGATAATAAAGTGAGTTAATCATTTAATAACTAGGAGATAAAGTGATGAGTTATCCTCCACCTTTTTAGGGTGGAGTATTTACTATTTCATCACTTTATTTAATGTTGGTGGTTATTGGTGGTCAATTCTCATTTATTGATTTGCCACCTCCATCCTCTCCTTAGTTCTATATAAACTCACTTCTTATCTTGTATTTTTCATCTTGGAAGCTCTTAATGCATTTTGTCATATCGGCATTGCATAATCTCTCAGAGTTCTAGTTTGCATCATTTATATTTTTCCAATTTATGTAACTTTGATTTTCTATAAAAAAGTTCCTTGGGTTTTTCAATCTATTTCAGATTTCTAGCATGCACATGACTTGCTTGACAAAATGTCTCTTATATTATTTTTGGCTATAAGGTATAGTTATGTGATTTTTATGGGTAGAGAATTTCACTTGAAAAGTGGTTTCCACTTACAAGTAGAATTCTTGCAAAGAGTGTTGGGAATATTGCACTACCCAAAATACTTACCAATGAGAGGCAAGATATCTTACTTTAGGATGAATTTCATGTTTAGTAAAAATCATTTCACTGCTAGTTAATTATTATTAAATATTTAGAGAAATTACTTTTTAGTTTGCTATAGTGAAAATATAAGAGGAAAACAGAGATATTGTTGGCATAATTTTATATACCCATGTGTTGTTGCAAATGAAGCGCTTAGATGGTGTTAGGTGTCAAATTTAGGTCTGATCTTGAAATATTTTCTTTTATTAATTATATTCTTTTGTGTTCCTTGTACGTTGGTCTTTGTTGTGCATTAAGTTGTCGTTGGAACCTTTGGGCCAATATAGCAGTAATTGTAATCAAGTGTAAGAATCTATCTAAAAGTATCAAAAAAGTTTAATTATGAGTCTTATCATTATTGTCATTATATACACTTGGAAAATCAATGTAATTTTTTTCTATCTATTAATGGCAGTTGTCTCCAATATTTGATTGATCTTTCCAAAGAGTTAGGGATAGTTTCTAGGCACACATTTGTTGTGTTTGTGATTCACTCTTATTAGTCAACCAAGTGTTGTTATAAGTATTTTCAATGCATTATGTGGGTGATTGGTACATGGAATGGATCACAAAGCTAGATTTGTATTTTGTGAATGGAAATACATTCAATGGTTTGTGCATTACAAGACAGATCCAAGTAGTATCAAACCTCTTTGAATATAAGTGATGCAAGCATTTAGTTGGGTTATTTCATTTTTTTACTCTATTACAATGGGTTAGCCATTGCTCATGATAATTTCTAATTGATTTAATCCTTAAAATTAAATGATAAATCATCTATTATGCTTTAGTAAGTTATTTGTTAATTATATTGTGTTATAGTGTTATAAACCTATGTTAAATCTTTTGTGATTCTATAATTTATGAGTTATTTTTAGGGGATTGTGCATACTATTAATTTTTTTATGCTATTGATATTGTAAATGATTGTGATTACTCTCAACTATTGGGATATTAATTTTTTTACATCTTATGTTGTGTTATGACGTATCATAAATCTATCTTATTGAGAAAAATTCCAACAAGTTGCATTAAGAATGGTACATGGGTTTTTTATAGTTGTTTGATGAATGAAAATCCATTGTTTGTACATGGGTATTCAAAAATAAGCTAGTGTTTAATTATAACAATGAGAAGTACAAAACATGGTTGATTGCCAAAGATTATTCATAGGTTGAGGGAATATATTTTAGTGATATTTTCTCCCCTATTGTAAATTTGACATCTATTAAAATATTATTAGCTTGTGTTGTTGCTTTTGATCTTAAGGTTGACAAAATGGATGTGAAAATAAGTCTCTTGCACAATGATATAGAGGAGGAGATTTGCATGACACAGTTAGAGAACTACATTAAAAATGGTAAGGAAAATGTGGTTTGTTAGTTAAAGAAATATATGTATGTTCAAAACATTCTCGCAAAATATGGTATAAAAAGTTTGATTCAAATGTTTTGGATTTGAGGTTTATCAAGTCTATGTCCGATCATTGTGTTTTTAATAAATGGAAGTGATTTTTTTCATTATCACTATGTACATCAATGATATGTTGTTGTTTAGTAATGTAAGAAATTGATTAGGAACTTCAAATCTCAACTTTCAATATAACTTAAAATGGACAATGGATGTTATGTACATCCTTGGGATAGAAATTAGATAAAATAGGGATAACATTTTTTTAGATTGGTTAGAGGAAGTATGTTGAGTTTGTTTTGTAACTTTTCAATATGGCACATAGCAAATGAATAATTGTTCTTGTTTTATGGGAACTAAGCTTTTTATTAAATAACTTGTCCTATGACACCCACAAAGATGGAGAAGATGAGTTCAATTGTCTATGATAGTACAATTGGGAGCCTGATGTGTGTTATGATCTACACTAGACCAAACAATGCCCAAGTACTAGGAGTCTTAAGTTGTTACATGACTTAATCCTAATCAAGAACATTGTGTTGTAGTTAAGAGGGTCTTCAGATATTTGAGGGTTATTTCTAAGTACTTTATATGTTATTATGGTGATATTTCAAAGAATTGACACTTAGTGGATATTCAAGAGTATGTGGATTCAAATTGGGCAAGGGGTGTTGACAAAAAAAGGTTACCAATGGTTATGTTTTTAGTTTATTTTGTGGTGCAATGAATTGAATGAGTAAGTGATAAGTTGTGGTCACTTTATCCATGACAGAGATAGAGTACATGGTAGCTACTCATGCTTCTAAGGTCATTTGGCTTTGATATTATGTTAAAATGTGGGGTTGAGTTAGAGAGTTGTTACAGTTCATTATGATGGTTAGTCTCATATGTTTCACAAAAAATCCAACCTTTCACACATAGACAAAGCATATTAATTTATAGTACCATTTTGTTTGATAAATGGTAGAGGATGGGAAGGTAAAGTTAGAGAAAGTTAACACTTTGAATAATGTTGCGAATGCATTGAGAAATTTGGTGAGCACAGAGAAGTTCAGATGGTGCTATAGGGTTACAAACCTCTCAACCCCTAATAGTTAGTTGATAGTATTGTATTCCTTTTTCTCTTGCAAGGTGTTTGACAAGTGGGAGAATATTAGAAATTGTGTCTAGACCTTCCAAATTAATGTTGAGAATGCTAAAATGTAATTTTTACATTATAGAGGTTAAATTTTCTCTAAAAATTATCGAAATAGGTTTTAAGTAAAATAAGTTGCATTGACACCTTTCCAAGATCTTCAATTAAAAAAATGAATTTAACAAACTTTTGAGATAAAAATTAATGCCCTTTGCAAGTTAGGTTCATCACATCACAAATATAAGAGCATCTATGACACGTAAGAGAGTCATAAGAGGTTGCCCATGTGCCAATGGGTCCCGATTGTCTATGCCTTATTGGATAGATTGGGCACATGGGCAACGGCCAAGGCATGGAGTGAGGTGTTATTAACAGTACTAGGTGGGCATTTATTGTTTAGTTAAATTTGACAGTTGTGGGCAATCAATCTGTTTCCTCCATCATGGAGGTGTGGTTGGCGTCAAGGGAGTACAAGGCTTTCACCCTGAATTAATATCAATTGATGTGTGGGAGATTGCAACTGTTGTCACTATGATCCTGAGGTACAATGTTGGGCTTTTTTGAAATTCTACCTTCAGTTGGTTATAGAGGATCCAGGATGAGCAATCTTAATTGGGCTCAGTTTGACGTGAAGTGGATAGGTTGGCAATGCATACAAATTAACTCCGTGCAGCATAAATCTGAGGTGGTGCTCGTTCACAATGCATTCAAGGATGGACAGCTCGGTGAGACTGCACAGTTCTAAAAAATAGTCCACGTTCGTGGGTTTCATCTCAGACCAGCGTTTGAAGATGATTTGTCTGAACAAAGACATCTTGTGCTTGGAGGAAATAAGGATGATAATTGGCAAGGAATTTTGTTTCTCGGCTAACCGAACCAGGGCGAACACGGATATCTCCTCCCGCTTTCTGGCTTTGCTCATGGATTTAAACATCCCAAAGGTGTGTTGTCTGTTGTTGCTTTGCCTAGTTTTCAAAGCTACCATTCTCGTGGATGACTTAGATGTGGTGATTGTGGTAGTGTAGCGAGCTAGCATACCGTGGGCGGACGACATAGAAAAGATGTTTCGGCTTGGAGTTGCAGTGGAATGTCAGCCTTTCTTGCTAAATATGGGTGGTGGCTTAGATCGTCACAGAAGGTGGGTGATGGTTGGGTACTCTTTTCTGTGTCGTAGACTGGGGATGGACGAAGTGGAAGGAATTCAGTGGTGTAGAGATTTTGCAGAGCTTGTTGAGGAGGGTCGGTTCTACAATGAAGTGGAGTAACTGTACCTCTTGCTTGGATGAGGTCTGGATTAGTTGGTTTTGGTTTTTGTGGGAAGTCATGTACTCTGGGGGTAAATTTTGTAAACTGGGTTGATGAACATTGCCCTAAGCTCTGGCCTAGATTTTGGGTTTGATTTCCATTTACTGATTTTTGAATTTTCAATATAATGTATGCAACTTCGGTTGCGTTTTACGGATCAAAAAAAAGAGTCATATTACATATTCATCAAGAAAAATCTCCAACCTACGAATATTATAAAACAACTTTGAAGAGTTTGAATAAAATAAATTGAAGCAAACAAATTGAGAGGATACTTAAGACATATAATAAAAAATATATTTAGGATGAGGATTATTCTTAAGATTTGGGTGTTGAAATTGGATTAAGGGATTTGAGCACCACTTTTGGGTGGCATTAGGTCATGGAGTTTGCATAGTGTGTTTTACAAGTATTGCCATGATGCAAGTGTTACTTTAGATCTGAGTTTTGGTGTCATATCTTATAAAGGATCCTTGTTGGATTGTATTGTAACCAATATTCTTCCTTATTAACACAATGATTTGGATTTTGAAGACTAATATTTCTCAAAAATGTTCTCATGATACATCATTGTGTTATGGTGAATGATTTTATTGTGTTGTTTTTACTTGTAAATTATATTGCATCCTATTTTTTATTTATCTCCCCTCATAGATTAGTGTAAAAAGAATTTCCACACAAAATTAAATCACATGTAATTTTTTTTTTAAATATGATTTTGTATACATCTAAAAATGATCACAGCTAATCAAACATGTTAATTAATTAAATATGAATTATTTAATTAATATTCTAAAGTCATCTACATGTAAATAAATAAATTATTTATTTATATCGTTCATTTTTCTAATTTTTCTAGTTTAATTAAATAAATAAGTTTATTTAATTATTGTTATTTTCCTCTTAGTTAAATTAAATAAATTTCATAATTTATTTATTTAATTATCATTTTATTTCTAAAAGTTTGAATGTTTAAATTCGAATTATGGAATATTCCTCTAAATTCATTCAACACCTCACGTAATTAAATATTTTACATACATTTTTCACCTCTCACATAATTAAATATTAATTATTTAATTATGGAAGTTTCCAAACTACATGTCACGTATAATTAAATAAATTTAATTAGGATTTATCCTCAACTTTCAACTAACTTTTCAATTAATGAAAAGACAAAGAGCATGTTTGTCTCCATTTTTTAATGAAGATAGTTTCGTGGGTTGAAAACATTCTTCATTTTTCTCTCAACCTTCCATCTTTCTCTCAACTTCTAGAATCTTACACCGTTCATCTTGACAGGTTTGAAACTCAACCGTTGATCTTTGCCAATTAGATTCTTGTCTTTCAAAAATCTATAAATACAGCCATTTGGAGAGTAGATTTCATCCTAGATTTTATGCGTAATTACTATAGTTACATTTGAATCAGCATATCATCATTTTAGCAATATCATAACATTTTAGTTCTACATTTTCATAGCTTAAATCATATAGCAATGGACATGCATTTTACATCAATCTTGTTCTCCTAAGTTGTCATTCTACAAAATGTTGCTTAAACCAACTGAGAGCTAATATCTTGAATCAAATCCTTGGAGATAAAGAACAATGGGACGAATTTGAAGAAGCTATTGTTATTTAGAGTTTGCATTTGTCTTTTCTAAATTAGTTTCTTTCAATCTAATGTTTCATTGGTGTGTTAGTTTACTTTCTAATTAGACCACATATTCTAACAACACAGATTTTACTACTATAACAACCATTTTTATATTACTATAGTTGTATTGTGCAAATATACAAGTTTCACCCCATTGCCTAATGGCTTATCCATATAACCAAAGATGTTATATAATGAACACTTCTTCTATTTTGTTCATAACTTAGAGTTAATGATCTACTTGAACTATGCATCTATAAATAGGAATGGTGAATCTTATTCTTAAAGAAGGGTCAGGGGACTAACTTTGAAGGGTCATAGGATTAACTTGGTTATCTAAGGACTAACTTAGCTCTCTTTGTGCTACATATAAGCTTCCAAAATTAGAAAATATTGCAGCACATCTAAGTATTCCTCCAAATGTTTAATTATTAATTGAAGTACAAGTTGCTAAAAATTGTAAACAATGGAAAATGTTAAATTGGTCTTGTTTGGTGACAGTAAGCTCTTATTGAAGTTATCACAAATTCTTCACATGCATATTTAAGGCCCCAACATTAAAAAAAATGCTAGATAGAGCGTGTATTTTCACTTACTTTTAGTTGGGCCAAATATTCCTAACCCTAGTTTGAAGGTTATAACATAGGCAATAGAGCAAACAAAATAAAATTGTGTATCTAATACAACATATCAAACTTTAGAATTTTTCAACTTATAAAATTTCACATATGAAATATAACATTTGTATATCTAATACAACTTATCAAATTTATGGAATTTCTCAAACTTGTAAAATATCACATTTGAAATATAGAATATTATTGTAGATAAAAAACATTTTTGACATGAATAATTTAGTTTAATTAAGTAAATTATAACAAAATTAATTTAGATTAGTTAGTTGAATCAATGATTGAAATATATATTTAAAATTAAATATAAAGTATTGAAGTACTTAGTTTTAGAATCGATTAAGTCATTTGTCACTATCCAAAATATAGTGCCCTTATGTAATGAAATAAATTGCACAAAAGAGGAATATGATATAAAATATTCTACAAATACTCAATAATAATTGAGAATAACGAGCTTCTTTGAGGAGGAAAACCTCCAAATATCTCCAATGAGCACAATTCATAATATAATAATAAACTTTCCTCTAACTCCTATATATATAGTTAATAATGTCTTGGCTACCAACCAAGTTGACCTAGACACTTAAATATAACACCTGGAATGACATAAATATAATAATACATATAACTTAATTAAGAGTTAAGGTAGCCACAAGTTGACTACTCGTCGCCCTATGGACACTCTAGGATTAAGGGCATAGCACGCCCCCTTCAGTGAAGCATTATCCTCAATGTTAATCAAGTGTGGATGCTTCTAGATGAACTCTTCATGCTCCCATGTGGCATCTTCATTAGGTAAATTCTTCCACTGAATGAAATACTCAATGAGTGTTCTATTCCTCAACTTCTTTGTGTATTTATGAAGAATTAACTCTGGCTCCAATATGATTCTTACCTTCTTCATCTAGCTTTGGTAAAACTGCCAGTGTAGGGATATTATGTCCAACCACTTTCTTTAAATAGGAAACATTAAAATTTGGATTTATCTTTGTTGTTGGAGGTAACTCAAGCTTTTAGGTGACATTTCCTATCTTTTGCATGATTTAGTATGGACCATAATATTTTGGGGATAACTTCTTGTTCTTTGTTTGTTGATTTAGGGAAATTTTCTTATAAGGCTACAATCTCAAGAAAATTTAATCCCAACTTCAAAACTCCTTTCACTAAGTGTTGGTCAGCCTACCACTTCATTTGATTATGTACCATTGGCATATTCTCCTTGAGTCTTGTAATTATTGTTGTTGATGATGGGTGATCCCACAATACTGATTTACAATTTTTGGCCAAGTTGGACACTAAAATATTTTTTTCTAACTAAATCTTCACTTTCGAGCACCTATAGCAACTAAACCGTGAGGAATTTGAAGATGATGCAAACTAGTCATTTGTGACATTTTGTTTGTAGATTCTAAATATATTTTTTTCAAAATATTTGGAATCAGATTGCACTTCTTTTTCCATCTCCTTTGAAAACTAGTTTTTTTCAATAAACAACTTTTTTAAGGAGTGACACTCACCGTATACAACATAACTTTTTTTCCATGAAGAATAAAATTCTAAAAAAAAATTAATTTAGATTTCTAACTACGATATCTAGTGCTTCCAATTGGTTTCATAGTGTTTTATTGAATATTTTTTCCTTAATCAAGTTTCAAAGTCAAACCAATTACAATTCAGACATAGACAGACCGTATACAACGTAACTTTTTTTGTATGTATCGAAATTCAATTTATTTTTTTGTTGGATCAAGGACTTCAATATTTGGTGCACTCATATTTTTTTAAAAATAAATTGATAATCTACTATTTTTCCACATGTGAAGAACATAGAGCTTGATTTAACAAGGGTATCACGATGTCTCCAAGCGGGAAAAATATTCAAACTGGGCAACGGGCCTCTGTGTCGGTGTTCTCTCTGGTGGGTTGCGGACTGGGGAATGCGCGGGGGTTTCCAGTGTCGATCGACGGTGCTGCTGCTGGGGTCCCTACTCCATCAGTTTTTGGCTGTGGGGGTCTGTCCATTGCTGGGTGTGGGGGTGGCGTGGATGTGGGGATCCCGCCTATTGTTCCTGTTGGTGATCTTCTGCCTTCGAGCCGCCTTCGGAAATCCTTTTCTGAGGCTATTTCCAAGGATGGTTTTAGTTCTTTACCTATTTAGGCTACGGCGAAACCTATGCCCTGTGCCCGTGCTTCCCCGGTGGTGGTCTATGGACCTGAAGTTGCTGAAAATGAGAACTATTACCTGAAAATGAGTGTGGTCTATAGGTTCAATGGTCTATGGCCATCTCTCTTCGATCTCCATGATTGGATTTCTACCTCCTGGAAGCCTGTTGTTTCTGGGCAGATTGAGCTTTACCCTTGTGCTAGGGGTTTCTTCCTTGCAAATTTTTCTTTTGTTGTGAAGTGTGATTGTGTTGTGGATCAAGGGTGGATGTGGGGGGTTCATTCGCTTTCCATCTGGCCTTGGTCTCGCTCTTTCAATCCACTCACTGAGTTGTTAAATACCAGACCTGTTTGGGTTCGTTTACCGAATCTCCCTCTCCAGTTCTGGGAGGAGTCATGTTATGAAGCTATTGGCAACTCCATTGGATGGTTCCTAATGGTGGATTCCACTACTCGTGACTTAGGGCATCCTACGGTGGCTCGGGTGTTAGTTGATTTGGACATCTCCAAACCTCTCCATGGGGATGTGATCTTAATGGTGGAGGACAGACCTTGGACGCAGTTGTTGGACTATGAGGGCCTCCCCTTTCATTGTAGGAGGTGCTTCTCCACTAGTCATTTGGCCTCTGGTTGCCCTCTTGCTCGCCACAAGAGCGTTGCTACTTGGTGGAAGAATGCTTCCACGGAACACCTAACTGTTGGTTCTCCCCCTTCGGTTTCCTCTAGAGAGGATGACCTTCCTGAACCTTCCTCAGTCCCTGTTGCAGATCCTTCTATTGTCCCTATTGTTGTGGAACCCTTTGTTGACGGTGTGTTGCTTGAACCTGCCAATTCTTTGTTGTTCGACTCTGTCGGACCTTTGTCAGTCTCTACCTTTGTTGCTTCGTTTTCGGCCCCCTCGCTGTGTGGTGGCTCCTCTCTCAGGTTGGCTTTTGTGGATCCGCTCCCCTCACCTTGCTCATTGGCTCTCATTTCTGAGCCTTCCTGGTCGGTTGTGCTACGGAAGAAGAAGGGTCCCCCAAATCTGTTGCCTCTTCTAGGCCTCGGGTTCGGGGAGATAGTTTTGATCCCTCGGGTTCGGGGATTGTCTAATTTTTTCTACAACTGACGGTCAGCTGTTTCTGGGTGTTTTTTATAGTTCAAGTTTTGTTTGAACTATGTGTTCCTTCGGCCCTTTGGGATCTCTGTGTAAAGGGTACGACACCCTGTAAATGTTGCTTATATTTTCAAAAACATAGAGCTTGATTTTCGATGAAAAACCTATTTTTAATAAAACTAAAAAAATAAATACATAATAAAACCAAAACATATTAAAATTATATTTGTTGGATAGCTCGTTCCAAGGACTACCATCATCCAGTTGGGTCTGTGAAGTCTCCTCCATTTCCATCCTCAACCTGAGATTCGAAGGGCTAAATTCTAGAGTTTTTTGGTGCCAAAAGGTGAGAAGGTGGGAAAAGGGGAGTGCTAGTGAACCAAGGGGGTTTAAACCCTGGTTTGATTGAACCCCTTTTCAAAAAAGGTTTTCTTTGTGTTTTTTTTGCGGGAATGGTGAGACCTTGCATTTAATGGGTTCGCTCAAACCCAAGTTCTAGCAAACCCTCTTTTGGTTCGCTCGAACCCCAAAAAGCAAATTTTTTTTGCATGGGGTCATTTTTTGCAACTTTTCCTTCCTCACTCGAATTGTAAACCACTTTTGTGGGTTTACCCTGATGCATGTGGTCCTCTACAGCTTGAAATCTTGGTGTCACCCTCAATGATGATGTGATGGATGGAGGATGATATCTATATAGTGTCATAAATGGGGACACTTTTTGTGAACTATAGAAGGAATAGTTATGCCACCGTTCTGCTAGTGGTAGTCAATCTACCCGTTAAGATTGCTTATTTGAAGTTAAACAACATAGATACCCTTCTAAGCACTTATTGGAAATCTCATTTTTTCCATCAAATTTAGGATTGTATGAAGAGATACGAGCTAATTGAGTACCCAAATAAGAGAATAAATATGTTCAAAATTTACTAGTAAAGATAAGATCACAAACACAATTAGCAATAACTCTAGGTGTACCAAGTAGCTTTTGTATATTCTCAAAAAGAAAATTCACTATACTTGTTATAAAAGGATGAGATAATGCAATAAAATGGGCATATTTAGTGAGGAAATCCACCATTGCTATGATGCCATTCTAAAAATTTAGTTCTTGGAAGTCCTGTGATGAAATCCATAAAGACCTCTTGACCTCTTCCCACTAATGGCTAGGAATAACTAAGGGTTGCAAAAGACCATGAGTTTTAAGTGTCTCTTTTTTATTTCTTTGACATACCAAACATTCTACCACAAATTATTGAAAATAAACTTTAAGCCCTTATAAAAAAATCTTGTTTGATTCAATGATGTCTTCAAAAACCTTTAATGACCCCCGATTAGAGAACCATGAAGTTCTTCCAAAATCTTGTGTTTGAGAGTGGAATTATTGCATAGGTATAATCTCTCTTTATACCAAAAATTATATCCCTTCCAAAAAAATTATATGAACTTTGTGGAATCAAATTCCTTGTAGCGACATCATTCTACCACTTTGCTTTGGATTCTTCAACCCAATCGAATTATAATATTGAAATAGCACCTAGTAAGGCCTCATCTTTCTCATCCTTCCTAGATAATGCATCTACCACAATATTCTCCTTTCCTTTCTTATATACAATCTCAAAATCATAACCCAACATCATAGTGACCCATTTTTGTTGCTCTTCAAAAGATAATCTTTGCTCTAAAAAATATTTTAAGCTTATCATAATCAATCTTAACTTTGGAATGTCTACCCATTAGATATGGCTTCTACTACTTTATTGTATGAAGAATAGCTAGCATTTTCTTCTCATAGATGGGTTTGATTTAATTCTTACCCTTCAATTCATGACTCCCAAAAGCAATAGACCTACTCTCTTGCATGAGAATTGCACCTATACTATTACCTAAAGCATCACACTCCATAACAAAATCCTTGGTGAAGTCTAGAGTGATTAGAACTAAAGTGGTACATATAGCCTCCTTCAATGTCCCATATGGTATATCAACTAACTCATTCCATTGAAAAGCATCCTTCTTCAATAGAGTTGTGAGGGGTGATACAATACGACCATAGTTCTTCACAAATATCCTATAGTATCATTTGATTCCTAGGAAACTCCTCAATTTCTTGATGGTTTTGAGAAAGACCATTCTATGATAGCCTTAATTTTGTTAGGATCAACCTTAACTCCATGTGACACTATATCCCAAGTATTCCACCTCTTTGAGATTGAAAGCACACTTGGAAGGCTTAATATAGAGCTAATGATCTTGGAGAACATGTAATGCTTGATCTACATGGTCCTAATGGTCTTCCCATGTCTTTCTATAAATTAGTATATCATCAAAGAACACTAAGGCAAACTTCCTCAATTTTTTCTTGAAGACGGATTTCATCAAGCTTTGAAATGTAGATGGGTATTCATAAAACCAAATGAAATCATAAGAAACTCATAATGACCCCATGAGTCCTAAATGTTGTATTGGAAATATCCTCTTCCTTAATTCAAATTTGGTGATAACTTTGTCTAAGAGCTAGATTTAAAAAAAAACATAGCTCCATTCAATTCATCTAGTAAATTATCAATGATTGGAATAGGAAACTCATTTTCAATATACATGTTGAGCACTCTATAGTTTGGTCACATGTGTCATTTTTTATCCTTCTTATGCACCATCACAGTAGGAGAGGAGTAAGCACTTTGGTTATGCCTAATAATACCAACCATTAGCATTTCCTAAATAATCTTTTAATCACTTTTTTGTATATATGGGTACATGTAAAGCCTGACATTGGGTGGTTGGATGCGACACTAGTTGTATGTCGTGATCATGATCCCTCTTAAGAGGTAGTCCTTTAGGCATGTCTCCAAAAACCTCTTAGTGACGATCTATAATTGCTTGTAGATATATATGGATGGGTAGGAGCATTTGATTGATAGGCTACTAATAAAAAAAAATTAAATCCATCAACTCCTTTCTTAAGCAACTTTTGCATTTGGTAAGAGCTTACCATCTATGGGAACTTTGCACACATTTGTCTTAGCTCCATTGTCTTTCTTCTAAGTGAAATCTCATGAATAGCTCCTAAAAGTTCACCTCGATTATTCCTAAAGTAGTGTCATCGTAGTCCCAATGCTAAATATGTTCCACCCATGGAAATAGAAAGCTTTAGGCAATTAAGTTGATATTCCCCCATGGCTAATTTAATGTTGTTATGACATTTTCCTGAACAACTAATAACACCTTCATCTATAATTTGAAAATGGAATTCTAGAATAGGGTATATAAAACAATATAGACAAGTAGCTAACTTCTTGTTAATGAAGTTGTGAGTGCTTCCTGAGTCAATCAACTCTATTACTCTCTTTCTTTAGGAAACCCACCACTTTAAAAGTTTGTAGGGCACTAAACCCAAGAAGAGCATGACAAGAAATGATTGGGTGAGTATCTCTAGACTCCTCTTCTATCTCATTTCCTCTATCTAATATTACCTCTTCCTCCTCTTCTTCCTCATGTGGGCCTTCAATGTGGAACAATTTATTTTTAGCACATTTATGACCCCGACTATATTTACTATCACAATTAAAACATATCCATTTTACTTTTTCTCTTCAATTTGTTTTGATATCAACTTGGTAGGCTGTGGCAACAACTATGTAGGAGAGATCCTATCTCTTATGTTTACAAGCTCTTGTCGCATGTTGGCCAAAAACTTTTCCTCGACTTAACTTGCCATAAATAACGCTTAGGACAAGGATTGTGGTTGGAACAAACATACATCATATTTTATGTGATCCTTTAAACCTCCTAGAAATAATTCCTTCAAATGTTCTTTCGTAACATTTTCCACTCTTAGATACAAGGTTTGAAATTGATGAGTATAATCCTTAACCATACATGTTTGCTTTAATTTAGTGAGTTGGCAAAAGTAGCTATACGTAAAATTGTCACCATAATGGGTAGCAAGTTCCTCTTGAAAAATTGACCATGTGACCACACAACCCTTCTTTTTCTTCTCTTTACATAACCAATGATACCAAATAAATTGGTTTGGTTCCAAATATGATGTCATTGTCATTGTCTCATCGTCTATTAGCATGGAACATGGTGAAGATAAAAACGCTTCTCTATTTGGCAAAGCCAATTGGTTGGATCCTTGCCATCAAACTTTCTCATATCCAACTTTGGTGTGAAATGCCTAGGAATAAGCTTATTTGAGTGTTGATCTTTCTTGAGAACTAAGTCAAACCCAAACAATTCACAATCCCATATAAGTATTATATTTTACCTTATTATGTAAATTTTCTACCCTATATTTTATACCATGAATAAGCAATTACATTTTCCTTGACAATTCATTCATCTTTGTCTGCATCTCCTTCGTTGATGAAAATCCTTTAGTCATCTCATTCATTGATGGAATTTCTTCCTTAACCTTACCGATTTCCTCATTAGGAGTAATATCTTCAATGTCTATCTCATCCTTATTTGAATATTTTTTAGGTGTGACGACATTCTTTTTGCCTCTTGTTGCAAGCCCCATCATGATAGAAAAAATAGTGTTGCAATAAATCACATTAAATCCAAATATTTTAAGAGATTTATTATAATGTACCATGGCTTAGATATCAATTTCCAAAAATCTCCAAGAAATTTGTTGGTTTGCAACCTTGAGAGTGATTTTAATGGAAACCCTTTTACAGTAAATCACTTAATTATGCTCCAATTTCTCTGAGAATTGAGTTGTAACAACTTCAATGTCCTTGAAAAACCCTCCAAAAACTAGGAAAAAATTGGCCAACACTTGAGAGATATGTGCTTCTCAAAATGGCCTTCAATATTAAAAAATTGTCTTGTTTCTTACCTTCATGAGGCCAAGATAACACTACGATACCACTTGTAATGAAATAACTTGCACAAAAGAGGAATATGATATGAAATATTCTACAAATACTTAATAATAACTAAGAATAACCAATTGTTTCAAAGGGGGCAAACCTCCAAATATCTCCAATGAGAATACAATTCACAATCTGATGATAATAAACTTACCTCTTGCTCTTATATATACCTAATTATACCTTGGTTGTCACCCAAGCTAACTTAGACACTTAAATAACACCTAGAACAACCTAAATATTTCACAAATGTATACTAATGTTCATATAATTTAATTAAGTGTTAAAATAGCCACAAGTTGACTATTTGTAACCCTATGCACACTCTAGAATTAAGAGCGTAGCACCTTAATGTGTTTGAGTCTATACAATCTAAAGATTTGATGTGATTTAATTCCAACCCCCTCAAGTTCAATCCCAATCACTTTGAACCTATTCTAGCCCATAGGATTGAGTTGTGCCACACAATAGCAATCTAATGGAAAAGATCTATAAAATCTACTCACCTTTACCTTCCTCACAGTTGAATGTGCCAAAGTGGTGCCTAGAGATACTATATAAAAACTTGCCTACTTGATAGGTGAATAGATTTTGTTAGGTCAAACACATTCAACAAACCAAATTAACAAGGATAAGAGATATCATAGACAACATGCACCAAAACGCAAATGGCCTATATATATAAAAGTGATTATTTTCCATTAAAAAATTGTAATACTTTGCTAATTGTCTTTTTTATTCCAAAATTCAACATGTTAACATCACATTGAATATCTTTAAATACTAGTACACTATCACATTGAATGCCTTTAAATTCTAGTAACTAACATGATGTACAAGAACATAACAAATCGATTCATAATGGTTAGTAAAAAAGGACAAGATATTCACTAAAATGATGATTAATTTAGAGTTTAAACTTGGGTGTTCGAATTTTGGATTCATTCTCACACCACTCAAAAATAAACCACAAGGCAACAATGGTAATCTCATGACATGGGAAAAATATACAAGTGTGTAAATAAAAGTAGATAAATGATTAATAAACGACAAATATAAAAACATATGTAAATATACATTAAATAGATATTAATAAAAATCAAACTATAAGTTAAAACTTTTTTTAAAAAAAGTTAATTGTCAATATGTAATTGACACCAAGGTGTGCACAAAACTATGGAAAATGGCATGGGTGTGTGAATTTCACCATTACAATTATATATACTACGCCTTGAAAAGTGGTGAAAAGCGTCTCAATTATGATTTCACTAGCTCTAAGAATCTTTTTAATATACTCGTCAAATATGATTAATCCCATATAATGGGCGTTCACTAAAAGTGGCTATTCCGAACGTGTAATGTACAGATTCATTCTAGAGAGCTTGGGGTGCGTGTACACTGTCCCGTACAATATGTTTGAATTTGACCTGTATGTTGTAATTGTATTCCCGTTAGAGATCATATCTTCTTAAAAAATAAGGCAATCAAAATAATTCAAAATCCTCATACTATCATTGTACCGTACTGCCTGTAAAAAATAATTAAAACAGGATTCCCTGAGACTAAGTAGTGCAAATAGTTCAACGTCAATCCAAACAAGAGGAACGGAACACTTCACTTTTTTTATTTATATTTTTTTGAGAATTTAAATGTAAAATAGGCTTTACCGTTGTTAACTAGCTCCAAATAATAAGCAAACCTTGTCAACGCTTCGACTGTGCCCATTGAAAATTAGAGTTATGAGCAGCCTAACAGGAATCTAAGATCGTTTAGTTTACTTATAAGTTTATAACCATGTACTCTTTAGTTTGACTCTACAATTACAAAGAAATGGAATGAAATCTTCAACAACATTTTATGTTTGCAGGCATGTATGCTTATCAAATTTGATGTGTTGCTTGCTTCTACGGATTTTAGCAAACATGAAAATGTGTTAAAACATTCTCGTTTCTATCATAATGATCATTCCAATACTGTAAATGAAATCAGTCCCCAAAGTCATTGATTGAGTTGTTCGAATTCATACATAAATTGCACAGCCTTGCATCACTAACCGATACACAACTTTACTAGATTACTTTCCCTCACCTTAAGTTATGATTATTTCAGAGAACCCTGACCAAGTACCACAGCCTTCGGAAATTTATACAAACAAGCAGGCATAATCAAATATACTTGGGGTTAAGGTGATTTATTGAAACTTTAACTAGAAAAAACAACTGCCATCAAATATGGAACTCATAAATGAGCCACAAGCAAGGAAAATCAATGGAGTTCATGTTCCAATCAGCGAGCAACTAACAGAGCTGCAATAGCTTTAATGGAACAAAAAAATCTTTACTTGAATGTGAGTAATAATCAAGGGCATTTATTTGAACAATGAATCCACTAAAATACCTTGATTCCATCAAAAATAAAATTTGGTTTCCATGATGCCACGCCTATTTCTCTCAAATTCCGTAACAAAACAAGCATGTCACCCTTAGAACCTTTTCAAAAATGCCTTTTTGAAGCTTCAATATTACTATGGCTCGATTTATGATAGAAAATCCAGGTACTCAACACAACAATCAGAACTTAAACTGTGAGTCCATTATTTCATCCTGTAAGAGACGAATTTAATGAACTATGCAGTTCAACTCCAATTTGGGCCTCTGCCTTCTCAAGTTCAGTTGACGCTGAAGCCAATTTCTGTGAATAATCAGCCAATGCTTTCTGGACTTGCTGAGGATCAATCCTGTCCAGTGGAACAGCTTCAACTGCAATAATATCAGTGTAGGAGTTTGCATGAATAAATGCAAATCCACTGCTAATAAAATATTTCTTAACATCTTCTCCCACATGAACAGACATTACACCAGGCTTGAGCTCAGCAATAGTTGCAACATGTCTCGGTAATACACCCAACTGACCGGTAGTTGCAGGGATTATTACCATATCAACCTGCAATTATGCAGATCAAAATGCACCAAAGTTGTCAGTCAAGGTATAAACTTCAAGATCAAAGAGAAATATTTATATCCTCAGCAGTTATGAGGAAAAGTCGTTGACCTACATTTCTGAAGTCAAACAACAAATTACAGATACCAATAACTCTGACAATACCCACCAGTAGTGACAAATTAGCAAATCAAACTGGAACCTGCAGATAGGGAAATTTAATGAAGAAAAGCCCACGAAAACTTGAACCTCTTGATATTTATATCCTTTCTAATTTGTGCATTCCTTTGATATGATGTTGTTACACTTTTGCAATAGCATTCTGACTGGATACCAATAAGTACCGAAAGACTTACTCGTCTTTCAACCCCCAGTAATTTTAATATCAAATTAAGACAAGTAACTAGATAGAGAGCACAAAATGTGTCACCTTGAAGAAAACACAATACTTAATGAGTTAATTCTATATTACATAATTTGTATCATTTATTTTTATCTCTTTTTCCTATTTTAATATTCCAATTTCTATATTCAGTACAATACAAGAATGCAGTTTTTTAACTTCCTTTAAAATAGTCTAAGGTTTGGCTATAAATATTTGCAAGGCCAGAGTTTCAGCCTCGGGACGTATGCATTCTCAGAAATTAAACTAGAGATGGTTAATGCACAACTGCATGCATGTCAGCCAACATGCAACACTTCATAAATCAGAGAGTACTAGGATGGATGACTTTCGCCTTCTCTAAATTTAGTTTTTTCAGTCTACTAGTTACTATGTCAGCCCTCATTTAGGCCATCTAGTTTTAGCTTTCCTTCAACCTTGCATCTCTGGAACAAGACTTGGCCTTCATTTTGTAATAACTCTTTTTATTAATAGAAATCATTTTTAACTTTATAAAGATATGAATGACAGTACAACATATGGTTTTGCAGGACTAATTACAGTAACATTAATCAGACAAATCAAAGCACAATGGCTAAATTTCAAACCTAACACCACGTGAGTCTTCTTCTGAAGGTTTTAAATCTAAAACAATGTGAATCTTCTTTTAAAGGTATATAAATTGTGCATTCCATGCCTTCATTAATCAAAAATAATATAAATTGGTAGTTCACAATATTGTCTGTGGCACACCTGCTTCTCTAGATTTTGTAACATATTTCAATGAAAGGGAGTGGGCCCAAACCCACAAATTAGGAAGCTATATATATAGACTCTGTGGCACAAGGACAACAGCCTACATTTTATATGTAAATCATTCTATTAATATAAATTATTCAAACTGATCAAAAACAGAAAAAGAGAACAGTAAATGGACTTCCAGGAACTTAAAGCACAATGGCTAAATCTTCAAACATAACGCAAATGGAGCACCTTCAGAAGGTAAGCAATTAGAACATAAATACTGTGCTTTTATAAGCTCAAAAAATCATAAACTAGTAGAACATGGAATATTCTATGTTATCTTATTTCTGACATTTCAGTAATCACATTCTCTATGTAAATCTAGATATTGATCAAGAGCTAAATAATGTTTAACAGAGCTTCCAGGACAGAAAACATGGGCATGTTAAGGTGGCATCTGGAAATAACCCCAAAATTTCCGAATGAGGTGGAGAAGAGCAAGACCAAACATATAAAAGATGTTTTTTAACTTTTTTATGAAAAAATAAAAAGTCCTCTTAAAATATTGGTTATGGATTTATAAAGTTAAAAAAGTGATTTATGTAAGTTTTAAAGTTAAGCAATCATTGAATTTAAAAATTGATTTATAGAAGTTCAAAGTTAAGCAATCACAAGGTCAAGTTTCATTACGATGCAAAAACTATTTCTAATATTAAATTTTATCTGATTTTCTAGAACACAACTGATTTTCTACTAGTTCAAAATCTGCATATATTAACATACTAAAAGTCATATATATTTCAAATTCAAATTTAAAAATTTATTTCCTCAAATAAACATTCAGCAACAATTCAGATTACAACTTTTTTAAAGAAAAATCTCACTATTTAAAAGTGAGAGCATGACAGCACAAAACCAGACAAAAAACCAAGCATTAAAACAGAAAAATAAAACAAGGATTTCAGCATTGTACAGAGCTAAATTATAATGCTACAAATAATATACAAATTTAATAAATGACTTTGTTTTTGGTGGACTGACATTCATGGGGCTCCCAGGACCCAGACATCTCCCCAAGCCACAAAAATGCATGGATGCACCCTGGGCCCCATGGAAATGTGTTATGCCATAGTAAGAAGAAAATGCCCATTGTAGCAGAGAAACGTATCTGCTACCCCCTGGGACATGTGCAGAAAGGGGTATAGAAACATCTGCGACCAGAGAACCCCATCCACATCTATGGGGGCATCTCCATGCTGGCACAAGTGTCTCATGCTAGGTAGCCGAATCGCTGGGTTTCTGCCACCGTACCCAGAAACGAAACGATTCGGAGTCCGAATCGGGTTCAAATCGCTGTGGGTACCAACTGGAGTCGGAATTTGTGCCTCCGAAACGATTCCGTCAACAGCGCATTGATTCCGGGCATTTCAGAGCATGACATGGAGTTTTTGGACTGATTCCACACAATTTTCCTTGCAAGATAAAACAAAAAACCTGAAATTCGTCGCCGCTGTGTTTCATTTTGCTGAGCCACCGTGTCGTTTCTGCCTGAACATGGAGCGTCGTTTCTGCCTGAGCATGCATATTGACCATCATTTCTCTGCACAGCTACGTTTTTTCGAACATTTTTAGGGTTTTTTAATTTTTTCCGACATTCACAGGCAACATTTCTCTGCGTTGATTTTTTTAGGATATATAATATTATTAATATTATAGACTATAATAATAATAGAGTAATAGTATTAGATTATTAATAATTTAATATTATTAATAGAGTAATAGTATATAGATTATAATTTGTATAAATAATAATATTATAGATTCTAATAATAATAGATATTATTTATTACTATATTATAGATTTATCATAATAATATTATTATTATATTATAGATTCTATAATAAATTAATAGATTCTAATAATAATAGATATTATTATTATTTATTACTATATTATAGATTTATCATAATAATAATATTATTATATTATAGATTCTATAATAAATTAATAACAATAAATATTATTAATACTAATATTAATAATATAGATTATAGAATATTCAATATATGTTATATTTTAAATATATGTTTCTAGGTTGCAAATATATATATATTTGAATATTTTATTATATTTTGTACGGACGTACCCAATTCCGTACCCAACCACCCAAAAAATTTGTCGTACCCACGTACCCGATTCGGCAACTTAGGTCTCATGAAAAGGCATTAAAAAGAGTTTTTAAACTATTAAAAGCCCTGTCAGAACTCCAAAGCATGGTCTTCAACATTTCTTGTTTTCAGGATTTGGCAGGTTTTTAAAAGTTTCTTTTTCAGTCTTTTAGGGAAACATCCACACCTCAGTATGGAGATGCCCAAAGAGATGTCAGGAGACATGAACAGGAGTATTTGGTAATGGGAGACATCTCCATACTCATCTCCCATCTGTAACTCCCTGCTACATTGAATTTCACCCAACTGAAATCTTAAAAACCATGGATTCGGCACTCCTGAGCATTACCAAATTAGTTCATTGTCTTCTTATATTTTGTGGAGTTCAAAGGTGCAGGTTGTTGATAGTTCCTTTCCCAAAGAGCACAAGTTCTCAAAAACCTTAAGGAGAATTTACAATAAGCAGAAAACCATATAAAGCAATAGAAGGATCAACACAAGTCCAGGCAAAGTTTTTAAGTGTGTGATTTTGTCTTTTTGTGTCTGTAGCCCTACAATCCTCTTTGTGAGAACCCTTCTCAAGTGTTCAAACGCATTGAGGAGGTAGCCTACAAACCAGCCCTTCCACTACTACAAAGATCCACCTAGTATTCCATGTCTCGTCTCAATAAAGTTATTGGCTAGACCATGCACATGCAAACATCCCTTCCAAAATTGCATGAGGGGCCCCACTATTTTTGGAACCTACAACAAACTTAGATACCCATGAGAAGCAATTTCCCACTTGCACAATCAAGTAGGCCTTGGTGAAGTGGCAAGGAATGTAAACTTAAGAGTCTAAGACCAAAATGGGAGACAGCAACCATTTTGTCACAATTTTTTAATCTCAAGTTTCAAGGACAAAGCGTTATTAAAGTGGAAAGGAATGTCAAGGCACTAGTTTCTTATTTATGTATTATGTATTATTAAATAAAGGCTTCAGTGCATATGCATTGTAAGTCAACCTATCAGTTGGTTAAAATAATGTATTTATCCCACATCCATAGGATAGTAGTAGTGATTGTTAGTTGTTACTTATTAGCTATAAATAGTTATATTTAGGCAAGAGAGATGCATCTTGAATACTATAATTGGAGATTATGCTCTATTGGAAGGATTACCCCCTCAAAGTGCCATCACAAACTTAATATACAAGCATTCTCTTGCTCCTAATTTTTTGTGTATTGTCTTCATTTTATTTACAAGTTCATTGCAGATTCTAAAATGTACTTGTTGAGGCAAGTTAACCATAATATGTGAGATCATTGAACAAGGTTCTCTTTGTTTTCAGAAGCACAACTTACTAGGCAAATTGATTCTCATAAACAATAGTTGTGTCTGTAGATTTTATGTGATCAGATTAGAATGCAAAAATAATTTCAGATTCAACACAGGAACACAGCCAATACCCTGGGAAAACCCTTCAACCTGAGGGAGAAAAACCCAGCAAATATATCTCTTATATATTAATTGAATGGGAGCAGAAATCTGCTTACAATTCAGGCACAACACAATGCTTAAAGCATACAATGAATGACAGCACCTCTGATAGATGCAAAGATACAAATGATATGATTTTCTTTAAGCTCGACCTGCTGCAATAAGTGAATGATCTGCTTGCTCAGATCGCACTACTTCTCGTTCTCTAAATCTGCTTGACTTGAATGAATAACTTGAATGAGGAGCCTCATATATATAGATATCCAATAGCATCGCACCCCTTCACCAAGAGAGGTCGGCCTCTAGACAAAAGATGTCTTTAGAGAAGAGGCGCGATTATCTAGATGAGGTCGGCTTCCATAAAACAATTAATAAATATTAATTTAAAGCTTTATTAATTTATCATTTGATCTTAAATGAAGGCACCTCTTCATTTAGCATTCATTATATAAATTTAGATAGCTTATAGCTACATCTAAATTTATCTCAAGAAATCGTGCCTGGAAGTATTTGTCCTGTAGCTGCAATCTTCAACAGTGTCCAATTCACTATGCTGAAAAATCAATGAGTTGTAGAGGTCCTACATGGTATTACATCTGAACCACCAATAGCATTGGAAAAAATGAGGATGATGTTAACAAGTTAATTTTTGGATTTTGCCTCAAATTGTACATTTAAGTAACGTCCCTAAAGCCTTATTGCTTCATAAACCTAAACATCCTTAAGCTAATTGAAATTAATGGCATTGTTCATTGCCCTAAACATCTTCATTGCAATATTTTTAGGCAAAAGGTTGCTTTTATATTCCTTCTCTTTAAGATTTTACAATTTTGGTGTGCAAACCTTCAATTTTGGTAAGAAGGCTTGTGGGTGGTCCTTGGACCCTATGCTCCATTGTTGCCATTCTAGCTCCCTTCTTGCATTCTTAAAAAGTTCTTGCAATTTGCTTGTTATTTTTTGCAATTCCTTTTAGAGACCTCAACATGTATATCTTTTCAGATTTTCTTTCTAAAAATGTTTAATTTTAAGTATCTAGTGGCAAGGGTTTTAAGAAAGCTTGTTTTCTATGACAAGTAACAATGGGAAGTGACAAGCAAATACAAGTTTATGTAAATTTCCCTACAATATAACTGATGTGCTAGAGAAGGTTCATTAGCTCTACATTTTTATAAAAAGTCTAGAAAAGAGGAGACACAAGTCAAGCTCAAACTCCTATAAATTTGATGTTGTCACTATTCTTATTTAGAATAGTTTGGAAGGAGGCCTCAATGATCTCCTTTTTGTCTAGCCAATTCAAACTAGTGTCACAATTCATCCATGTAAAGCTTCTATCACTTTGGTTGCATAAGTGAGACTTTGATCACATAAGTGAAACAAACTAGGGGATTTTCATCAAAGCAAATCATAAAATAATTATTATTAGCAACCACATGTAACAAGGGGGGGCATAGCAACACTTTGTTTTATCCCAAAATTTATATTGAAAAATATAAACATGCATCTTAGACAAATCTTCTTTATGGGATAGGAAATTATATCATAAGTTGGGGAATCATGGTGCTGACAACTGACCTTAATGATGCACCCCACTTTGTGAAATTTTCACAGCCCATAAATCTTCAGTGACCTTGTTTGCAATATGTTGCTTCTTTAAAGAATCACATAGAAATTATCTGATAATTCTCATAACCTTTATCTTCTATTCAACCTATCAATTGCCACTACTCAAAAGTGATCCAACAATTTTGTAAAAGAATATAACTTGTAGATAACTATTGCTGTATTCCTTCTTTCTAGGTCTTTATTGAGACTATTAAAAGCTAAAGATTATTTAAATGTTATGTTATTCCCGAGAGGCTTTGACATATTGTAACATAACAAAGCATTCTTGTCTTGTTTCTGCCACAACTTCCTCTAAAACACCCTTGATAGCACTTTCCATGTAATCCTTAAAATCTTCCATATGAATATTCCTAGGGACAATGGCAAAACAAAGACCCCTCTCTATCAAATTGATTGTGGGAAACATGATAAAGTTGAATCTATTCAATCTAAAATTGATTTTAGATGGTACACCTTTTACCTTCATTATCTTTATCAATAAAAGCATGATAGCTTTGGCTTATTTGTATTTTGCAAAACATGAAAAATTTAGGCCACCCCTTATCACATAGAAGGAATAACATTGACATTAAAGGAAACATCGTTTTAGGTACATATCTAGCACATGGAAGTTTTAAGTTATACTAGGCTTAATGTAATAGGAGGGGTTTTTCCCCTCGAGGTATGTGATTAAAAAAATTAGTATGCAAGCTTACTTTTGGATTCTCAAATATAGATCACGAAAGAAAGAATTGCTAAAGAACGAAGATGAAGTTGATCACAAATAAGTGATGGAAATGATCCTCCAATTAAAGCTTGAAAATTTCCAACAATCGCGTAAGCTCTATCTTAAACTAGCCATGACAGAGCCCCCAAACTACAAAACAACTTAACCAAACATAAATTCAAATACAACTTGGACCTTCAACTACCTTTCTTTATGCAGTTGATTTATACAAGTTCTTTAAAGTGTGCTCAATCTAGAAAAGTCTCCAATAGGAAATATTGTCCCTACCAAATTCAAATTTATGAGAATTCAAGATTTAAATGTGAAACACTCAAGCTAAGTAATGCAAGGGTGGCCTCTAATGTCTACACTTTATATCACATGTCTATGAATGTTATTATAGAGGAGGCAAAGACACATTTTTACTCCCAGATAAATATTGCAATTGTGTGACTACAATTCCAAAATGCAAACTGTGGGAAGCATTCCCAAATCACATACATAAGGGATCAACCAATTTCTTACGACACTAGGGAAAGGTGTTGAAGCTTGTTAAGGAGATGTACATGACTTCTTAAGAGTTGTGAGAGAGCAAAAAAGGATAGATGAGGAACTACCACATTTTAGCTCACATACATCAGCCTCTCCCTCAACTTGGAATACACTTGGAGTACAATCAAAAATAGATTTGACTTTCCAGGTTTGTAAGCCATTTGCATGATGCCACCATTGAGAAACTAGGCAAACAACACAATGAGAACATTAACCAGAATCATCAAATCTGATTAACATACAATAATAAAACATGAAAAGGAAATAATAATAGCAATAATAAAATAATGTAATACAAAGCTAAACACTAGATATATGTGATGAAACCCTTTCAAAAAAGAACCCACCGCCAAAAAGAGCACACACCTATATTAATCTCAAAGAATAGAGTATGCCAATACATCAAATTTCTCCATTCCATCTGATAACATTTTGGCAAATCAACCTTGCTTCAGCCTACGAATATAGCAAAATACCTCTATCCCATGTCTCCAATATGTAGGAAATCAAAAATTAGAAATCATAAATGGTTTCCCAAAACAAGAGGCAAATACCATGGGCCCAAACTTGGCGCCCAACTAAACTTAGAGAAAATGGCAAATTTTTATTTGAAGAAAAAATCCAAATAAACATATAGAAGTAATTGATATATAAAACATAAGACTGAGATTTAGTAATAGAGGGCACATCCTTAAGACAAAAACATCGATGTGAATAACCTCTAAAATTCTCTTCACTCTAGTAATTCCAAAAGGAAATTGAAATATACTTTCTCGGGAATATAGGGAGAGGTATAAAGAGTTTTTGAAATTTCCGGATAATAGAGACAATGCTTTAACAGAAACACTCAAAATATTGCAAACACAATGAACAGCTCCATAATATGAAAAAAGCATGTAACCAAGAACTAATTCTAAAGTTTCAGTACAGCTTATTTGTCTTGAAGATCGCCCAGATATAAAGTTCAGTTCTAGCACTCTTATAAGATAATACTAACATAGATTATTCATTCCCAGTAACCTGTTCGAACCTAATGGTGATCCTAACAGCGAAAACAATATTCAGATTTGTAGTAACTAACAGTGGAGCATAGAAATCAGAGAACCTGAGAAGTTCGCTGAACTGAAATGTGAAATCCTTTATGGTGCGCCCAGAACTGCTTCAGGAACCACGTCTAAACATTTGAAGACCTCCAGAATCTGCATACCCACTAGTCTGCCCCTAAACACCACGTGAAGACTGTTGGTAGTGAATCCTTGAAGAGCAAGCCACATATTTTTACAATATGCAACAATTTGACTCAGAAACAACACATCCTTTCAGATTGTATCATTCCATGACTGAGGTTTTCATCCCAATCATGCTAGAGCCAAGGTTTTCATCCTATTGAAGATTTCCTTCGAAACTCGACAGAGAGAAATAAAAATCAAATCAATTTCTTGAATGCCTTTCCCATCCAATCGAACCTTATTATATATCATGAGTTGTCAATCCTTTCTTCACAAAAAGCAATCATTTTCCTTGAGGAGAGCTCGATTCCATTTAGAAAAATCAGAGGTCTTATCCATATCACATAATCGCACTAAATTGAGAAATAGTGACTTAGGCTTATTTTTTATTTATTTATCACCATGAAGAATCGCCTAGAGAAAGAAGGAATCATCACTTAAAGTGGCCCTCTTTTATACACTCAATGAATAATTAAATATTATACACCTAACTATAGCTTTTTAGGCTCCAATTTACTTATTCTTATTATTCCCTTAATGACTAATATATTTCTAACCTCCGGGTATATAAAGGTTTGAAAAAATCCTTCATAAAATATCATCACACGAAGAGGGACATTACAATACTCCCTTCCCGGGATTGGTGGTCCTCTAGCAATTGCAAATGAGGATGCTGCAGAATCTCTTCCCCTTCCCAAGTTGCATCCTCAACTAGTAAATCCTTCCATTTGATCAAATATTCTCGAATCACCTTATTTCTCAACTTCCTCTCTCTCCAATCTGCAATACCTTCAGGAACTAACACCAAGTTTCCTTCTTCATCAAGTGGAGGAAGCTCGGGAGATGCCACAACCTGCTGACCCAATGCCTTCTTGAGGCAAGAAACATGGAAGACATTCTAAATCTTACTGCCCTCAGGAAGTTCCAATTCACATGCAACTTCACCAATTCTTCTCACTATCCTGTAAGGCCCATAAAAGCGTGGTTTAAGTTTTTTTGCACCACTTTTCTTCAATGAGGATTGCCTATATGACTGCAAACGTAGAAAAACTAAGTCTCCAACCTCGAATGATCTCTCAACTCGGTGCCTATTTGCATACATTTTCTGCTGGTTTTGCGCATGTTGCAGATTGTCCTTCAATGCCTTGAGAATATCCTAATAGTTCTGCATTGTCTCCTTGGCCCATGGGTCCCTAGTATCATCAAAGGCCAAATCTACAAATGATAAGGCATCATACCCATATAAGGCCCTGAAGGGAGACATGCCAATCGACATATGGTAGGTGGTATTGTAGCAATACTCACCTAAATGTAACCATCTGATCCAAGCACGTTGTTGCCCAAACACATAATTCCGCAGATATCCCTCAATCCACTTATTTACTATCTTTGTCTGACCATCGGTTTGAGGATGTTAACTCATGCTTGGTGTCAACTCTGTACCTGCCAATCAGAACAACTCCTGCCAAAACATACTTAAGAATTTGCTGCCCCGATCACTGACGATTGTTTTGGGGAGTCCATGCAACCTGAACACACCTCTGAAGAATAATTCTACCACCTAAACTACAGTGTAATCGGTAGATATAGCAAAGAAATGGGCATATTTTGTCAATCTATCCTCAATTACAAATATGCAATCTCTTCCCTTCCTTGAACACGTGGCAGTCCTGTGATAAAGTCCATGGATATTCCTTCCCACTTCTGCTCAAGTATCGGCAATGGCAGCAGAAGACCTGTAGGAAATGTGTTTTTTGCCTTGTTTTGCTGACAAGCCAGGCATTCTCTAACATACTGCAACACATCATCTTTCAAACCCTTCCAGGTGAACCTCTCACGAATCTGACGATAAGTTTTGAAGAACCCTAGATGTCCTGTTAGAGGAGTATCGTGCATGGCCCTCATAATTCTAGCCTTCAACTTCGATCCTAGTACAAGATAAATTTTGTTCTTATAATAAATGATGTCACTGACTACTGAATATATGTCATCCTGTACCCGACCATCAATCAAATCACAAGCAAAAGTGTTTTTGGTATATTCGGCCACTAACTGAGATTTCCAGTTAGCTGAAATCTCAGTGAGAGAGCAAAGTGTTGGTTTCCTGGAAAGAGCATCAACAACAATGTTCTTCCCCTTAATGTACTCCACATCAAAGTCATATGCCTGAATCTTGCTCATCCACCAATATTGCCTCTCATTCAAGTCCTTTTGCTCAAGAAAATATTTGAGACTGTTGTGATCAGTCCTGACCACAAATTTATCCCCCACTAATTACTACCTGAACTTAGCTAGTGCATGCACAATCGCTAGCATCTATTTATCATAAGTAGAATATAGCCTCTTAGTGTCTCTCAACTTCCTACTCTCGAATGCAATCCGATGTTGATTCTGCATTAGAACTACACTAACTCCCTGACCCGATGCATCACATTCTAAGATAAACGACTGTGTAAAATCCGGCAATGCTAAAACTGGACATGAGCTCATGACCTCCTTGAGCTTGTCAAATGTCACTTGTGCCTCCTCAGACCAAAGAAACACACCTTTCTTAGTAAGGTTTGTCAAGGATGATGCCAACTGAGAGAAACCTCTCACAAATCTCCTGTAGTAAGAGCACAAACCCAAGAAGCCTCTCAACTCTGATATTTTCTTCGGTGGCGTCCAGTTCAGAATCACCTATATTTTCTCTTGGTGTACCTTCACACCATCACCCCCAATCACATGTTTGAGATAGAGTATCTTAGTCATCCCGAACTCACATTTGGAAGCTCTCACGTAAAGCGATTGAGCCTCCATGATACTCACATCCAAATGATGCAAGTGGTTATCCCATGTCCTGTTGTATATCAAAATGTCATCGAAGAAAACCAAGACAAATTTCCGCAACTGCTCATGGAATGTGTGATTCATGCATGACTAGAATGTGGCTGGTGCATTTGTGAGTCTGAATGGCATGACAAGGAATTCAAAATGCCCGTAGTGACAACAAAAAGCAGTTTTATGAACATCTTCTTCCCGAACTCATATCTGGTGATAACCCGAGCGAAGATCAATCTTGGAAAAGAACACAGCCCCGTGTAACTCATCAAGCAGCTCGTCGATCTTGGGAATAGGATATTTGTTTTTTATGGTTTTCTTATTCAAGGCCCTGTAGTCTATGCACATGCGCATAGTCCCATCCTTCTTTTTAACTAGAACAATTGATGAGGCAAACGGACTAGAACTAGGCCAGATGTGTCCCATGCTCAGTAGCTCCTTGATTGTCTTTTCAATCTCCTCCTTAAAATGGCATGGGTGTTGATAGGGTGTGGTTATGACTGGTTTAGCCCCCTCCTCAAGCTCAATGACGTACTCAAACCCACGATCAGGTAGCTGACCTAGAGGAATGTCTCCAAATACTATCCCATGATTATCCAACACTATTTGTATGTCAACATGGTAGTGTGGTTTGCTATCTAAGGTAGGCTTGGTAGAAACAAAGCACTGTACTGCCGAATCCACCTCCCCATGTCTAAGTAAAGCCTCCATCCTCCCGGCTGACACTACTCGAGGACCACCGTCAGACATAGCCTTCAGCACAATCTTTTTATCATCAACCATAAACTCCAACTTCATTCTGCAGAAGTCCTAAATGTACCTCCCAAGTGACTACAACCACTGCAAAAATATTACCAAGACTCAGCACATAGAAGTTATAAGTCAAGGTGTAATCTCCAATCTGGATGCTAAGTTGGGGAACCATCTTGGTGCAACTCAACTGAAACCCATCTGCTACAGTCACATTGAATCCCAAAAACTCCTCAATCTATAGCCCACGCTTCACCACTAGACCCTCATCGATGAAATTGTGCGTGGCTCCACTATCCACCAAGCAAACCATGTGTTGTCCCTTAAGGACACCTTTCAAACAGAATGGATGAAGTCTAGGGACCCCGAATAGCGAGGCTATGTTGCTCTAAGGAGTCTCCTTAGCTCCAAAGCCATCCAACTCTAACTATGGAGGTGGTTCCTCCTGTCCACTGTCATCTCCAATATTGGTCTCATGACCATCCTGCTCCTATGACCATCGTGCTCCTCATCATCTGAGATGACCTCAATCAAATGAACCTTGCCTTTCCCAAGGCAACGGTGGTCACGATTCCATGGCTCCTTGCAATAGAAACATAACCATTTCCTGCGTAGCTCATTTCTAGATTCCTGATCAAATTTTGATGGGATGTTCTTTTTCTGATTGAAACTCTTTTGTTTCAGCTGAAATCCACCGAAGGCCTTTCTCTGAGGCTGGAAGGAAGGTGTAGTCTCCAAATCAAGGGCTAGGCCAATGGCGTCATGTAATGTACTAGGCTTATGAGCCTTCACTAAACCCCTCAATCTGTCACTCAGATCCTCAACAAACAACATAGTAACACGCCTCTCAAACATATCAAGAACCATGACTGCTATTTTCTGGAACTCATTGATGTAAGTTTCAACATGTCCAATCTGCTTCAGCTGAGCCAAATCCCTGTAGTAAACCTCAATATCCTTCCAGTCAAAACGTGCTACCAGTTTATTGACAAACTCCTCATATGAACATATCAAGGCATGATCTTGTGATACCAACCCATGGTGCCACCAGTCATATGCTACACCCTTCAGATGCATCATAGCAAATTGCAGAGCTTTTTCTTCCTCCATAGGTTTCAAGGAAAGGAATGTGTCAAGTTTATGCACCCATGATCTGGCACTTATTTTCCCGCTTCCATCGAAGGTCGATAAAGGAATTTTATTCAATGCTTACTTGTATTCCTTAGATTGAGTACCTTGACCGGTTTGCCTTCTAGAACCCCTTTCTTGCCTTTCCAGTCTGACTCTGGCCTTATCTCTCTGCTGATTCATAAACTGATTCGGATTGATTAACGTCCTCACATCAGGTGGAAGAGTTTTGTATTCATCATAGGCCACCATAACATCATCAATGAAGTTTATCTCTACCTCCAACTCTGGAATAGCTTCTTCTTCAGATTGCCTTGGCACAAATGTAGGACGTAGAGGCCAATCAAACCTTGTACCCATTGTCCTAACAGCATTAGAGGCTGCTCTATCTCGATTTCCATGACCAACATCACTTTTGCTATGATCATTGCTCGATCTACTCAATCTAGCACGATCCACTCTCATTTGACCCATGATCGTGATCATACGATCCTGAAATTGTTGTAGCATTTGCTGCTGCTACTGGGCAAAGGTGGTCAAGAAATTACCAAACCGATTCAAATCTCTTGACGGGCTTTCACCTCTTCTCTCACCCCTCAGTTTCAGCTGTGTTATTATCAACTCCTTCTCCTTGCTGTACTAACCTGTTGGTGTGCGTTTTAATACCCACCGAACACAGAATAAAATGCCCAAAGACACTCTATCCTCTCTTGAAAAATCACCGCGTATGCTAAGATTGCGAGAAGATCATATGGTGATTCCAAGGTTTCTTTTGTCAGGTCTTGACGTGTGGATAAGATCAATGGGCGTTGTGATTTGCTGGTAATCACAAGGGGACTTACGTTAGAATTTATTTGCAAGCTAAGGACTTAGACGGTTTTGACATTGAAGGCTCTTTCTTTTTGGGTTTTCTCAATTTTAGGATTTCCAAAAAAAAAAATGTAAAAATAGATAAGGGTTTAGGAGTGCTAATCTAATCCTAAGAATTCAAGAGACGGCGATGATTGGGTGAAACAAGGAACCACACTTTGTTTCGCCTCCTTGGGACAACTACGCAAAGTGGGTGCAATCTTCTAGGGGTGTGATTATGATTTTCATGTCCAAAATAAGACTGAAGTTAAGCATCCACAATTTAAGAGCTCGGGCTAACTTTACGCATTGGATACAAATCATCTATCCAAAGAAAGTATGAGCTAGATTTCACCAATCACCACTATCAGATCTATCATTCATTTAACAAACATTCAAATAAAATTCTACTCTAATTCTAATCTAAGTGTTGAAGGAGATATGTAACCTTGCACACCACTTGAAAATAAAAGCGATTCAAAGCAAATCATGCATAAGAGCTTTTATTAACGGAAATGGTCTAACGCAACAATTTCATATTACTCACTTCACACTTTACAAATGAGGGGCAAGCTCAATTTATAGGCTCCCCAATTACAATTCAATGGCCAAGATTGATTTTGAATCAACGGTCGAGATTACAAAATAAAACCCTAATTAGGGCTTGTCACAATTAACTACCTCTCGACCAATAAGAAAATTACATTTTGGGACACTTGTCCTTCTTGCTAAATATAAACCAACTCCATGGATAAGTCGAGTTCATTGAACCTAGACATGTTGACTTGGAACAATTTGATTGGTTGGAAGATGACAAGGCGCCACCTCAACGTGTTGGATGTCCTCCTTGGTCTCCTTGTTCTTTTTCCATGCACTTGCCTTAGAATATCTTTCTTTGCCAACGACTTTGTCCTTTGTGTTTGTTCCTTCCTAGCTTCGATCTTGGATTTCCTTCGGGATTTTGATTTCTTCTTCCCACTTGCATCAGAATCTGGAAGTCTTCCCTTGGAGGAGTTATTGAACTTTTCCTTCTTGATTGCTTTGAAATTCCTTCAAGTGCCTTGAATTTGGAGAAGAGCTCTCCTGTGCTTTCGCCAAAATGGAGGAAATTGGAACTTTCTCTGTGAAGTAGTTCCCATACTTAGCCAAATTTAGCCAAATTTTGGCTATTCAATTTCGTCTTGTAACACCTTCATGTGGACCATTCAACACTTAGCCAAGATTTTGGCCATCTTTATGCTCAAATGAACTTTGCCTGTGGATTTGTCTTTAATTTCGAGTTTGGCTTGTGCTAAGTAGGGCAGACTCCATCCTTGGGCAAGAATTTTATTCATTTCTTCCTTATTCCTCTTCATTTTTCTTGTTTTCTTTCCAACACTTAGTCAAAATTTGATCCTTTTATTGTAGGAAAATTCCACACTTAGCCAATTTTATGAGTTTTCCTTGGCGGACTTCATAGTTGTTGCGCCACTTTGCTCATTTGTTAAGGCGGAGTTTGTCTTCCTTGTGCTATTCCCATCTCGCTCTCAGGCGGACTTCATCTTCTCTTGGACAAGGCGGACTTTGAAGCTGGCTGGACAAGATGCATTTTCCTCTAAGAGTACTTGATTTTGTGGCTGGACATCTTCATGGCGGACTTCACCAATGCTTGGACATGCTTCCCTGTTGGAAGGCGGACTTTGCCTTGTGCCTGCCATTGCTTTGGGTGAACTTTGCCAATGCTTAGACACTTCCTTTCCTGTGGCGTACTTTATACTTAACCAAACATCCGACTTAGTCAAAATTTTCAAATTTTCTCTCTCCTTCTGGGTTGGACGGACTTGGAGGTTTCTCTGCCATTTTGCATTTATGTCCATGCCTTAGAAATTTATTTCATGTTGAGTTGGGCGGACTTCGTGTTTGCCTTGCCATACACTCTTCCTTCCGTGCCAAAGAATTTTATTCCGTCATGCCGAGGAGTGAATTTCATGCTAGCTTGATCCCCTCTCTCTCTAGGCATATTTTTTATCCATGCCTTACAAAAATTTCCTCTCCCAAAGTTGGGCGGACTTCAGCCTCTCCTTGACATTGGCGCACTTTAGCCTTGCCTTGTCCAAGGGCGGACTTGGACATCTTCAATTTAGCCTTGGCGAACTTCATGATTGGTTGGCCATGTTGGGCGGAGCTGCTCATTGCTTAGAGAATTTTCTTGACACTTAACCAAATTTTGAAAATTTATTCTCAACACTTAGCCAATTTTCGAAGTTTTTTTCTCCCCAAGGTATCAACACTTAGCCAATTTTTGAGTTTTTCTTGGCGGACTTCCTGCTTGACCGGACATTTTTTTTTCTTTGTGCTGGGCGCACTTCATCATGTTCATGCCATTTTTTTTCCTTGCATGTTGTTGGGCGGACTTGCTAGCCTTCTTGCCATTGACATTTTTGGGCGGACTTTGACCTCACCTTGCCAAGGGCGGACTTCAGCCTTCTTGTGCCATGGGCGGACTTCAGCCTTGGCTCGCCATCCACTTCCTCCTTCCTTGGGCGGACTTTGACCTTTTCTTGCCAGGGCGGACTTCATGCTTCTCAGGCCATGGGTGGACTTGGCCTCTTCCTTGCCATGGGCGGACTTGGCTCTCCTTGTGCCATGGCGGACTTCAGCCTTGGCTTGCCAGTGCCTATCTTTGGCATGCCAAAGGTAGGGCGGACTTCATGTCTTGTCTGCCATTCCTTCCTCATGGACGCCCTTCTCAGACTTAGCCATTTTTTATCAATTTTTATCTTTTACCTTGATTTTTCATGATTTCTGGAGGCGTGTTGACTTCATGCTCTGTGGGATCCAAAAATAGAAACTTTTTCCCAAAATAGAAACTTTCTAAAAATAAAACTTTCCAAAAATAGAAAAAAGCAAAAAGCATCCCTAAAAAATAGGAACTCCAGAATGGCCTAGAAATGCCGAAAATCAAAAAAGCAAAAAGCAAAAAAGCAGAATCCCTAAAAAATAGGAAGTGTTAGAATTGACTCAAAGCAATGGCGTTCCTCGTCTACCAGTCCTTCTAAGTACTTCCATGACATCTAGGCACTGATATGGGCTCGAATTCTCTACTTGGCTCAGATGATTTCTACAAAACTCTAACTCCTCATTGTAAATAAAAAGATGATAAGCAGTTGCGATGCCAAGGCAAGAAACCAAAAGCAAAAAAAAAGGGGGTCCCCATTTGCAATGGGGCGATGTGTGAAATAGGTCACAACATGACCTACTTCTGGTGAAATATCTATGTGAGATGCAATAAACCAATTTCACAACTGATCAAAAGGCAACATGCAACCTTCTAGGTATCCTCCAAACTGACATGCAATAATGAATCCCCAACAGGCTGGCTGGATTCTAGGCTCTGATACCACTGAAATATACTTTCTCGGGAATATAGGGAGAGGTATAAAGAGTTTTTGAAATTTCCGAATAATACAGAAAAACACTCAAAATATTGCAAACACAATGAACAGCTCCATAATATGAAAAAAGCACGTAACCAAGAACTAATTTTGAAGTTTCAATACAACTTATTTGTCTTGAAGATCGCCCAGATATAAAGTTCAGTTCTAGCACTCTTATAACATAATACTAACATAGATTATTCATTCCCAGTAACCTATTCGAACCTAATGTTGATCCTAACAGCAAAAACAATATTCAGATTTTTAGTAACTAACAATGGAGCATAGAAATCAGAGAACCTGAGAAGTTCGCTGAACTAAAATGTGAAATCCTTGATGATGCGCCCAAAACTGCTTCAGGAACCACGTCTAAACATTTGAAGACCTCCAGAATCTGCAAACCCACTAGTCCGCCCCTAAACACCACGTGAAGACTGCTGGTAGCGAATCTTTGAAGAGTAGGCAACGTATTTTCACAGTATGCAACGATTTGACTCAAAAACAACACGTCCTTTCAGATTGTATCATTCCATGACTGAGGTTTTCATCCCAATCATGCTAGAGCCAAGGTTTTCGTCCCGTTGAAGATTTCCTTCAAAACTCGGCAAAGAGAAATAAAAATCAAATCAATTTCCTGAATGCATTTCCCATCCAATCGAACCTTATTATATATCTTGAGTTGTCGATCCTTTCTTCACAAAAAGCAATCATTTTCCTTGAGGAGAGCTCGATTCCATTTAGAAAAATTAGAGGTCTTATCCATATCACATAATCGCACTTAATTGAGAAATAGTGACTTAGGCTTATTTTTTATTTATTTATCACCATGAAGAATCGCCTAGAGAAAGAAGGAATCGTCACTTAAAGTGGCCCTCTTTTATAAACTCAATGAAAAATTAGATATTATACACCTAACTATAGCTTTTTAGGCTCCAATTTAATTATTCTTATTATTCCCTTAATGACTAATATATTTCTAACCTCCGGGAATATAAAGGTTAGAAAAATCCTTCATAGAATATCATCACGCAAAGAGGGACATTACAAAAATTTACTCTATTTTGTTTAACAAACAAAATTCTCACAAAAATCAAAATAAAAGTATAACTCGACAAACCATAATCATAGTCTTTGGACTCTTTTCACCAATGTAGCCCAACCTATGGTGCCACAACATACATGAATCAAAATTTAGATGCCTCCAACTTATACAAGGTTCCACATTGAGTGCCCTTAGTCAACCTACATCAATTCTTATTAAAAGTAACGTGCACACCAACATCATTCATCTTATATTCAAAAACCAAATTTCTCGTAGGCTTTGGAATGTGAAACACCCATCACCAAATACCAATTTTACCTTCCCTCAATCAACAATCATATGTAAATTGTTGTTGCCAAGAAACACCTCACCACCATTATATGCTCTACACTAAGAGAACCACTCCACATGAGGAGTCATGTGATATGAAGCACCTAAATCAATCAGCCATGTCATCACTAGCCATGTTAGCAAAAATAAACAATACATCACTAGCATCATCATCAAAGGGTTTATCAATAGAGAAATCATCCAAAGAGAAAATTTTATTCCTACACTCATTGAAATGGCCTTGTTTTCCACAATTCCAATATTTTAGTCTACTCTTGCCAAGGGTTCTAGATCTACCCTTAGACTTTTTATCTTTTCCCACCCACCTTATCCTTACCACCAATTTTCCTTGGGTCTACCGGAGACATGCAATGCATCCTTGGAGCCTTAGTCCATGAATTCCTCCTTAGCTCTTCACTTAACAAAGCGGCAGCAAGAGTATCCAACTCACGCTCTACAAAACCACCACTAACTGCAACAATTAGACTTTACCGTGATTCAAGCAAAGAGCAAATTAAAATAATGCATTTATTTTCTTCATCCAAACCCAACATCAATAGAACTTAGTAGACTCAAAATCAAATTAAAAGCATTTAAATGCTTGGCAACCAAGTCTCCTTCATTTTTAATGAATAAAATTTCCTTTTCAAATACAACTTATAACAAGACTCTTGGTTTCGTAGATTTCAAATATTTTTTCCCACAAATTAAATGTGATAGTTTCCTTAGAAGCATTCAAAAGAACAAAATCAAAGAGCCACAACCCAATGGTTCCATAGGCTTTCTTGTCCAGATTTCTCCAATCTTCCAAAAAATCTGCAAGCTTTTCTTTCAATGTTATAGCTCTGCATTAGTCTCTCTTCTCTTAAAGGTCCTCCATCTTCAACTTCCAGAGTTCAAAATTAGACCCATTGAACTTATCAATCTCCATTTGGGATGTGATCTCAATCATACAGATCTGATTTGCACTAAATCACATGTTCCTACTATAACCACAAAAAACCCACAACATCCAAAGAAAGGCATCCCTCTCTTTCAATCAAGCCAGCCTAGCTCTAATACCATATGTTAAGAAACCAAGGAAATAGTACATTGAAAACATTAACCATAAGGATCAAATATGATTAACATATAGTTATAAATCATAAAATGGAAGTTATAAGAGCAGCAATAAAATAATGCAACACAACAATAACACCAGATATATGTGGGGAACCTTTTTGAGAAAAAAAACCACCACCAAAGAGAGCACAAGTCTGTATTAGTCTCAAAGAATAGAGTACATCAATAAGCAAAGTTTCTTCTTTCAATTTGACAGCATTCTGAAAGAGTAATCTTGCTTCAACCTACAAATACAACATAGTACCTCTATCCCATGCCTCCAATATATTGGGAAATCAGAAACTAGAAACCATAAATGGTTTTCCAAAATAAGAGGCAAAAATACCATGGGCTGAAACTAGACACCCAACTCCTCATGCGAAAATCCAACGCCCCACATACAAATGCAAGCATCCTCTAATAGAAAAAGAAACCTCCACCAAGCATCTTTGACGTCTACTATGCAAAAATGACAAATGTAACTCCCAAGTGCTTCATAGGGGACACAAATTACACCTGCATACAAACTTAATAATGGAAGATGCTTTTTAACTGCCAATTTAACCCTTCCAAAGTAACCCTCTTATTCAATGTCGTCATGCAGCAATTATTCCAAGTAACCGGAAAATTAATATATAATTAAATATGGGCCCAACCTCACATAAGCATCCCATTTTGCTCATCCCATGATTATTAAAGACACATATATTACTTACCATCTACAAACAATAAAGCTAATACTTATAATAGATCATAGGTTTTGTAAAGTGAATAGTACACCCAATCCTAACAAACAGATCATCCCATAACAGACCATGGGCATCAAACCAAATCCCATTGCAAATATTTATTTTATGAGAGGCCAAGGTGCAATTGACACAAAAAAACACATTGTTCAATGTGAATGGTATAACATTCAATGTTGTGTGACGCACTTACCATGAGATGCTTTTGTGCTATAAATAGTCAACTGAAATGGTATAAAAGTCTGGGGTTTAAAAATCTCCACATGGTCCTTATTGACGAGAAAAAAACACTTGTCAAGTAAAGAATGACCATAATAATACCACATATGCTGCAAATGGGTAGCATTGTGATGGACAGTTGGAATGATAATAGAAACCACTCAGTTCTGAATGCCAAAGTCACTTCCAATTTAGGCCCTTATATTTTAGGGCAATGATTGTTAAGTGAACAATTCACACTTCCTCGGGGACCAACTATGCAATACCATGGAAGAGATAGGGGCATCACATGCCATCCAAGTTATCCAAAATGGTGGGAGAAACAGCAATCTAATTGAGTTTTCAAAAAATTGTTTAATTTCTCCCCCAGAAAGCATAGTTAATTATCTAGTTTGAATTCAAGCAAACACTGCAGTCACTTTTGATTGAACTACTATTTTCAAGATCAATCACAAGAGTTGCAATTTTGTGCTGGTGTGTAAGTTCTGTTTCATTGTCAGCAAAAAAAAAAAAAATGAAATCTCAATGAAATTTGAATAATTGTTTAACATTTTCCCCAGACAATGGATAATATCTTGCTTGGACTCCGAAAACCATTGCTGTCAGAGGTGTTCACACTGTAAATTTTCCTAAAGAAAGCACAATGTGTTAATGCTAAGTTGTCGTTGTCGAATCAGAATCAGAATCGGAATCAGGTACGTGGATACGGTACGTCGGTATGGCACTAATTTTTTGGGGGTTGGGTACATTTGGGTACGCCCGTACAAAAAACATATAAAAATCATAAATATATATATTAAAAATTAAATATATTAATTATAAATTTAAAAATATACATATATAAAAAATTAAATATATTAATCATATATAAAATTAAATATATACATTATAAATTAAAAATACATATATTTACATTTAATTGTGTTGTATAAGCATACAAGTTTTTAATTTATAATTATAATTTTAAAATTTTATATTATTTTTTAATTTTTAATTTTATTATATAATTATTAATATATATTTAAATATTTTAATAAACAATATATTAGAATATAATATATAATAGTTCAATTTCTCAAATTATTTTATAATATTAATTATTAAATTATAGTTGCAATCTTTACGACCAACGATTATTTGACAACCATGAACTCGAGCATCGGGGATGACTACGATGAGGACAATTTTGTCGTCGATCCTTCTGCAAGCAAGACAACCGATTAGATCCCATGCTTATACGACGAGATTCAATTCGTGATTTCATTGGCACATACTTCTTTCAATTAATTCGATGGATGCAAAACGAGTGTTTGTGTGCCTAGTAGTGGCCTTCCCTGGACTTACAAACAGATGGAGGGTTTTTTGGCGTCACTTACTTCCAATAGTTTTTGATTCATAATTTCCATCTGAAGCAAAACCGCTTTTACTTTTCGTGTTTAAAAAATGTTGGTTAGGTTTTTCATAGGTTAGAAGTTAGCAAAATTTAAAGATGAAAATTTTGAACCCCAACCGATTCCATGCCAATTCCATAAAAATTCTGATTCCAAGACATTTCGTACTCGAAATCGGCCTCATTTTCCAACGATTCGATAACTTAGTGTTAATGTAAATAGTGTCATCATCTACCTAGTTAGCTAATCACATTTCTAGGACTGACCTATTCACAACTAGCTTAAGTTTACTTAGGTTTATTTTGCTTTTGTCTCACTTCATAGCATTGAGACATGTATCCTCATGACTTGAAGTCTTGAGAGACCTGTTGATTGTCAAGTGAGCTCACAAGTGTCCCATCTTTGGAGGGGTAGTCAAAGTTTCACTCCTACCTTCTCATCTTCTCATCCTTGCCTATATATGCAAGGCTTGATCATTGTATTCTACACATTCTAAGATAGTTATTTGGCTTTTGCATTGTGCTTGATTCATTTCATGGTAATTTGAATATTGCATTCATTATTTGCTGCTCCAACACAATGTTCACATTTTCTACTCCAACACAATGTTCACATTTTCTACAGACAAAATGATTATTGTCTTGCTTAGACTCAAACAACCCTTGTTGTCATAGGCATACTTCAAGTCACATCATAAATTTTCGTGTAGCGGTGACAATTTTTTAACTGACTTTTGTGATTCCAAAAAATTTATAACAACATGAGTGATAAAATACTGAAAATTACAAAAAGTGGTCTACTTAAAAGATTGAAATATTTGACCTAGACAAATGGTTATTATCTTGCTTGGACTTTAAACAACTGCCAGTCATGGTGTCCACGCCGTACACTTACCTAAAGCAGCAGCAATGTCTGTACTTTTTTGGGTTTACTTTTGAAAACATTATCACCAATATGTGAATAATAATGCCGCAAGCTACAAAATCAAATCAGACGTAAATGTTTAAAATTTTCTCCAACAAAAGGTTTATTATTTCCATTCAAAAACAATTGTGAATCGCAGGGCGCATGGGCACATGGAGTAATGTTATGTATATGGACTGTCTGGTGTTAAGTACTAAATTCAAGTCCCGTAGTGCACACTGTTGTATTGGTAAAGCTTATCCTCGGTATGAGGCCCCTCATGTGTGGCCTTACATGCTGGAACCAGTTAATTCGCAAATTTGCTGGTTAATCCCAAAATTTATCAATTTAAAAAATAAAAATAAAAAAATGCGAATTACACAAGTCGCTGTTAAAAGAATAAAAAATGTTAGACGCCACAATTAATCAGAAACTATTTTGAAACCCTTCTAATTCTACATTTATTTTCTTTCTCCTTACAAAAAGAAACCAAATCAATCTAATTTCGTACACAGAAGGTTGGCTTCTGGAATTTTCAAGTCCCCGATCAAAATATTCAACAAGAATAACGATTTCTCTAATATATTTTACCCAGAGTGATAGGAATATCCCATGGCTCAAAGCCGAATGAGGCCGATCATCCGTGCACCCTATACCAGTCGTATGTTAAAAATGTTCAATCAAAAATAAACAATTATCCAATCGGTATCAATGCTCGATCGAAAGACCAATGGCGTTAAAATAAAAATACTAATAAATGAAAAAAAAGTTGCAATACTGACGTAATACCCAAAATGAACCGGTTACAAGCATTAACAAGCGAAGTAATGAAAATGTTGTTAACCCTGAGAAGACTTAAAAAACTGACCTCTTTGGCGGACAACTCGGTTTGATAGGGCAGGACGAAGTTGAGGGTGACCTTGGTGGGAATCGATGTAGGGACGCTGGGGCGGGCGGCCATGAATGAGAGCGGGGTCTTCGGAGGGTCAACAAAGGGCGCCACTTTCTTCCATGCCGCGATAAAATCTTCGTGTGCGGGAGGCGAAGCTGTCACTGGCGCATCTGCAAAAGACCTTCTCCATATTCCTCCTCCTGCGCTTCCTGATCTCAGTAGGGATCTCAATGCCTGACGGCCCAGCATTTTGTTTCAAATCTGTTTTTCAGAAACCCTATAACTGTAAGAGCAAATTTGAGATGATCTCTTCGGCGGATCGAAACCCGGAACTTCTATTGTCTAGTTTGCTCCTTTGAGGGTCGCTGGGGATTGGAGGTTAATTTTTTATTTATTTTTTATTTGTGTTTTGTTCGTTCGCATTATTGTGTTAGCTAGGAGGAAAAACCTTTAACGTTGAAAGAAATTCCATCTTTAGATGTGGCACCATCTAAACAGCTTTATAATCATTTTCTATCTAAAATAGCTCTTTAGATCAAAGTTAGAATTAACTAGTACACATATCTTAAATATATGTATTTAAAAGTATTGCAAAGATACTTTCAGCTTTTAATTTAACATTTTTTTTATTTATTATTTATTTATGTTTGTTTATTAATAATATTAAAAATTGTTATTTATTTTTATTGATTTTTAAATATGAAATAGTAAAACAAGTTAATAGATATTTGATCTAATGGTGAAGTTGAATGGTTATGAACAAGCCAACCAAAGATTAGATTTTGCTAAGTGAAAAGCCCCAACACTATTATCATAAAATTTTGCATGTCACTACTATGTAGAAATAAGAAATTATTCATCACATGCATTGTCATTGTTCACCTAACATGTGGGCAAGTCACTTTTACTCGTGTAGTAATAACTATTGAAGGAGGGAGTTGTTCATTCTCAAAATCACATCTCCATTATCCTAGAACACTTCTTACCTTCAAGGCCAAGTGTTGTAGTCAAGAAGGTAAAATAAGGGTTCTTCAATAGACAATGGAGGGTTAAAGGCCAGCAAATGAGAGTGGGTGGTCTCTCATACACTTTGGGCTCAACTTAAACCTAAGAGGATATTCCTAGAGGTGTTCTTAGTAGATTTTTGAACCAATTAACATGTAACAAATTAGTAGTTGTACCCAAATACACACAAGTGACCCTAATATTTGTCACTAGGTCAAGATAAACTAGTGTCATTAGACCTCTTTTAAGGTAATAAAATACCTTGCACATGCACCTATAGACGATAGCAGTATCATATCTCATTAGATTATTTCATTTATTATTTGATGAACAATTGCAAAGCACAAGCATGTAGGACATGATTCTTTGATAATTTATCCATTAGGTTTGATTAAGGTCAATTATGTGGTTTATAATATTGAATCATGAACAAGATGCATATCCTAAACTACTCCTAATCTACCCATATAGCTAACAAGGATGGAGGGTGTTTTAAATGAAGAATGATTAATCCTTTGCCAACATGAATCAATGCCTACTCCATTAGGCAATAAAGTCATAAACAACAAAGAGGAAAAAGATGCATTCGATAAAATATCAACAAAATCATATTTACATTCATATGAAAATCAAACATAATATCATATACAATGTACGTATGTAATAATTTGTAACCAAAACTACAATGACCCACATGTAACAAAGCAATGACAATTACAAAACATTTCTAGTGCATTATATGTTGTCACGCACACATCAAACCTTCTTTATATTCATGCCAACAAATGTGATAAGACAAAATATATATCTACGATTATGTATTTCCTCAAGAATCACAACAAACAACCATGGAGACCTACTATTACATGGATACATGAATTAAAAACCCTTTGTACATTTCATTAGAGTTATTTAATCATTTATAGCTCACAAATTTAATGTTTGATGTCTTAGAATCCATTGCAAACACTTCTAGACCAAAAATTGGCTTAGCGGCCAACCATTTTGATGTAGAATGAACTAGTAGTTATAGTTTTTTAATTTTCTAGTATATAGAAACTCAATGGAACTTTGGGAGGAAATAGAACTTGCGGATGTGGCATGTGGGAGTCATCCAAATCCTTGGCACTTTCAAACACAAGTGATAAAGATCAATTTTATGGGTTGATATAGGCAACTAGAACTCTAGCAACCGCATTTATAATAGCATAGTTACCCTTGTATTTGTTAATTTGATCTTCATTTTAAATCATGCCAACCATTAAAATAATGGGTTCATCGACTAGGAAATGCAAAATGGTGGTTGCAAGATCAAATTCAATGTGAATAAAGTGATGGGTGAGCCATGGGAGTAGGTAAAATTCATTGTTGATGGTTTTTGTGACACAACGATCCCTAGCTTAAACTTTGGAATCCAAGTCTAAGATTGACTTGACAAGTTACATTAAAGTGTGCATGAGTTGTAGTAGGAAAGAGGGAGTCTGTGTTAAGTCCCACAATAATAGGTCCATAATCCTTGAACATGCTTGACACACCTTCAAGGCCAGGGTGTCTTTAGGAGGGTCAAATAAATGTTTGTCAATAGATTGAGGATGATCAAGGGTCTCCTTTGAGAGTGAGTAAAATCTCATGCACTTTGGGCTCGAATTTCATTTGAAAGGGTATTTCTAGATGTAACCTAAATAGGTTTATACATTAATTAAAATGTAACTTGAATATAAAAAATAATAGTCATACATGATTGTACACCTGACCCCAATCTTCGTCACTATATAAAGTGCATACGGTTTCAAAAGACCTCTACATATATAGTTCAGCACACACCTTGCACGTGCACCTATAAATATCGATAGTTTAATCCCTTAAGATGGTTTCATTTTGTAGTGTAGAAAAATGTACCCCTTTACATTTTCACACATTTTTGGGCCTTCCCTACTAAAATTGGGCTTATGTATGCCTTATTTGGTCCTATTTTGCATTCACAAGCCTCATTTAATGCATCTTTTCGAGGATAATCCTAACACTTATCTAATGACCAATCATAATTTCACAATTTTGGGTTGTGTTCCAGATTTAGTGACTAGGGACTCATACGCCACCTTTTGGCGTATGGGTTCCACCTAAGTCTCAGGGCCTAATCCTGAATATGGCATAGAATTTAATATTTCTTGAAATGTGTGTCCCAAGCCTAGGCTATTGGGACTTGTATGCCCCAATTGGTATATGAGTCTCGCTTTAGCTTGGACCTATTTTGAATTCAATTCTTAGCAGGATTTTATTCGTTTAGATCTGATGTCGGCTTGAATTGTTGTAATTTCGAGAAATTTGGCATAAACAAGTATATAATAGAAGGTTATTTCACATATTTTCTCCTAGCAATTTTAAGTATTCAAGCATATAGCAAGTTTATGAGATCAATAGCATTCAAGAGTTGATCATCAAGCATTTTAGAGCTACATTCAAGATTCAAGCACCATGTCAAAGTCATCATGCATCATGTGTGTTCTTTGAGCTAACATTTGTGATGTATGTTTTCATGATTCAAGCAAGCATTCAATTCAAGCATTTAATCAAGAGTCAAGATCCAAATTCATGTTAGCCATTTCACATAAGATTGCAGCATTTACCTCAAGGGTTTGGTAAATTGCAACATTGCATATTGTTCATTCATCATTCCTTCATGCTATTCTATTTCATTTCAAGGTTTGATTACCAAAATGGGGTTTGACCAAGGCAAACCCCTATCCACTAATAAAATCAACATTTTTCTCTCCTTACATGTGTGATTTCAGATCTAGGTGGTTTGAGCTTGAAGATCCTTTGAAGACTAAGTTCCAAGATTGAACAAAGTTGTCAAAGTTGCCATAAAGTTGTCATCTTCATGAAAAGTCACCTACAGGCCAAAATTCAAAGTTTCAAACTCAAAGATCAGAAGCGAAAGAAGTTGCAGAAGATCACTAGAGGATACTAGAACTTTAGCCAAACTTTGATACTAGGACTAAATCGCCACCTTGGGCATAAAATTCCCAGTATACCACTTTTCAGTCATTTCTTGTAGATCCTGATTTACCAATTGTAGATTCTAGATTCAACCCGAAACCCTAAACTGGGACTAAATTGCTCATCCTGACATATGAGTCACAGTATGCATCAAAAGTCATAATTTTAGGATTGCAGACCTTGTTTCAAGCATCTCTAGTTTTCTAGGTGCCCCTTTGTTCATTCTCAGTTTATTATTCTGATTTTGAGTTTGATTTCCTAGATTACATAGCTAGACTTGCATATCAATTGCATTTCCTTCTTTCTAAGATTTGCTTAGTGGTGAAACCCCTTTGTTTAATCACACCCAAGGAGACCTTGTAACCATCTCTTTCCTAATTCAATCATTAGGTTGAGATCTCTAAGGTTTCCTTGAATGAACTAAAAGCAAAATAGCAAGAGGATCCCCCCCTCTCTTTGGTGTTTCATCTCCTAAAAGGTGGAGCACCATATTTCCTTGACTTCATTTTTTTGAACCCGACCTTCAAACCCTTTATTTCTTATTTGGAGTGCATCATATTCCTCCATCTAGCTTACATAAACTCTGCATTAGGCCTCGCATTAGTTAAATTGCATTTAGGGTTTCTAAATCTTGCATTAGTGAAAGTGCATATAGGTTACATTTTTGCATCTTGCATCATTAAATATCATTTGAAATTTATAATTTCACGTAGTCAAGACAACATACAACCTAGAAACCTTAACATTCACTCAAAATTTGTTGAATTTAGTGTCAAAACCCTAATATGGGACTTATACGCCCCTTTGGGCGATTTAATCCTAATACAAGTAATTTTTCCTACTTTCTAGGAATTTTGTGTTAACTGTTTTTCAGCATTTTAACCCTTCAAAAACCCTAATTGGAGCTCATACACCCCTCTAGACAATTTAGCCCTGTGTCAAACTTGAAACTGCATTTTACAGCATTAAAAACCTTGTTTTTGTGCTTTTGTTTGTTGTTAGATCTTTGTTTCAGATTGTCGAGTTTTTGTTTAGTTCATTTCATGCATTGCTTAATTTCAAAATTACTTTTCATCATGGATATGTGCTTTAGTAAGCTTTGAATGTCCTTGAAATTATTAGTGGATGTGTCAAGCTATGCTTTTGGAAATGTTCCTAATGAAATTGAACTCACTCATGCTCACTCCAACTTCTAATGCATGTCCTCCTCATGAAGTTTACATCATTGGAGAAGATCATGGAAACATGAACAACTTCATAAAAAATTGCCTTAACAACCTTAATACTAATGCATCCTTTTATCCTTCCATTAAACAACCAATGCAACTTGAGATGTTTGGTCTTTTACATCCTGAAATGGAAACACAAACTGAGTCTAAGCTCCATAAAATAGGTAAACCTAGCACCTCTAACCAAGCAAAAATTCACCCATCTTATGTTAACAAAGTGACCAGCACTCCCATTAACCTAGAAGACACATATGGAAAAGGATTCATGATCTTAAGCAAACAAGAATGTCATACAACAAGCAAACATGAAATTCATCAACTCTTAGAACAAATACCAACTGAAGATACCAAAGGGATAGGATATCAAGATTCACCTCTTGATGTAAGTGTCCTCCTTCCTAAAGAACAACCAATGCCTCATAAAATTGATAGGATCATCTTAGGTCCTCCTCCTCAACATATAACTCTGGAATTTGGTAAATCTAGCATGCAATGAAGGCCTTATAAACTAAAGAAGTTGAAATTCCCTTGTCTGTCATCTGCAACTGAAAGAAACCTACACATAATTCTAAGTTTATGACTTATTACATTACCACCCATGCGAGAAAATCGAAAACCAAATCCTAGAAACACAAACACATCACATTGTTGATATCATAGAGTTCTTGGACATAGTACTAATGAGTGTCGTGCTTTAAAACAAATATTTAAAATGTTTTATATCATAGAGATAATCCCTTAAAAGGGTGCATTTTGCTCCTTGCCATGTAATAGTTGTAGGATCCTAACATTTTCACTATTGCATGTTATTATCGCAAGGAGCTCATTCTAATCACCTACCTCAGATCATTCTTGTCTTGCACACAGTGAGGGCAATAATTAGATAGCCTTGTCCTAGTACCACATTTGATGTTGTCCCCTTGGTTAGTTGTATGCCTTCTATATACGATGAACAAGATTGGGATGCAGACGATCTACTAATAGGTTGACTTGCATGTGCCTTACTAGACTTTTGCATTATTTTCTTTTTCATGTTATGTGTGTGATTGCATGTGCATAATGCGATCCCCTATATTGTTTTGTTTGATGAATCTCTCTCTCTCTTTGTGACATTCCTCTATTTGTACCTACATTCTTCTCTATGTCATAAAATATTTTCCTTTATCTTTTCTTTGTCTTGCGTTTTCCTTTTGGGGATGACGTAAGGCGTTGAGACATTTAGGTCTCTTCCATGTTGACCCAAAAAAAATTCCTTTATCTTTTCTTTGTCTTGTGTTTTCCTTTTGGGGATGACATAAGGCATCAAGAAATTTAGGTCTCTTCCATGTTGACCCAAAATCTTTTCCTTTATCTTTTTTGTATCTTGTGTTTTCCTTTTGGGGATGACGCAAGGTATCAAGAAATTTAGGTCTCTTCCATGTTGACCCAAAAAAAATTCTTTGTTTTCACTCTCTTTGTGTCATTATTATTATTCCATGAGTATTTTGGGAATGATGATAGTTCCAAGCTCTCTAAAAACATTGTAGGAAAAACATACTGACCATAGATTTGTGGATCCCTTATGTGATTTTGGGATTTCATTGCGGGGGAAACCCCCTTTTCATGACGTAGCTTTATTTTGAAACATATGACTTGGCATAGGGCTTTCCAAATAAGCTCTCATGTCCTCTTTATTGTTAGCATTTATCATTTTCTAATTTAAAGTAATTACTCACAACATGGTGTTTAGTCATTTCTTTAAAGTGGGGGCATACATTAGCATTATTCTTTTTTCAACTCATGTTTCATTGTGTAGTCTTCTTACTTCATGCGGTGTGTCTTTCTCTTCATGGTGACATTGGGTGTGATTTACTTCAAGAGCATGATCTCTCTTAGCATATTATATTCCTCTTAGTGGCTTGACGTGACAAACAACATCCTTCTATTCTTTGATTGGTCCTCTCTTAGAGACATTAGGCACAATATACCTTACATGAACTAAGAAAAACTACTTTAATTGTACCTTACACTACTTTTGCATTTACAATAGCTATTATATGGCCACCTTGCATAACACACTTTGCTTGCCTATGGATCCATCCTATTTGTTCATGAGTGTCAAGCATATGAAGTTTTGCTTGCCTCATGAATATTGTTGTTCGTGTTGTGTGGCACCTTATCAAAGTTATCAGGAGGTATAGATTTGGTATGGTTAGTGTATGGGAGCCAAAATTAGGCATGAATTTTCCATAGCCACTTGCTTGTCTATGTGAGCGCATACCGGTCATGTGTGTATGTGTCTCTAGAGGCTCACCTAGTGGAGGCCTAAGGTTCCAATATCCCTTGTGAGTGTGTGTTTTGTTTGCATAGTGGACATTATGTTCCACTTGTAAAACTTTTGGACAAACAACTTAGATCTAATCCACATCGTGTTGGACAAATGGTCGAGGCTTGATCCACCCCTTTCATTTTTGTCTTTGGTAGTGTATGCTTGTGCCTTGTTGTTGCTTCATACATTATTCACATGTGTTTTATTTTTTCCCTATGTTGGTTTTCTATAGGATCTTGATCATCCCTCTTGATTGTTGTCATCCTATCTCATTAGCATTGGTACACTTGAACCCCTCTTGATGCATGTTTGTCTACTTTAGTGTGAGTTTGAAGCAAGTTCCTCCTCTCACTAAAGTGGGGGCTAAATTTAGTGTAGAAAAATGTATCCCTTTACATTTTCACACTTGTTTGGGCCTTCCCTGCTAAAATTGGGCTTCTTTATGCCTTATTTGGTCTTATTTTGCATCCATAAGCCTTATTTAATGCATATTTATGAGGATAATCATGACACTTATCTAATGACCAATCATAATTTCATGATTTTGGGTTGTGTATTCTAGATTTAGTGATCTGGAACTCATACACCACATTGGGCATATGGGTCCCACCTAAGTCTCGAGGCTTGATCCTGAATTGGCATAAAACTTAATATTTCTTGAAATTTGTGTCCCAAGCCTAGGCTACTGGGACTTATACGCCCCAATTGGTGTATGAATCTTGTTTTAGCTTGGACATATTTTGAATTCAATTCTTGGTGAGATTTTATTCTCCTATAGTTGATGTTGGCTTGTAATGTTGTAATTTTGAGAAATTTGGCATAAACAAGTATAAATACAAGGTTATTTCACATATTTTATGCTAGCAATTTTAAGTATTAAGTATATAGAAAGTTTATGATATCAAGAGCATTAAAGAGAATTCAAAGGAATTCAAGAGCTGATTATCAAGCATTTTGGAGCTATATTCAATATTCAAGCAAAATTTCAAAGTCATCATGCATCTTGTGTGTTCTTTGAGCTAACATTTGTGATGTAGGTTTTCATGATTCAAGCAAGCATTCAATCAAGAGTCAAGATCCAAATTCATGTTATCCATTTCACATAAGATTGTAGCATTTACCTCAAGGGTTTGGTGATTTGCAACATTGCATATTGTTCATTCATCATTCCTTCATGCTATTCTATTTCATTTCAAGGTTTGATTACCAAAATGGGGTTTGACCAAGGAAAAACCCTATCCACTCACAAAATCAAAAAATCTATCTCCTTACATGTGTGGTTGCATATCTAGGTGTTTTGAGCTTGAAGATCTTTTGAAGACTAAGTTTCAAGATTGAAGAAAGTTGTCAAAGTTGCAATAAAGTTGTCATCTTCACAGAAAGTCACCCTTAGGCTAGAATTTGAAGTTTTAGAATCGAAGATTGAAAGGGAGAGAAGCTACATAAGATCACTAGAGGATACCAGAGTTTCAACCAAACCTTGATATTGGGACTAAATCACCACCTTGGGTGTATGAGTCCAGTATACCACTTTTCAGTCATTTCCTATAGATCTTGGTTTATCAATTGCAGATTCCAGATCCAACCCGAAACCCTAAACTGGGACTAAATAGCCCAACCTAGCATATGAGTCCCAGTGTGCATCAAAATTCATAATTTTCGGATTTGAAACCTTGTTTCAAGTATCTTCATTTTTCTAGGTGCTCCTTTGTTCTTTCTTAGTTTATTATTCAGATTTTGAGTTTGATTTCCTAGGTTAAATATCTAAACTTGCATATCATTTGCATTTCCTTCTTTCTAAGCTTTTCTTAGTGGTGAATCCCCCTTGTTTAATCACACCCAAGGAGACCTTGTAACCATCTCTTTCCTAATTCAATCATTAGGTTGAGATCTCTAGGGTTTCTTTGAATGAACTAAGAGCGAAATAGGAAGAGGACCCCCCCTCTCCCTTTGGTGTTCCATCTCCTAAAAGGTGGAGCACCCTATTTCCTTGTGTTCACATTTATCATTGTTTACATAGTGGTAAGGTGCAACATGTATGTTCATATTCTTTGACATTTTAACAATTTTGGTTCATTTAAAATGATTCCTTGGTTTGCATTATTGAACTGTGAATATCATGTGAAACCTAATCTAAACCTACAACTAACTAAGATAAAAATATTATCGAAATAGGAGTGTTTTGATTTTGAATTGAGGATTGATGCATGTTCTATTTGGGCAATAGAGTCATAATAGAAAAGAGGGAAGATAACATACTTTACAAAGCATCAATGGAACTAAGTTTATAACTATTCAAAAACCAAAGAATATATTTCAATAATGAACATACTTAAAAATTCATAATTAGAACTACAATGACCCATATGAATTTTGAACGATGGTAATTAGAAAACATTTGCAACACATTGAGTGTTGTCACACACACACACACACACCAAACCCTTAATATATTTGTGCAAACAAATGTGGAAATAAATAACTATTTTTTATTACAATATTCCCATAAAGTTTTGCAAGAAATCATAAAGACATTCATTGTTGAATATGCATAAAATAGAACCCTTATTGTGCTACTAAAAAGCATATCCCTCATTCATAGTTACAATACTTAACATTTGGTACCCTATAACAACTACAAAATTAACAAGAGCAAAAAATTGGCTCAACAACCAATCCTATGTATGAAAACTAATTGGTTTTTTATGAATTATTCATATAATTAATCCAACCATCATGGCAGCCTCAAGATGATAAATACATTAATTATGCAAAAAACCTCATGCATAAAATACACAATTGATAAGAAAAGTAAGAAAACCTACCTCAATTGGCATGACATCCCTCCATCCAAATGACCACACCCATTCCACATGATGCTTACCCTCGGGAACCCCAACCATCTTCCCTCTCACACAAAAATTAGAGCTCCAAACTTTTTCAAAAAGCAAAGAGTGAAAATGAGGAAGAAATGACTCCCACCCACCTTTTATACCCCCCACCTAACCCCAATTTTCCATTTTACCATTCCCTCCAGCCCTCCCTCATTTTTTATAATTTTCACTAGCCCCCTAATCATACAGTTTCATATTATTTTATTAATTTACCATTTTCCATCATTTATCATTAAACTCATTTATTTTAATAAATTTTCACGAGTTTGTCAATAAAATTATTTTTAATAATTTTTTTCATCAAACTCCTAAGGGGGCAATACCAACTCCATTTTGTTCGTCAATGTAGACTGTGGCATGTCATCACTATCTTTGAAACAATGTTATAAAAACACATTGTCTCAAAGAGGGACAAAATGCAAAAACTTAAAAATTAATTAACATTTCTCAACATTGCACTAGTTATTCTTCCAATTTTAGTTAAATAATTTGATTATTTAATTAATCTTATACCATCTCCTATAATTATTTAATTATTTAATTATTACTAATTTTCATTCCACTATTAATTAAATAATTTCATATTATTTAATTAATTCACATTATTATTCTTCATTGATTAATTAACTCACTATTTTTTTTTATTCTTCTCAAATTAATTAAATAAATCATTATTATTTAATTAGTTATCCATTATCTATTTTCTAAATTAAATAATTATTTTAATTATTTAATTTATCAATCAATTTTTTTGACACTATTCATTCTCCAAAATAAATAAAATTATTTATTTTATTTATTAATTTCACTTTGCACATGCAAATAATAATTAAATAAATTTAATTATTAAATACTCGTGCAAATTCCACCTCACCTCCTAACTAGAACTTACTCTCAGTCTACTAATCAATCTAATCAGTCCACTAATTGATAAATCATGTTTCACTCCCAGTCACTTTAAGTCCACCGATCCATCAAGTCAATTAACTAATCAATCAATCTTGTCAACAACTTGTGAGTCTAAGTTATCACTCCATTCAATCCTCTTAACTAAATCATGCAATCAATTATCTAAATCATATGGTCAATTAACAATCCATCAAATCCTCTCGTCACTCCTCCACCATTGATCTTTTTCAGTCCTTCCTCTGATCTTGATCTTTGATCAATGTCACCAAAAATTTATAAATGCAACCATCCTATCACTCATTTCTCATCTCAGATCGTGTGGTGAAATTATACTTGTGGCAATGCTTTATTGCTATTATTCTTATTACAACTTTGAGAGAAATTATTTCAACACTATTCTCCAAGGTGAAAATAGGAGAATAACGTAGATGCATAGGACAACTAAGAGCAGGGGGTGAATTAGTTGTACATTAAAACATTCAATCCCTCATTAACTTTAAAAACCTTATGAACACTTAAACCCTCATTAAGCATTAACAAAATGTAAACATGTGAAACAACAATGCAAACACAACCAAATACAATAAAACACCAAATTTACATGGAAAACCCTAAGAAGGGAAAAAGCATGGTGAGGATTAGCTCTCTCTCTCTCACACACATATATATGAATAGCAACATCGAATACAATTAGGCTCACTCCCCAGAAAAGAAGAAAGGTTCATTGCCAAAAGGACTCACTATTCAGAAGAAAGAAGAATAGAAGAAACTGTTACAAAGAGATTCACTATCTCAGAGAAACAAGAAAATCCACCACTATAACTTTATGTCATTTTCAACCCTTGGCTCACTAACTCAAACAACTTCAAGCACATTTAAAATGTAGACACCTTCTACTCATTGCATTTGGAGTCATAGGCATTTATGCTTGCACTCAAATTACAAAACTTGACCACATTCGCATCTCTTACACACCACACTCCATCTCAAACAATTCACCTTGCATTTATACCATTTGTGACCTAAAAAATCTTAATTAGGTCGGCCTTAATGAAATTTATGAACCTCAAATGTGCAACATCAAATCGGTCAGCACCAAACACTTCTTAATAGAAATAAGTGAAGGCAGACCATGCCAATGGTTAACTAGGACCCAAATCTACACCGACATGCTTCGCCACACTTCCACAAACAATAAACAACCTTCATAATTAGTGCTAGCATGCCAAGTTGGCCAAAACTGCACTAATACTAACAAGAGACCACATACACGCCTCTCCAAGTTTGAAAACAACATGAGGACCAAAAATACACACTTCACAACATCCACACAATATCCTAGAATATTTTGACACCATCAAAATATTTTTCAACACTTGCATATGAGAACACCATCATCTTGTGTAACCAACCACACTACCATATAACACAACTTATGAATCTAGACTTGCAAAACAACTCAACACCAAAAACTCCAAGGAAAGGTATATACAAAAAATATAAGCATGTTCCCAAGTCTATAAGATAAGAAACCATAATGCAAAGAAATTCAGAGCAATCTCATTTCTCCTTGATAATTATTCTTTATAGACAAACACACTATCAAACACATCTTCCACTACAAAATGATCCAAAACTTGAAACTCTAGATATAACACCTTTGAAAACCTTTGATCACCACATCCAAACCACACAAGTATATCTTCAACCATGAAGAAATGTGAAACTCAACATAGAACAAACCTAGATGTTACAAATTACACACTCTTTTATTCAAATTTTCTCAAAAGAACTTGGAAACCAAGTGATCTGGTTGCATCAATAGCACCACAAACACCTTCTCATTATGGATACACTAGATGTTGACATAAAATCATGACAACATAGTGTAACACTCAACAATTCCAACAATCTCCATACTAGGAGTTGACATCAACGTGACATCAAATCACAACACGTCCACATTTGACACTAATGACAACACAACCAAAAATCTCCAATAACTCCAATATTAGGGGTTGAAATCAATGACAACACCAATATTCTTCCAACAATATCCCCCTTTGTCATTTATGGCAACACCAAATCTAAAAAACCATCAACAATAAAAGCAATTGTCATCAATAATAACAACTTTGCATCAAGCAGCACTCCCCTTATCGGGCATCTCTTACACTTATTTCTCTTGTGTCTTCTAAACACTATTCTCTCTTTCTATTCTCTCCCCCTATCTTGAGTATTTTTTCAGATATCACTCTCCCCATTTGACATCAATGGAAAATGGCAACATCTATCCCTTTGACAACACCTGCACACTTTCAATTTAGGCAACACCAAGTTGTTGCTCTCTCTCTACTATTTTTTCCACACAAATCTCTCTACTGTACATTTTGTACTACTCATTCTTCACTTCTCTTACTTTTCAACTCTCTCCCCCTTAAGGGCAGAAGATATGATCCCCTTGAGTGTACCAAACAAGAACACTACTACCTACTTCCCTTGATAGGTGGCTTTCAACACCAGTCTAGGAGCAAGAATGTATCTTGAAATGCTCCCTAGACAAATGCACACTCTTACACATCTAGTTGAAAGAAGGAGAGGAAATGACCCCTAACTTCTATCGAAAATACTCAAATGTATCTTTTGGAAGATCCTTTGTCAAAATATCTACAACTTGATCCTTTTTAGGCACATACTCCAACTTCACCTCATTCTTTGAAACTTTTTCTCTTAGAAAGTGATACTGGATAGAGATATGTTTTGATCTTGAATACATTATCAGGTTGTTTGAAATATTGCTAGCACTTGTATTATTACACAAGATAGAAATAGGTTCATTATTTTATACTTTGATATCCTTCAATGTTTGCTTCATCCATAAAACCTATGTGCAACATGATGTTGTTGCTATATACTTTGTCTTTGTAGTAGTAGATAATGACATTGAATACTGATTCTTACTCAACCAAGAAATCAATCTACTTCCAAGAAAGAAAGCACCTGCACTTGTGCTTCTTCTATCATCTACACAACCTACCCAATCTGCATCTGTATATGCACTCAAAGAGAAATCAATATCCCTAGGATACCATAAACCAAAGTCTAGAGTGCCCTTCAAATATCTAAATATCCTCTTTACTGTTGCCACCTATAATTCTCTGGAATCTTCTTGAAATCTTGTTGTACAAGACACATTTCATGCATGATATCTGATCTAGTAGTAGTTAGATATAGCAATCCACTAATCATTAATATGTACTTGCTTTGATATGCTATAGGAGATCCATCATTTTTTCTTAACTTACAACTAGTAACCATGGGAGTACATACTAGTTTAGAATCCTCCATTCAAAACTTCTTCAACATTTCCTTAACATACTTTGACTATGAAATGAAAACACCTTTTTTTGATTGACTGATTTATAGCCCAAGGAAGAAACTCATCTCCCTAAGCATTGGCATCTCAAACTCTTTCCATATCTCTTCTGCAAACTTCTTACGTGTGCCTTCATTTCCTCCAAAGAATATGTCATCAACATACATAACCACAATCAAGATTTGATCTCCCTCAACCTTTAAATAAAGGTTATTATTTGTAGTACCTTATTTGAATCCTTGATGTGACAAGTACTTATCCAATCTTGCATACCAAGCTCTAGAAACTTGTTTGAGTCCATACAATGCCTTCTTCGATTTGTAGACCATATTAGCATCTTCTGATAACTATAAACCTTCTCGTTGTTCAATGTATACCTCTTCTTCCAATTCACCATTCAAGAATGTAGACTTGATATCCCTTTGATATACCTTGAATTCTTTATGTGTTGAAAATTCCAAAAACATCCTAATAGCTTCCATCCTTGCCACCAAAGCAAAATTATCTTCAAGTTTTATTCCTTCCACTTGTGAGAAGCCCTTACACACAAGTCTAGCCTTGTTTCTGACAACTTTTCAATCTTCATTGAACTTTTTCTTGAAAAAATGCTTAGTTCCTATTACATTCTTATTTTATAGTCTTGGGACCAATTCCCAAGTCCGATTCTTCTCAATCTATCTTAACTCTTCTTCTATAGCTTTGATCTAGTTCTCATCCTTACATGCTTCAATTACTGTTTTAGGTTCTACTTCTGAAAGTAAACAAAAAATTTCGTGTTCCTCTGTCACAATAGATTTTCTCCTTGTCAACAAACCTTTTCTCTTATCTCCAATGATTTGATCTTCAAAATGATTCTTCTACACATACTTAAGAGTCTTAGGGATCTTTTCTGGAGCTTCTTTCTCTTTAAATGTTATCTCTTTTTCTTTCTCTTCTTCATTTTCTTCTCCACTGTAAGGGGGTTCATCAAATTCATATCCTTCTATCAATACTAAACTCTATAGTGGTTCTTCATCCACTTTGACACTTGCACTTTCAACAATTTTCTTCAACATTTTGTTATAACCTTTGTATACCTTACTCTTTGTAGAGTATCCAAGGAATATTCCTTCACCAGATATTGCATCAAACTTTCCTAAGTTTTCTTCATCTCTTATGATATAGCATTTTCTTTGAAACACTCTAAAATATTTCACAGTAGGAGGTTTACCATACCATAACTCATAAGGAGTCTTTGAACTGTTCACTCTTTCTTGACATATGTTAAGTTTGTACACATTAGTATGAATTGCTTCCTTCCAATAGACTTTTAGTAGATTTGCTTCTTTCATCATGGTTTGTGTTGATTCTTGAACTATCATATTATTCCTTTCCACAACTCCATTCTAATGAGGATTCATAGGAGCTTGAGAGATTCTTATTCTAGTAGGTCAACATAGGTCTATATTTGTGTGTAGTTAAAATATGTGTATCGGTATGATAAAAAAAACACACATCCATGCAATGTATTACATAAAAGGAATCAAAATAGTAGAATTAAATGGCTACAACTATCCTTTCAAATCATTCTATGGTTCTCTAATCTTAAGGACCTCCGAAATTTGTGCTCTTAGATCTATTAAACGTTGCACATGAACCTACAAAGATGACAACCTAAGAAATGAGAATCTATTGTGAAATGTAAACTACATGCCTACATCCCTATATTTTTGTATTTTTGATGCTTGAATGTTGAATGATCTATGATGAAGTATTGATTGCTCAAATGATGCTAAAATTGACAATGAAAACCTAATGGTAATGATGTATAAAAGATGCAATGACTAAGCTACTAAAATTGAAATTTCCATAATAACTCTACATGAACTAAAAATGATAAACAGTAACTACAATGCTCTCACAATTCTCTCAAATTGCACTTAGAATTATGTAGCATGATTTTGTACTCTAAATCTCTATATGAAAAGTTGTAGAAATGCTCTTTATTTATAGATTTTTCTAGGCTCAAGATGATGTGGCAAAGACAGACAGTCAAGATTGTGATCCCGAGGCATCAGCGGTTGAGCACAAAGAGGTTGGAGAGAATCAGAGAGGTGGTTCCCTTCAAGAAACACCTTGCCAAGTGTTGAAGAGAATCAAAGGAAAGAAGAAGCATGTGTCCAAGGTGGTTTCAAATTTGTTGCAAGTTTGTTGATGATAATTCACGTTTTAAAATTTAGAAAATTCAATTTCATGTGACACATGGTGAGGTGGCAGGTGAGTTGGAGGTGGTTAGAAGAAATATGGAGACATGTGCCAATTTGAATTAAAAATTCAAATTTAAATGGAAGAGGGAAATTAATTAAATAACAAATTATTTAATTTGTGCATTTAATTAATTTAAGAGGAAAATGATTTTTGGAAAAGGAAGCATTTAGGGAATGAACCATATAAATAAATTTATCAATTTATTTATAATAGTAGAGGAATTAGAATTTATTAATTAAATAACAAGTATTTAATTAATTTGTGCTCGAGACCATTTTTACGTGCATACATTTTTCCCCTCTTTGAAGTGATGTGCATAGATGCATTGGTTCAAACAAAAATTTGCCAGACCATGATGATAAATTTTTTGACATGCCCTAGACATTGATTTTGTCATGATGATGAAAGGATGCCCCCTCGGGAGATAAATCAAGGATTTTTGAATTTTTGAAATTTTGATGATGAAATGATTTTTCATTGAAATGCTGATGATTTTTAGATTTGATGAGGATGACCTGATTTATCTCCCGATAATGATTAGAGTCCAGCCACATTGTTGATTAGTTGATAAAAAGGCCCCTTTTGAAAAAATTAAATAAATGCCACCATAATTACCCCTTAATTAGCCTTTAAAAGGTCAAAATGGGCAAAAGAAAGCTCATTTGTAACTTTGTCTTTTGAAAACTTGAGAGAGAGAAGAGATCCAGAATGGATAGGATTTCGCACCACACTCACATATTCGAGCGAGTTCGCCGCCATGAACGTCCAGTTGCATAAGGACCTCTGGTACGTATCCCGATAATCGCTCCTTTCAAATTTCAAATTTAAATTTTCTTGCTTTTTTGTATTTAAAAAAAAATGGTTTTTCACACGTTTTAGCACATAGGGTTAGACTTTTAGCGTATTAGGAACCCAATACAACGCATAGAGTCACTATAGTAGTGCATAGGGGTAGGTTTAGATATGAAAATGGATGAGCACATTAGGTTGCCACTTTAGCACATTAGGTTGCTAGAATAGCACATAGGGTTGATAGTCACGCATAGGGTAGGCCAAGTAGCGCATTTGGGAAATGGTGGATCGTGACCCTGTTCCAATGCATAGAGGTCATTTTCTAGCGCATCCAAGAAATGGCGCATAGAAGGCCTGTTCCAACGCATCTGATTAATTTTCTAGCCCATTCAGTAGATTAGCGCATAGAAACCCTATTTTAGCGCATTGAGCCAAAAATGATGATTTTGAATGATTCCTTTGAGATTTTGATGGTTGATGATTGCATCATCTGATGATAAGATAATGTTGATTGATATATTGATGATCGTCCTCATGATAGGCGAGGAATTATGATAGGATAGATAAAGATAATTTGATTGATTGATGATCGTCCTCATGATAGGCAAGAAATGATGACATGATAGATAAAGATGATTTGATTGATTTACCTCATGACAAATGAGAGTCAAAGATAGGTTGATTGATGTTGATCAATCTCATGAAAAATGAGATTCGATTGAAAAGATAGGTGCTCCTCGAGATTTGATCAAAATCTCACGTGAGTTGATTTGATTAATTGATATGCTAATGATAGGTTGATTGATTGATGTGTTGACTTGATACGTTAATTTGATCATAGGAGGGTGGCTTAGGAGTTCTTCAGGTTCAAGAGTTGTTTCCTCGGATGTGGGACATGATCCCACAACTTACCCCAACAAATCTGGCTATTATTAATCAGTGTAGACTAACTTCCTTGATTGACATGCCCCAATACCGCATTAACTGAGGTTTGTTGATGATACTTGCAGAGTGGTGGCATAATGACCACAACACCTTTCATTTGGTGACTGGTGAGATCATAGTTACACCGAAGGACATATATTAGATTTTGAGGATACCAGTTATGGGTGACTTAGTGGTGTATGATCATGAGGAGCAAGGAGGGACCAACTCCATTCGACAAATTTTTCAGGATGGGCACCTTGGTGGATACGAGATTTCTTGGTGAGATTCGATTACAACTCATCAACCCTTACCCTATGTGCTAGTAGGATTTATTGGTGGATTTCTTTGCCCTGACCGTAGGTCAAAGGGGTTTTCAGTTGGCTAGGGTCAGTTTTTAGAGGGCATGATTTCCCACAACACCATATATGCTTGGGGTTCATGCATGCTTTCACACCTATATCATGATTTACATCAAGTCATATATCTTTGGGCTAGTAGTCTTGCGGCAGGGTGTACATTATTACAACTTTGGGCCTGGGAGCATATAGTTGTTACATGACTAGTGGGAGGGAGGGCTCAACCAACAAGACGACCATATGTTTTTGGTTACATAGGGCCACTTGTCCAGCATAAGCTAGGAAAGTTAGAGTATTGGAGGAGAGTCCTCCATGATTTGGACATAGTTGTATGACGACCATATCTTAACTGTGAGGTATGGCCAGAGGATGATACTGAGATGCCCTATGTATTTTGCAACAGATATTTGATTGGCAGGACACCTTACATCATTGAGAGGTTCCTTTTTGGCCAGGTATATAGGTAGTATGGTAGAGTTCAGGGTATGCCTCAGGGAGTGGCACATTATGCCAGACAGAGGCAGGATATTCCAGAGTGGAGGCCTGCCCTAGAGTATGATGTGGCTTGTGTAGAGTACAACGATTTACAACCGATTTTGTGGTAGTATCATAAAGAGATCGTGGATGCTCAGATGATGAAAAATTATGCAGAGCATTTTTATACACATCCATTTCCACAAATCTCGAGTCTAGATGAGCATGCACCTATTTTGGAGGTTGGTAGGAGGGCAGGATAGGCAGTACAGTGGGGGGGAGATGGAGGTGAGGAGGAGGAGGCAAAGGAGGAGGTGGGAAATTATGGTGGAGACAGAGGGGGGGATGGTGGAGGCAGAGGATGAGATGTGCCAGATTTTGGGGTCATCCCCAAGAGGAGGAGGTAAGCTCCTGTTAGACAATGACCAGTGGTTCTAAGGATGCCCTCCCAGAGGCAACAAAAGTAGATATTTGGTTTGCAAGCATAGGTTTAGACTCTTCAGGGGTAGGTACATGCAATGTAGGTGTAGTTAGCCCAGGCTCAGGTACATGCACAAATACTAACACAACTATAGGTATAGGGTCAGATGGTACAACTGCAGGCACAAGTAGCCACCCTCATTGCAGAGAGAGATGCCACCCGATGGTAGGGAGAGCAGGTAGTGGCAGTAGTGGACATGATTCAAACAGTCGCCAAGGGTGTTGGGATAAGTGACCTGGTTAGAGAGTTCTGAGAGTTCGCCAAGGAGGTAGAGTATTATAGGGGTCGATACTATGAGGTCGTGCTAGCGGAGTAGAGAGTTAGTTATGCTCGTTCTAGATCTGGTCGCTCTCGGTATTAGACCACCAATAGGGGTGTCACATAGCCACTTCTAGGAGGCCCACTAGGCGGAGGTCCAGGAGTAGGGTTGTCAGGGGTAGGCAGTGATGGGGAGAGGCCTACAACCTCCAAGGGTAGTACCACAGGATCACGTGGTCACGTCTAAATTATTGTACTTTAATTCAGAGACTTGGCTTTGCCATATTTTTGATGTATCATTTCTCATTTCTTGACATCATTATACACTTGACAATTTATTATTAGGTTATATGATATGCAACGATGATTTAGTGATCTATGTGTTGTTTATGCTTTTATTATGGATGTTTATGATGGATGCATTTATTTATGTTCTATATGATTATGATATTCCAAATGATTATGTCATGTTCCATGTATGGTTGCATTAATGAGATGATGATGTTATGAAAATGATATGGGATGCATTGTGTTTTTGTATTTTTCACACACACACACACACATATATATATATATATATATCGATGTATGGATGCAAATAAATGTGATTGAATGTGTTGATATGAATGATTTAATGAATGGATGTATGTTTCATGGATTCCAAATGTATGATAAATGAATGAATGGCTTTTGAACATGAAACATGCAAATGTATGGATTTATGATAATGCTCTCTTTTTGGATTTTTCATGAGGCGAATAAATGACCTGAATGTATGGATGATTATGTAAATGAATTATGATTATGAATGATGCCTATGTATGGATGGATGATGAATGCAAATGCATGTATGATTTTATGTTATGCCCCTATGTGATGTTGATTATTCTCTTATGTGTAATTAATGTTATTATGTAAATGAAATGTAATGCACTTTTATGTATTTTTGGTATTTTCTATGAAAATATGTGACCTAAATGTGTAAATGTGAAATGAATTATGATGATGAATGGATTATAATGTTATTATGAATGGTTTATGGATGGATTATGGATGAATGAAAAAATGAATTTATTATGACCTCAATGTATGATATGGATTATGATTGATGATGGTATTTTGGAAAAATGCTTTATTTTGGGATTTTTTCATGACGCAAATGTTATAATGAATGAATGAATGAATGATTTGTGATAGTGAATGTATGATAATTCTTTTTAATGATATGAAATTGAAATTTAAATGCAAATAAATGACTTTTTTGTTATGTCAAGTGTACTCAATCTTGTAGTGAGAAATAATACCATGTTGAAAGTTACCAGCCTTGGAAAAATCTATAATGCAAATGCAGAACTAATATGAATGCAATTCTATTTATGCAATGTTGTCATCTTATTCATTGTGCTTATTATCATCATTGAGAATTTTATTATGTTGAAAGTTAGTATAAACATCGATGGTATAATTAGACCATGATGACCTGAGTACAACTTCCATACAACTTCCATTGAGATTCGATAATACAATATAACACAAAAATCTAGGTATAATTGGACTGAGATGACTTGAGCATCACTTCTGTAAACAAACAAGAGTTAATCATGTTCTCATGCAAATTTGGAATGTCATCAATGATACTTTGTAGAGCATGTCCCGTGATAATTTGCAAAGTAGTAATGATTGACTCACAGACAACAAAAAAATTAAAATATCATTCTCAATCATAGCCCCTCTAGTTCATGCCATCATCGAGGTACTCCGGAGAATTGATAACAACAATCAAGATAACATCAATTGAATATTTGTGTTAAAGTGATCCAACCATGATTCAAAAGATAATCCAATGAGATGTGATTTGATTGTTTTGATTCTTGATTTGGATGGTTGCTTGATTGGCTTGATTGATGTTCAGTTTTAATGATGTGATGGTTACAATGATTGTTGTATTTTGCCAAGGTTGCCTTGTTGTTTGTTAAGTTCAATGGTTGTTTGCCCCTAGAGAGATCACGATTTTGCCCCCAGTGAGAAACAAACCAAATTTATTATGGATATGTACAATGACGACCAAGCCAAGGTGGGACACGACCATGACAATCAGTTATGGACATGAAGCTCATTGTATAGTAGGCATGGATGCACAGTGATAGCGAGAAGCAGACGATCAACACATGCTTAAATAGATGGAGAAGCCAACTTATCACAAATAACACTTATTTACCAAGTTTTCACTACTTGCTTTTATTGCACTTTTTTCAGATTTTCAGATTTTTTTGTTGTTACCAAGATGCCTGTTTGCCACGTTTTCATCAGGGTGACCATTTTTTCAGGACATTTTCTGACTTTTAATGATTTCTTCAGGACTTTTTCTGCTTTTTATGATTTTCCTAGGACTTTTTCTGATTTTTATGATTTTTCAAAACTTTTTCTGATTTTTTTGATTTTTAGGCATGCACTAGCTGCATTATGTGTAGAACTTTTTTAGATGAAGCTTGTTCATTGGTTTTTCAAATATATCCCCTTATGGTGTAGACAATTGATATGCCCTTGATCCAAACACTGATACAATAACAAAAGGACCTAACCAATTTCGCTCAAATTTTCCTTTCTTCTCACAGTCTTATTGATTTCAAGGATTTTCCTTTAGTACTAGATATCCTACCTGAAATGTCCTAGGTTTGAATTTGTGATTGTAGCTTCTAGAAATTCTTTGTTGATAGGCCTTAAGGTGATCCACTACAAGTTGTTGATGTTCATCCAACAATTCTAGCTCGTGTAGTCTAGACACACAGTAATCTTCATCCGAAATGAAACCTTTCAAGGACACACAGAGTGATGGTATCTCAACCCCAATAGGAAGGACGACTTCAGATCCATAGACCAAAGTGTATGGTGTGGCACCTGTGGGAGTATGAATGCTTGTACGGTAGGCCACAAAGTAGGGTTCAGTTGGATATGCCAATCACGTCCAACATCGTTGATGATTTTCTTTAAGATTTTCAGGATGGTTTTGTTAGAGGCCTCTTCTTGGCTGTTCCCTTGAGGATAATAGGGCGTAGAAAACTGATGTTGAATATAGAATCTTTCATAAAGCTCTTGCATGTCTTGATTCTTGAAAGGTTTTCCATTATCAGTGATAATGGATTGAGGGATATACCTACAGATGAGGTAGTTCAGGATGAATGATGAGATTTGCTTTCCTATGATGGTGGATAGAGGCATGAATTCGACCCACTTCGTAAAGTACTTTGTGGTTGTAATTGTGAACTTTTGTCCATTGGACGAAGATGGGTGAATTTCGCCTACAAGATCCAATCCCCACTGACAAAATGACCATGTTGATGCAGAGGGCTGCAACTCATGTGTTGGTGCATGAATAAGATTACCATGGAGATTTCTAACACTTCTTGACAAATTGGAAGGACTCTCTCTCCATAGTCGACCAATAGTATCCCAAACGAAGGATTTTCTTAGTGAGGGTTAAACTACTTGAATGAGTGCCACAAATACCCTCATGGACTTCTTGTAAAGTCATTTCAGACTCGTTGTGTTCTAGACATCGCAAGAGAGTTCCATCAAGATATAGTACATCCGCTATAAGGGTATGACGAGCAGCTTAACAAAGGAAATTTTGTTTTTGGTTTCAGGAGAGATCGAGAGGTAGAATATTATCTTTCAAGTAGGTATAGATCTTCCCGTAAAGGGAGGTATTGGCATCAATTAGGTGGCATATAATTCAGGATTCAGGATCATCATAAGCGGGGGTAAACAGTTGCTCCACCATGAACTCATAACGACTTCGTTTTTTCTGGAATTTGGAGTAAAAAAGAAATGGTAGCCATAGCGTCAGCAACTTTGTTGTCAACCCTTGGGATTTGAGAAAATTTGATATCAAAAAAAAATTTCTCGAAATCATCAATCATCCTTTTATAGGGAATCAATTTGTCATCTTTTGTTTGGTAATCATCGTTGACTTGATTAGTGACTAGTTGAGAATCCTCATAGACTTGCAGTTCTATGATTTTCCATTCTACTACTATTTTGATGCCAATGATAAGGGCCTCATATTATTTCATGTTTTTTGTGCAAGGAAACATTAGGCGATATGATTTTAGAATGGTGTGCCCTAGGGGGTGATGAATAGAATTCTCGATCCTGATCTGTGTTGAGTATATGAGCCATCAAAATACAATACCCATTATTGTGTTGTCACTGTTAAAACATCTCCATCTAGAAATTTGATGTGAAGAGGGTGATCATCATGAATCAATGCTTCAACTAGTTGGTTGGCGATGGCCTGCCCTTTGATTGATTTTTTGTTGACATATTGGATGTCGAATTTACTGAGTATCATCACCCACTTGGCTAACCTTTATGTCAGGTTTGCTTTGCTAAGGAGATATTTTAGTGGATCTATCTTGGATATGAGTCTGATGGTATGAGTCAACACATAGTAGCGCAATTTTTGTGTAGTGAGCACTACCGATAGACAAGCTTTCTCAATGGGTGTATAATTGATTTCGTAACAATTTAGAGTTTTGTTGATGTAATAGATTACTCTCTCCTTTCCTATTGAATCTTCTTGTGCCAACAAAGCTCCTAATGATTAATCAGTCATGGCTATGTATAATAAGAGAGGCTTTCCTTTTGTCGGTGGTGCTAGGATAGGTGGACTCATTAGGTATTGTTTTAGTTGATTAAAAGATTCCTCACATTTCTCGTCCCATTGAAAGGAAACATTCTTGTGCAACAAATGGGTAAAAGGATGGGTCTTATTGGCCAGTTGTGATATGAATCTTTTGATTGATTGGAATATACCTTGAAGGGATCTTAACTAACTGATATTTTTTGGAGGTGGAATTTCCATGATAGCTTTCACTTTTGCAAGGTCTACTTCAATAACTTTTTTTGACACTATATACCCCAGTAACTTTGCTGATGTTACCCCAAACACACATTTCTTTGGATTCAAGTGGATGTTGAACTTATCTAGTCAGGTGAAGAGTTTGTCTAGTATCTCCAAAAGTCCTTCCCTAGTGTAATATTTGGCTAACAAGTCATCCACATAATCTTCCATGAAGGTATGCATCATGTCATGGCTCTCTGGTATGTGGCTTCTGTATTCTTCAATCTGAAGGGCATGACGTTCCAACATAAGGTTCCCCATGGGCAAGTGAAAGTTGTCTTATCTTGATCTTCAGGTGCTATCTTGATTTGATTATAACCGGAAAATCCATCCATTAGTGACAATATGTCGTGACCCGGTGTTAAGTCTACAATGATATCAATGTTTGGTAAGGGGAAATTATCTTTTAGGCAAGCCTTGTTGAGGTCTCTGAAGTCTATACAAATCTGTATGCTACCATCAGGATTTGAAATAGGTACAATGTTAGATACCCACTCTGCATAATCAATGGATCTAATGAATCCTACATCCAATAATTTCTTTAGTTCCGCCTTCACCAATAAGGCAATGTTGGGAGGCATTTTTCTCAACTTTTGCTTGACTGGTTTAATTCCTGTAGGAAGGGCTAAATGATGCATGATGAGATATGGATCTATCCTTGGCATGTCTACATATGACCAAGAAAATTTTATTTTTTGTTCTTCAAAGAACTTGATAAAGTTAGGCTTCTCTTGTTCTGTCAATGATTTTGCTAAATGGAGAGTTTTCATTGTTTCTACATTGCCAACATTGATGGACTGCATTGGTTCAATTAGGACTTTGGATCTTTCTTGGAAGTGCTCTGGAAGAGTGTCAAATTTCCCATCCTTTGGCACCTAAGAGAGGTTTTCACCATCAGATGCACTCTTTATTTTTATTCTTTCTTGATCTGATAATGCCATGGAGTCATTTTCACCATCAGATCCTTCTATTGTTTCATTCATTTTGTAGTAAGGAAATTTGGCACTCCCCTATCTGGAAGCTTTGTTATGAAATTCAATGGTGGAACTCATTTCAGGAGTAACAACGCATATGAAATTGACGATGGCCTCATCGTTTGAAAAGGTGGGGATATCAATAGGGTTAGTTTGGTCCCAATCTATGAGTTCAGGATGTACCAATGGTAAGGGATCGTCATATGGGTTCAAGTCAGAGGTCATAAGGGTCCTAATAGAAACATTGTCATCGAATAATACCATGGCAAGGTCAAGGTCTATGATGTTACTCTCTTCTGAGTGATCTATCTCACTAGGAGTTTGGTTATCTTCACTTGAGCCATTGATATCTTGCGATCCTAATTCAAATAATCGTAACCCCAAGCTTTATCCCTCCTTGAGTGTGGAGGTGTACTTGTGTATGACATCAATGACCTTATCATGGTAGGTTTATTTTGATAGAGAATCCCACTTATATTCATTGGAATTGGTTTCATAATGATCACTGGCTTGTACCTGTAGGATCCGTTCAAAAAACTTTTGTTTTATGCCCCCCTTTGTTTCTTCATCCTTTTGATGCTCTTTATAACCTAACCTTGTCTTGTCTTTTGGATTTTTTATAATGGGTTGGATAGGTTCTATGATTCCTTCTTTCCTTTTGCCAATAGGTCCTTGTCCATCATATCCCATTTTTTCCAAGATTGAGAATCCTTTGCCATATTGAGTGGTTTGGACATTAGCCATTGTTGCTTGGGAATCAATTTCATCTTTGTAGAGCTAGTTCAAGATATCTTTGTCATCAGATTCCTCGGCTTGAGTGCTTGATTTTATGAATTGACCATCCAAAAGTGTGATAGGTTGTGAGGTTGATTGTGATAGGTTGTGAGGTTGATTGTGATAAGGTTGATGGTTGACCATGTGATTTTGGTGAAATTAACTGTGAGAGGCAAAGGGATTGTTTAATAGAATATTCACCTACACCTTTATCTTTGACTTGAAATTTCTTCTCAAATTGTTTGGCCAAAGTATTGAGTTGGGCTTCAGGATTGATAGATGCAGAGGGGCTAGGTTCTTCCTTTTTCTCAAGTTGTTTGGATGAGGAACTTGTATGACTTACTTCATTGAAGGATGTGGCTAGCAGTTTTGACAATGGATTGGCTTGACTTAGATTATTGGAGGTTTCAGAGGTGGAATCAAGAGCTTCTCGATTATGAGGCACAAACATATCCTGGACAACCTTAAGGGTATTGCAATTTTGAGGACTATTGGAATAAACATGAATGGTAGTTTCTTGCCCATTGCAAGGAAATTTTAGACACTGATGGTATGTTGAAGGGATAGCCTGCATTTCATGGATCCAAGGATGAACCAAGAGTATATTATATGTCAAATATTTATCCAAAACTTGGAAAACCACATCTTTCCGAATTGGCCCAACCTGAATTGGCAGCACTATCAATCCTTTTGAAGATATTTCCTCATCATCGTAGGCCTCAATGGTGATCTTTTTCCTTGCATCTATTGCATTTTCAGAGAACCCTAGTGCACAAACAAGTTTCAAAGTACATATATTAAGACTGGCTCCTCCATCTATTAGGACGTGATTGACACAACTTTTATGGATTAGGACCTCAATATGGAGTATTGTGTTATGAGGATGGGTGAGAGATACATAATCATTTTTTGAAAAGGATAAGCAATGAAGTGCCACTAGATGTCTCACCATGGCTTGGAAAGTGCAGACTTCTAAATCATTTGGTACTTTTGTATCAACTAGGGCCTTTTCCAAGATCTCCTTGTGGGCGGGTGAGATTTTGAGAAAATCTCCAATATTGATATTTATGTAGGGATCTTTTGGATTTGATCAACAATGTTGTATTTGTGAGATGGGGCATCAAGTGTTTTGGAAGTGCTACCTTTCAAAACATATTTGGTTTGTGTCCTTGTGGTCATGTTTACAAGTACACTATCTTGTTTTCCTTTGATCTTGATGACATTAATTTGATTATCTATTACAACCATGTCTTGTTGGGCATTATGGACTTGATTAGAGAGGATGTTGGTGTTGTTGATTGGATGGTTGGTTACAATAGGATCTGGTGTGTTATTGATTTCAATTTCATTTGTGTGATCTTCAATGACTAAGATATGATAGATGGTGTCATGATAAACATAGTTCACACCTTTTCCTTTGCCACTCATTTTAGAATATTCTCCTTTATAATAATCTGGCAAAGGGTATTTGAATACCCCATGATTGGTGTTTGCTTGGGATTCTTCAATTTGTATGGCCTTATTATCAATCAAATCTTGTATCTTGTGTTTTAATTGCATGCAACTATCAATGAAATTCACAAAAATGGGCTTTGTTCCACCATGATAATTTAACTATGGGTTTAGATCCTCGACTGTCGAGTAGAGTAATGAGGTTTTATGCAATAAGTTCTTTTAATGTGGATTCATATGATTGACACAAAGGTGTAAACTTTCAACGATTATTTGTTGTTTGATATGGTAAGGTCTTGGATGTTGTGTTGCTTTGATTGTTTTGAGTATTTCCTTGGTTGGTATTTTGGATGTTGCTTTGGTTGGTATTTTGGGTGGTCTTTTGATTGGTGTTCGAGGTGCTTCCTGACAAATTGAAGACTGGTTTAGCATTATGCATTTCAGCTAAAGTATTATTACTATTATTTTTGTATTTCTGCCAAAATTTTGGTTTGTCATTGTTGGAGGAATTATTTTCATTATAAATTTTCAAAATTCCTTGTTTGACCAAGGCTTCTTCAATCTTGATCCCATTTTTGATCAATTTTTCAAAAGTTGGAGTACATTGTAATTCAAGCCTATAAGTCATATCATCATTTAAGTTATCAATGAATATCTCCATCTTTTCTTTTTCTGGTATAGGATGGGGATACTTTGCGAATAACCTTCTCCACCTTTGTAAAAATACTAGAAATGATTCCCCTTTATTTTGTTTAACATTAAAAAGATCCTTCATTGTGATTTGATGTTGAATATTATATGAGTACTGGGTGATAAACTTGTTGACTAATTCCTCAAAAGATTTGATCCCTAAGGGTAGTTGCGGGAACCATTGTATACATTTCCCTCCCAAACTACGTGGGAATAATCTCATTAAGTAAGTGTATTCATGGGAAAATTCAAGACTCATAGTTCTAAGTTCCCTTACATGATCAATGGGATCTGTCTTTCCCTTGTATTTGTCAAATTTGGGGAATTCACAATGTTTGGGGAATGGTATCATGTTGACACTTGGATCAAAAGGGTAGGGGTATATATCCTGTATTGAGTACCTCTTAGTGGTTCCAGTTTGCAGATTTTGCATTTGTTGTTGGAGGGTTTGTATTTGTTGTGTTAAGGTATCCATGGGGTCATTACTCCTTGCTTCATTTTCATTTCAGTTGGTATTTCGGTTTCTATCCTCTTAGGAGTTTTTTGCAATCTAGTGATATCAAAATCATCAGGTAGTTTGACTCCTTTGTTTGCTAACATCAAAAGGTGTTTCTCACCCTCTTTCTCAAAAATCTTCTCCATGAATTTATAAAAATTGGGGTCTTGTTGTGCTTGTTCTATGGTTTCCTCTATTATTTCTTCTACATCCTCTTGACGAATTTTGAAAAAGGGATTTTCCTCTCTTTCTACCATGGATTTTTGGTTTTTGATTTCCTTTTGCTCAAGTTTTCACTTTTGCAATCTTGTTAAGATAGGCATACAAGTGATGAAAATTTTCTGAACGTTTGACCAAATTTTGGGAGTACCAAAAGGATGGGTTAGAATTTGATTAAGAAAGCTTTATTTCAGGATGAAGGATGATGAATCCTGATGAAGGGTGATAAATCCTGATGGTGAAATGCAACTACCAAAATAGAAATGGGTGTGATGAGGAGGCACTTTTGAATATTTGATCGACGATTAGATGAAATATTTTCAGTTGAAAATTATGGTTTTAACAAGTTTGTGATTCTGATTTCTCTATTGTATCAACTGATTTGGATGGTTGGAATATTGTATTGTTGGTTGCAGAATGTAGGAATGACGAATGGGTTGACTATGATTATGCCTTTATGAAAGAGCTCTTCATTGATAATAAGCTTCTGAATTTAAAGGCTCTAAAGCAAAATCATCAGTATATCCTCTATCAAAGTCATGATATCTATGGATGAAAGTTCGATAGTCAAGCAAGACCTTCCTACTTTGGTACAAGAAACATCTCCTTTTCAAAATTTTCTTGTAGCTAAGTTGTTTCTTTGGTTTCTTGATTCTTTTAGTAAGGGATTTCTTGACAAATGTTGTTGATTTCCAATCCCTTAACATAAAATGATGCTGGTTTCAACAAGTTGAAAGCAAATTTAGGACAAGGAAAATATGTTGTTTGAAAAGGAATTTATGAAATTGGATGTTAATTGGTAGAAGGGAGGTCATTTTAGCTTTTTGTTTGCAAATTTTTTGGATGCGCTAAAATAGTGTCCTGATGCGCTAAAACTCAAATACACTATGGAATGGTATAGATGCACTATAGGAAGGTTTGGATACACTGAAACAAGCAATGGATGCACTATAAAAGCAAATGGATGCGCTACAAGATGACACATATGTGCTATAATAGAGGAGGGATGCGTTAAACAAAAATTGGATGCTCTAGTTTATGACAACGATGCTCCAGAACAACAGTGGGATGCACTAAAAGATGCAAGCTATGTGCTAAAACAATTAATGGATGCGTCGATCTGGAAAATGCTTTTTGGATTTTGATAGTTTGATGATTTTTTTTGGTTTCAACAGTGAACTTTGGGACTGTTTGGTTTGGATTTTCTTCTGAATCAATAGTTGGACATGTTTTGTTTAATGTTTGCTTGGATATTTGATCTAAAAACACATTGGTAAAGACACATCAAAAAAGCATGATTCCTAGGCTATGTAAGACAATATTCTTTTGGATTCTATGCAAATTTTACTCCAACCACACTTATTCTTAGCAGGTGATTTAGAAGCTTGGCCGCATAGGCTCCCCCTTATAGTGCACTCATTTCTTGGGCCAACCAAGCTTCAAACTCCCATGCATCTCCCATGGCAAGTTTTTCACCTCTACTAAGAACTACAAGAATGTGGATGCCTTGGCAACGCCCGTTGCTACACCAAAGAATAAATAAGGGTAATTTTGGCTTACTACAACAAAGGGGTTTTAGTAGGGGCATTTTGTTCGTGGGGGATCATCCATGCGGAAATAAAACATTGTTGCCCTTCTTGTTAGAACAATCCTTGTGATACTCAAAATTTCCTCAAGCACCCACATTTATATCCCGGGTGGAAGTCGCTTGGCTTTAGTGTGTTCTCGGTTGGGTTGTTCCCTCCTTTCAAAGTAGGGAGGTAGGCCCTCTAAGGTTCAAAAATGCAAATAAAATGAACGGTTCTGGCTTTTTGATCACCCAATTAAGGGGAGATCATACATGCCTACCATTCCAAACACAACAAGCATGGTGTAAATTTATCCTTTCTAGTTATGCTAGATTCCTAACTTAACCAAAGGAAATGACAACTAAATTTAACCTTGCAACCAATTTGTTAGTAGTTTCAATACATTATTCTTTGACAATGTTCTTTATTTGTTTTAGCAAGGTCTTTGATTGCGTGTAAGATTCCTAAAAAATAGAAAAGCAAATATTAGTTTAAGGAATCTAGAAAATTTGCAACAAAAACTAGATGCGCCTTTACAGTGACCGAATGCCCTAAAAATCAGACTGAATGCGCTAAACTACTAAATGCATTAAAATAAAGACTGAATGTGCTAAATGCGCTAAACTGGAAAAGTACAAAATGAGATTTAAAACCCCCTAATGCACTGAAAGAAAAATTGGATGCATCGAAACAACAACCTGATGCACTGAAATAGAAGTCAAATGTGCCAGATGATCATCTAGATGCACCGAAAGAGGAACTCAATGTGTCAATATAGAGGTCGAATGCACTAGAGAAATTTTTTGATGGAACCTACGAAGAAAAATCAACAGAAAAATAGATTAAAGATGGGGCTAGGCCCCACGGTGGGTGCCAATTTATGTGTGAGGTTAAAATATGTGTATCGATATGATAAAACAAAACACACATCCATGCAATGTATTACATAAAAGGAATTGAAATAGCAGAATTAAATGGCTACAACTATCCTTTCTAATCATTCAATGCTTCTCTAATCTTAAGGACCTTTGAAATTCATGCTCTTAGATCTATTAAATGTTGCACATGAACCTACAAAGATGATAACCTAAGAAATGAGAAGCTATTGTGAAATGTAAACTACATGTCTACATCCCTATATTTTTGTATTTTTGATGCTTGAATTTTGAATGATCTATGATGAAGTACTGATTGCTCAAATGATGCTAAAATTGACAACGCAAACCTAATGGTAATATTGTATAAAATATGTAATTCAACTAAGCTACTAAAATTGAAATTTCCATAATAACTCTACATGAACTAAAAATGATAAACACTAACTACAATGCTCTCATAATTCTCTCAAATTGCACTAAGAATTCTGCAACATGAGTTTGTACTATAAATCTCTATATGAATTTTTTTAGAAATGCTTCTATTTATAGATTATTCCAGGCTCAAGATGATGTGGCAAAGACAAATGGTTGAGATTGTGATCCTGAGGCATCAATGGTTGAGCACAAAGAGGTTGGAGAGAATCAAGGAGGTGGTTCCCTTCAAGAAAACACCTTGACAAGTGTTGAAGAGAATCAAAGGAAAGAAGAAGCCATGTGTCCAAGGTGGTTTCAAATTTGTTGCAAGTTTGTTGATGATAATTCACATTTTACAATTTATAAAATTCAATTTCATGTGACACATGGTGAGGTGGCAGGTGAGTTGGAGGTGGTTAGAAGAAATATGGAGACATGTGCCAATTTGAATTAAAAATTCAAATTTAAATGGAAGAGGGAAATTAATTAAATAACAAATTATTTAATTTGTGCATTTAATTAATTTAAGAGGAAAATGACTTTTGGAAAAGGAAGAATTTAGGGAATGAACCATATAAATAAATTTATCAATTTATTTATAATAGTAGAGGAATTATAATTTATTAATTAAATAACAATTATTTAATAAATTTGTGCTCTAGACCATTTTTACGCGCATACAATATGTACCAACTCTAAAGGACCTACGGTAGAAGATTCTTTAGTCTTGAACCTCTTCTTTTTTTTCTTTCCAAACCAACATTCTTTGTAGATTGCATTGATAGGTTTTGTAATCTTTGACAGATCTCTCACAACATCATAGAACTAAACTTCACGAGGATATCAAAATTGATTTGACCCATTCTTCTATGCCATAGCCAACTTTCATTGATTTGAGACATAAAGCACTTAAAACCACCACCTTTGAGCTAATAAACATTTCCATCTGTCCTTGTTCTTGCAACAACCAAAGTTCAAGAGCTTCCTTTTCTAATTTCATAACCATCATCCTAAAACACCAAATTTTATCCTTTGCTACACATCTGTCCTACACTTATAAGATTATGCCGGAGACTCTTGACATAAAGAATATCATCTCTTTTATGGTTGCCATCAAAACTAATTAAACCTTTTCCATAGATCTTAGAAAATGTATCATCACCAAACTTAACAAGACCATCATTTTACTTCTTAAGTTTAACAAACTTACTCTTATCACCTGTCACATGATATGAGCAACCACTATCAATTATCCAAAAATTTCTTTCCTCCCTTGCATGAAAATCAGTCACCACAGTTCCTTAAATGTTATGACCTATTTTTGGAGCACTTTCCTTCACACATATTTTAGGATTAGTAGAATTAGTTCCAACATTTGGATCCAGGAACAAGCATTCATCACTGTCATCATCAAGATAGTTTGATTCCTCCTCATCAAATACACCATTGTCTTTTTCAACATAATCTCTTTTTGACAGATTTACCTTCATTATCCTTATGTTTTTCATTCATATCTTTGATTGGACATTTAGAAGCATAATGACCTATCTTTCCATAATTGAAACATTTAAAGGGTAACTTGATTTTGTATTTTCTAGTGACCTTTTTCAATCTCCTCACAAAATTTGCTTCCACTTCATCAAGATCTAATTCATCATCCTTCTCTGCCTTGCTGAATTTAAAGGCAATTTCTTTCTTTGTAAAATCTTGACCAAACTCTCTTAATTTATAAGAAATTAAAGCATCAAGCATCTGATCTCTAGAATGTTGATCTAAATTTTGAGCTTCCTCAATAGCAGAAACTTTAGTTCACTATAAGTTTTAGGAAGAGTTCTTAGTACCTTTTTCATAACTTCGCTTTCTTCCAACTTACCACCAAGACCATTGATGGCATTGACCACTTCATCCACTATGAGCATGTAGGCTATAATATCTTCATCTTCAGACATAATCAAGGTTTCAAATTTGGCTTTGTAATTATGCATCTTCACTTGCTTGATCTTGTCATCTCCTTCATAAATAATCTCCAACTTTTTCCAGATCTCTTTAGTAGTTTTCAGGCTTATCACTTTTCCAAGTTCAGAATTAGAAAGACCACTCAAGATAGCATTCCTTTCTTTGCCATTATTCTCATATTCCTTGATCTCATCATCACTTGTCAGACCATTAACAAACATAGTATACCCTTTTTCAACTGATTTCCAGACTCCAAATCCTAGAGAGATAAGAAAGGATTCCATCCTGGCTTTCTATTAAGCATAATTCATTCCATCGAACATTGGAGCTTTGACACCCTTCCTATGTACCATCAGATCTACCTCAAGTGATTAAGCTTGTTCAAAGGAACCATAGATCTGATACCAATTATTATATGTACAAGATAATTAAGAGGGGGGGTGAATCAATTGTCTATTAAAACATAGAACACTAGATTTACATGGAAAACCCTAAGCAGGGAAAAACCATGTTGAGGATTAACTCTCTCACACACACACACACATATATACAAAAACACTGAATACAATTAGGCTCACTGCTAAGGGCTAACTGCCCAGAAAAGAAGAAAGGCTCACTGGTAGAAAGACACTGTCCAAAAGAGAGAAGAATAGAAGAAACTATTACAAAGAGACTCACTATCTCAGAGCAACAGGGGAATCCACTACCGCAACTTTAATGTCATTCACAACCTTTGGCTCACTACCTCCAACAACTTCAAGCACATTGAAAATATAGACACCTTTTGGTCACTGCACCTAGAGTCATAGGCATTTAAAGTCGCACTCAGATCACCACACCTAATCACATTCACATATATTACACACCACACTCCATATCCAACAATTCACCTTACAGTTATACCATATGTGACCTAAACAATCTCAATTAGGTTGGCCTCAATGAAACGTATGCACCTCAAATGTGCAACACCAAATAGGTCGGCACCAAAAACTTCCATGGTGGAAATTAGTGAAGGAAAACTATGCCAAGGGTTAACTAGGACCTAATTCTACATTGGCATGCTTCACTACGCTTCTACAAAAAACAAACAACCTCCACAATTAGCACTAGCATGCTAGGTCAACCAAACTTGCACTAACACTGACAAGCGACCACATAAATGCCTCTCCAAGTCTGAGAACAACATGAAAACCATAAAGAAACACTTCAAAACATCCACACAATATCTCAAAATATTCCAACATCATTAGAATATTCTGCAACACTACCACAACCACCTACAATTGAGAACACCATCATCCTGTGCAACCAACCACATAACACAACTTATGAATCTAGACTTGTAGAAAAACTCAACTCTAGAAACTCCAATGAAAGGTAGATATAGACAATATAAGGACATTCCCAAATTTGCAAGACAAGAAACCACAATATAGAGAAATGTGGAGCAATCTCATTTCTACTAGACAATCCTTCTTCACAGACAAACACACTATCAAACACATCTTCCACTATAGAATGATCCAAAACCTGGAACTCTAGATATAACACCTCTAAACACTTTTGATCATCACATCCAAATGGCACAAGCATAGCTTCAACCATGAAGAAATATTGAACTCAACATAGAACACACCTCTGTTACACTACACACTCTTTTATTCAAATTTTCTCAAAAGAATTTGGAAACCAAGTGAACCAGCTGCATTAGTAGCACCGCAAAAACCTCATTATGGATACACTAGAGGTTGACATAAAACCATGACAACATATTGTAACACTCTTAACAATTCCAAAAATCTATACTAGGGGTTGACATCAATGTGACATCAAACCACAACACATCCACACTTGATACTGATGACAACACAACCAACAATCTCCAACTCCTCCAATACTAGGGGTTGACATCCATGACAACACCAAAATTCTTCCAAAAAACAATGGATCTCAACTTGAAGGTCTCATAGGTTTAAGGTATTTATTTGTTTGTTTGATCTTCTTTCAAATTGCTTCATTAGTATAATCTCTTGATTGTGAATCTTGTTGTTTGTTGATTATCATTTAGATTTATAATTGAATTTTTAGGTCATACACTAATTACTTAAATAAATATATACAACTAGATAAAAACATACTAAGTAAGCTTAAGTGAGTGTAAAAAATGAATCTTTTAAACTAACATGTAGTGTAACTTAATGGTTTAATGTATTGCTATTTAACAAGAGGCCTTGTACAAAATAAAACTTACACAAACTAGATAAGAATGGGTCTTGAATTATTTCTTATTTAGCATGAAAACCTAAATGTATTTCTAGATCTAAGATCTGAAAACAATATTTACCATATGATATTGTAATTTTTATGATGCTTTCCCTCTTAAACTAACTCAAATCTTGCAAATAAAATTCAAAAAGATAGGGTGAGAAGAATTAAGTTAAGAAATCACGGGGACAACCAAAACAATGATTCAATATATTAGATAGATGAACCCCTCTTTAAAACCAATAATTGTTTAATTAGAGGTAAAGTTACAATGCCACAAGAATAGTACAATCTTCAAAAGTAATAAAACATTTTAAGATCATAAACATTCATTTGAATACCCTTCTAGGATAATCCAAACAAATCCTCACAATTGAATGCAAAGAAACTCACAATTAACAAGCTACAAATGGTATGAACCATGCATCTATCAAATATCTTAACACTTCATCATTTCCATATCTAAAATTTATCTATTATTGAAGAAAAGGAACCATGAAAATATATGAAACCATAAGTAAAGACATAAAAATTCACTGCTTACTTGTATTGATTTCAAATATCTAATTTCAACAATTCCAGTTTCAACAACCTTTAAAATGAGAGAGCACTACCTTTTATAGGCAAGGACAACAAAACCAGGACACAACTAATGGTGGAGATCATCTCAACACCAAGGGATAATTACATTAGCATTTAATGCTTAAGGCTCATTACACATTCATCATTCATCATTCATCTCCAACTCAATTCTACCACAATCTTGAAAGACAAAATATCCTCCTTTGACCTTTCTAAACATTGTTACATAATTGAAACAATAAATTGTAACCATTTTTTTTATGTATAGTAGCTTTAAATTCCTAGGAACATCATTTAATTTTAGTTTCATCTTTATCTCATTCAATTACACTTTCTATTACAACTCCTTAGAAATATAAAACATCTCCTATGATAACAAATCACAAGATGTTGGAACAATTTCATGAGTCACATCATTAAATATTCAGGCATGGTTATCGTCAAATACCTATCTAGTGGACTGGTTCATTTAAATATTTATCATGAATATGCAAGTATCACAATACATCATCAAAAATCAACAAATTCCAATACAATTGACACATTTCGAGATGCACTGTATGCAAATATGATTTCAAATTATTATACTTGTAAGTACAAACCATTAAGGAACAACTTTAAACCTGAATATTATCACTTAAATCCTAATAAAGGATATCCTTTCAATATCACTCTGTTATTGAAAAATGCTTATGCAAATTGAATTCCATAATTTGAAATTAAATTTCACAAATATTTTGAATATTTTATAAAATATGAAAAGTTATTAACCTTCAGAAAAAATAACAATTTTATACTAATTAAATCCTAAGACAATGTGTGAATAATGCAATTTTTAACAAAGTCATGGATGCAAGATTAAGATCTTTCCCCTTTTAAAATTTATACATAAAACTTTATTAATGTTAGCTGGAAATCTACAAGTGATCAAGTGATCTAGATATATCCACCTTGAACAAGCTTTTAATCGAGTGCAAACATATCACCCCACTTAGAAAGAAAAATAAAAATTAATGATGTTAGGATGTAAGAATATAATAATTCATGTTTATCAAGCCCAAAATGAACCCTTACCTTATGAAAAATTCCCCCCTTTAAACCCCTTAGGTTATTGCAAAAATACGATAGTAATAGGGATATGTGAGATCTTAAAATGTATGTCAGCACATGCAAATGAAACTTAGAATTCCTCAATGATGGTCCATTTTCAAACTTTGGTGAGAAATATGATATAAGCGAATGACACAAAATCCAGCGATGGATGGATATATCTGGAATGGTGGTAGATCTATGCAACGGGCTAGTCGTAAAGATAGAAGGAAAATACATGTTCAAAATAGTTTAAGTGGACTTTGTTCTCATGCACAGATCAACAGAGTAACCAAGGGACTCATGGATATTTCAAGAGAGATAAATTATAATCTAATCGATAAATAGGAGGTATTTTTCACAACATTTCAAATTATGACATTTCTATCAAAATTTAATCGTGTAATTTTTCAAATCAAACTTATTAACGGTATACCCTAACCATCACACAATGCCAAACTTGTTTAGATGGGGCAGATTCAAAGCTTGGAAATAGTCTTCTAAATGTTATATTTTTGTCTCAAGGCACTGAAATCTCCGCAATATGCAAGAACTTTGACCAATATGGAGATGGGGAAACTAGATAGGTAAAGCAACTATTACAAAAGTTTGTGAAGAAAGGCCTATATTCTAAATACCATGAAAATACTGCAATGTCACTACTTACCCTATGTGGAAGAACACAAAAAAGATAAAATGAATTCATGGTAGCCCTGGTGAATGGAACATTATGGAGGAAATAGATTATGCCAAACGACTACTAATTCCCACAATGGAGTGTTTCAAGAATTGTAGAGATCTATAGTGGGTTGGGATATATCTGAGTATGATCAATTTCCACAATTAAAGACTTCACTATATTTAGTGAGCAAGGTCGATTCCTTGAAGTCATGAGCAATGCGAGATTTTTGGGTATGAATGGGTTTAATCCAAAAGGCAACATATTTCTATGATGGGATGGAATAGAATAGAATATAAGACTTTTAACATCCATGAGACCAAAAGAAGGCCTATGGGACAGTGATCCCAACAATTTTAGCATTGTGAAGTGTCGTTCTCTTGTCGTTTAATTTGATAATGAGCTCTCCCATTTTGCCCACCCATTCCATGCTGAAGAGATCTTGAAAATTTCCTATTGTTAACCCCTTATGTAGCTTCCTCTGATGTCACTGTAAGCTTTGAAATCTAGGATGAAATGCCTTTCTGTTTCCACCTGCCCTGCTGCACAGAAGATACAAACTCTCTCTTCCCAAACTTCTTTTGGCCTTTTCCATCTCCCCGTTTCACACCGAAGACGATGCGAGTTAGTCCTCAATTGTGCTATGAGAATCTTTGACCTCCACGAAATATTTGCCTCTATATATTATTTTTATTGATGGTCCAAGTTGGGATTAAATTATTCTACATAATACATTTTCTTTCTCCCAACTGCCCTTGTCCACACAATCTTGCGAAAATTTTCAACCACATACAAATTTAATTCCTTACTATTATTAGAACACTCGTTCAAGTGGATGTTCCACTTGCTCATCCACTTACAATTTTGATTCATCCATGCCTTCTTTCTTTCACCTAAGACACCTCTAAAAACAACATTTGGCCACCGATGCATTTCCATCTGCTAAAACTTTTTCAAATACCTCAAAAGACTCACCATAGCTATGGCCTCGATAGGAATTGCCCTTTTTCAACAAGAAGTATTTCATAGGGAACCAAATCTTTTAGAATGAAAAAGGAGGGTGTGGAGTTTGAAGGAGTATGAATGATGTGGGGATTTGAATAGGTGTCAGATGGTGGAGATATTCCACAATAATTTTTTATAGAGGATCCTAAGGAGTATAGATATATCCATATGGTGATGGGATCTCTGCCATTAATGATCATTTTAGAGGATTAGTGTGGAGGTAGGGATGTGGAAATGCGAAGGGGTGAAGGTTTTCAGAATTTGGAAGGTGGTTGGGACAACAATGGATATCCACAACAGATTCAAGGTTGTAAGTTTAACTTTAGACATTGCAGAATTTGAATGGGTATGCGAACTCCATGGGATTTTGAATAGATGAAGGTATTTCCTTATAAGGATCAAATTTCTACAATTTATCACACATACTTAGAAATTTTAACCTATCAATGCAAACTAGGTCCATGAGGCAATACAAATTATGTAATTTGTGTGCTGGCTAAATGCTCCTCATCACAAAGAATTTAAATATTCCCCAATATCTTTTAAAACTAATGACCAAATCCAAGACTTGTATCCAAGGGTTCACCATTGTACATTAGAATCCGAGCTCACCAAAATCCCTGGTCACCAAATTCACCAAAAATAACCTTAGTGAAGATTTTACAAACTTTCTCAAGATAAACATTCACTCCTAAAAGACCAAGACCTAAACTAAAAGAAGAATGAAAAGAGGGGGGTCCTCAATTTTAGTAGGGTGTGTGTTGAAGGCACACCAAGCACCATTTTCCTCCTTTAATATTATGGAAATCCATAAAATAATGATTTCTAGGCATTGATATATCTGATCTAGTGGTTGGTGGATGTTGAAAATGCATTAATGGCATTCTTGAATCATCTCACAGATAGGTAGGGTCTTTTTGCATTTGAAAAAAATAATTTTAAACTTGGCATGCTAGGGAAGTAAAGTTTAACATGTATGTAGGGAGGATAGGGCCCAAAATATTGGAAAGGCCTTAGATCATTGGGGTTAGAGTTTTAGGTGGAACTCAACATGGCACAAAAATAGGGGACAATCAAAAGTCTAACTTTAGAGGAATTTATAGTGTAATCAATAGAGTTTTAGTTTGGAGGGCAATGGAAATGAGGTTCTTGATTAGAGGATGGCAATTTTTTTGACATTTAAGTACTTAGAAAGGTTTGGAGTGGAAGGTAGTGGGATTTTGGAGAATCAAGGAATCAAATATGGAAACAAGTGGGCGTTGAAGGGTGGGAGGATGAGAAACTTTTAAAGTATAATGAGTTGATGATGTCAACATGACATGATCACATGAGCATTGCTAACATTAATATGATGTCATTAGGTTGTTAATATTAGCATGACATTATCTATATAACACTTGTTAGATGAAGGTATTGGAGAATGGGAACTCCAACAAAAGGGCTTAGAGGAAAAGTAGACTTTCGAGATGTTAAGGTTGGAAGGGGCAAGAAACCACAAAATTCCATAGGACTTAGAGTGTTGAATAAACCAGATACTGAGAGGGGGGGTGAACTAGTATCCACACAAACTTATTGAACAAACACTTAAAATTTTATTGCACCATAGAGAAGATTAAAGTAATAGTTTAACATTGAGTTCTAGAACACATCACCATATTTTACGTGGAAAACCCAATAAGGTAAAAACCACGGTGAGGATTAACTCATAGTATATAGAGTTATATCAAAACCAGTAATAAGAGGCTCACTGCCACATACAAAAACTCACTACTTACAAGGACTTAGTATCCAAAATGGAGGCTCACTGCCTACAAAAAAGGTAAACATGAATTGGCTAACCGCCAAGAGTTGAATTGAGAAAGATACACCACATGTGCAGATTCAGTTCCTTTTGATGCTCAGAGTATTTGCTGATCTTCAACCACTGTTATCACTTTGCTCATACATACTTCTTCTTCTTCTTGCATTCACATTGCTTATCCTTTTGCTTCCTCGCACTTCCACACTTTTCATTCTCTAGCTATCTTGTATAAATACCCGATGTAATCATATGCATTGGTTAGGTTGGCCTAATAGATGCAAAACATATTTCCAAGATGATAAATTGTCGGTCTTCATATCAAAAGTAATTCTCTTATGTTATGCAATAACATGTCGGCCAAGATGAATGAATCGATGCCAAAACCGATCATGTATACGTGCTTCCAACCGTTATAAACCATTTTGAAAACCTCAGACCATACAGATTACCAGAAGAGATATCTAGAACAACATACCAAAGATATCAGATCAAATACCAGATGAGATAAGTATGATTTTCACACCGTTACCTAGTACTGGACCAACATGGTGACATCAATGACAATATTGAAAAACTTCCAACAATCTCGCCCTTTGTCATTGATGACAACATGTGCAAAAGGTCTGATTCAAAACTTCTCCAAAACTCTCCCCAAAAATCCAAAACTCCAAATATCTCACCCTTTGACATCAATGGAAAAGGGCGCCAAAAAAGAGAGGATAAAAAAATGGTGACTTCCAACACTTAGATATTTTTATTCAAAATTTCAAAACTTAAAAACTTTCAAGTATCCAATTTCTCAAACCAGAAAAATTGTTTTCAACTAGAACACCTTTTTGTACCTTTCCTTGATCATAGGAAGCAATTCCTTCCATTCCAATACTGTTGAATCCATTCTTTCACACACACCATCCAATACAACCAACAATGTGAAGGAGGATGACCAATTTGCAGATGAAATTTTTTTCTCACAGTCTTCTACATTAGCGAATATTCCAGAAAGATGATCTAATCGGACCTCAATAATCTCCTTAAGAAGCTATAAGGTCTTCACTATGTCATCCCTTTTCCTCTGTACAATGATCATTTCAGCCTTAATCTCACCAATTCTCAACCTTTTCTTCCCTTATTTGTCCTAAAAAATATCCAATGTCTTCCTAATGTTATTCACTTTAGCTTTTATTGCTTCAATTATGCTTTGAAAGTTGTCAACTGCAATAGGCCACCAAATACAATACTTGTAGATGTCTATCATTTATTTCATGCATCTCTTTGTCTCTACAATTAGTTCAGATAACCTCTTCTTTTCCTTTGAACACCTTTTTTCAACTAAAGCTTCCAATTTATGTCCTTTCAGACCTTCAAGCAACATTCTTTCTTCAACTATTTCAACCAAAATTTTCAAGTAAAAATTTAGAGACAGTAGATACATCAATACCTTTGTGAAGTAGATAATCAACTAACGCATCATCAATTTTAAGTCAATCAACAGGAAAAGCCGTACTCCATACATCACCAAATTTCTTCATCTTTCCTTGTATTATCATGGACTGGATGCCTTCCGGATCGAAAGATTCAGGTCCAGCCAAAGATTCTTCTTTTTCCTTTTCTTCAAAGATCGCAATGACATCTTCGAAGACAAATTTTCTTTTCTTCGATTCCAGAGGGGAATCGCTAGTGACTACTTCCAATTCCTTTGTCCTGAAGGAAGAACCTTCTTGAAATAGACTTACAATGACCTCACCGGAGCTCATCACATTCTGTAATGATATGAAATTTTTTTTGCACACACTTGCTTTATCTTCCAAACTTTCAAAGTGCTTGAATATATGTTTTGCAATGGGAATCCTAGATTCCTACTCAAAATCTTTCTTTCCCGATAGAGATATTAGAAAATAAATCACCAAACATGTAAGCAAGAATAAAAAATGAAATGGATATCCTTCTCCCAGTGTCATTTGTATATTCTTGGTAAGATTTTCAAGAATTATCCTACAAAGATCAAATTATACATTCTCCTTTACCATTTTATGCACTAGATAAACTGCGATGGCCGAAGCAGAACCTTCACGATTTTTGATTTTTTTTAATAAGAAATGCCATATGCAACATACCTAATTGAGGCATCACCAATAGTGTTGATCAACAGTGCTCAAGGGTCCTTGTCGACTCCCGTCATTTCCTCCACTTCCTTGTATTTTATTGTTTTTCGTCTATCAAGTTTTTCAACGTCGCAAAGTCCGGTAGCTGCTTCAATTGCCTCTTTCGAAATGATATAGGGTTTGTCCAATATAATGTTGCCATCCTTGAGTTTTCTTCGAAGGAATAGGATAAATAATTTTTCAGAAAACCAAGGGAATTCTCCCCATATATTAATGATCGAACTAATCCATCTAAACTCCTTTCAACTTCAGAGGGGTATTCCTTTTAGAAATTTCCATTATAGCCCTCAAAAATTTTAACAAGAAAATTCTTCAATTACCTTTCATTTGCTGTCGCGAGATGGGAAATTTCAATCACTTATATCGAACGACCATAATGATTTATTTGAAGGTCTTCAAATCACTTCAGAGATGCTTCAAGAAGGTTCCAAGAGATTCTACAACTTAGAATGCATTGGATGGCCAAAATGATTTATGAGATTTCCTTTATATTTCATAATTTTTCCCTAATTCGCATTAATTGCAAAAAGCTGACAAACTTCTCTTCCATTTACATTGAGAAACCCTAATTTACTTCACAAACGAACAAGCTTGCTTCTTTTCTTCTAGTTTCTTTTGCAACACATCTGTCATATCATTCTTTATAGCATATCCATGTTCCATCGTCTTACATACTGTATTTCCAGGGGTTTAGTTGATTTTTTGATAAAGCTCCCCTAAGACTAAGCTAGGTCTAACTCCTGGAGGATTCATTTGCACTAGATGAGGGTACAAATGCCTCAATAGACTCTGATCCTTCTTTCCTTTTCCATATTTTTCTCATTTCCTTCTTAACCTCTTCTTTATCAATCTTTTCCACATCTTCCACCGGAGCAGACTGCTCCCCTTTTATGTTTTTGCATATTTTTAAGATATGTCTTGGTTCCTTACAATAATAGCAAACTATATTTCTCTGATTTTCATTCATCCTTGTTCTGTATTGGTTTGCTTTGTGTCCAAACATGTTATAGTTATAACAATAACCATTGAATGACTGATTCATCCTTTTTCCATTGAATTTATTCATCATCACTCGAATAACCGAAGATCTACATTCAGTAGCTTTATGTCCTAACTTCTTGCATGCATAACAATGTCCAGAGAAAGGACTAGAAAACTAATTCAACCTACTCCTACACTTTGTTTCCTTATGACCAAACTTCTTACATGAAAAATAAACACCATTGAGTGATAAGTACCTTTGTGCATTTGGTTGTCTGATAGGTGGTTTCCTTCCAGGTTTTTTTTTTTCTTTCTCTTTTTGATTATTTACTATATTTGAATTCTGCATTTTTCCATCAGCTTCATTTACTAAGCCACTTTTGTCTTTAGAAGGTTTATGTCCTACTATCAATTCATCAAGCTTGGTGGAGCTTGTCTTGAAATCCTCTTCATAGAGTTTTTCTTTATCAAGTTCTATCTTTAGACTCATCACTTCTTAGTCAATCCTACGATAGACATCAACTTTGCTTTTTATCACTGTTTTCAAACATTCTTCAACTTTCTTCTTTTCATCTATCTTCAACTTCAGTTCGATGTTCTCATCATTTTCTTGCTTCAACTCCTCACTCACTTCTCTGTATCTTTCCTTTAATTTCTTTAAATTCTCTTTCAATTTTCTAACACACTCATTTGCTTCATCAAGATTTTCTTTTAGTTCTCTATTTTCAATTTCAACCTTGTCTATATCTTCAAGGGCAATCCAGAGCTCTTCTTTATCCATTTGTTCAATCTGCAGGATCTTCCTCAAGTTGTTAAAGTTCTTCAGAGGGACCAAATATTTGATACCAATTGTTGAATAAATCAGATACTAAGAGGGGGGTGAATCAATATCCACACAAACTTATTGAACAAACACTTAAAAACTTTATTGCACCATAGAGCAGATTAAAGTAATAGTTTAACATTAAGTTCCAAAACACGTGAACACCATATTTTACATGGAAAACCCAATAAGGGAAAAACCACAGTGAGGATTAACTCACAATATATAGATTTATATAAAAGCCGGTAATAAGAGGCCCACTGCCACATACAAAAGCTCATTGCTTATAAGGACTTACTGTCCAAAATGGAGGCTCACTACCTACAGAAAAGGTAAACATGAATTGGTTAACCACAAAGAGTTGAACTGAGAAAGATACACCACATGTGCAGATTCACTTCCTTTGATGCTCAGAGTATTTGTTGATCTTCAACCACTATTCACACTTTTCTCATACATACTTCTTCTCTTCTTGCATTCATATTGCTCAGCCTTTTGCTTCATTGCACTTCCACACTTTTCATTCTCTAGCTATCTTGTATAAATACCCGATGTAATCATATGCATTGGTTAGGTCGACCTAATAGATGCAAAACATATTTCCAAGATGAAAACTTGTTGGTCTTCATATCAAAAGTAATTCTCTTGTGTTATGCAATAGCATGTCGGCCAAGATTAATGAATCAATGCCAAACATGATCATGTTATGCGCTTCCAACCATTATAAACCTTTTTCAAAACCTCAGACCATACAAATTACTGGAGGAGATATCTAGACCAACATACCAGAGATACTAGATCAAATACCAGATGCGATAATTATGATCTTAACACTGGTACCCAGTACCAGACCAACATGGTGACATCAATGACAATATTGAAAAACTTCCAACATAGAGGAATTTAATTTTTTTAAGGGAATTTCAAGGCAACATACTTTTAGGGAAGGTATCAAGATATGATCAAGCTCGACACAAAACACTTAGATTCTTTATCACCTTTGGGATGAGGATGTCAACACATCAGGACTTGTGACATCAACATGGATAAGAATCAAAGCTTAGGTGGGGCTCAAAATGGTACCGAGTTAAGGAACAATTGAAACTTTGACCCCATAGAGGAAATTAGTGGGAAAAGGTTGGATATTAGGATTGATAGGGAAGGCATGAAGGTATGAACAACCTTGAAATGTGAAAAATTTGACAAACAACAAAATCACTAAGGAAGATGCCATGAAGAGTCCGAGCTTAGAATTTTATGGATTTTCTACATTTTGGGTGCTTAGGGGACCTATTAAGGATGTCTCAAATTGCTTATAATGATGGGTTAAATGAGGCATGGAATATTAATATTTTGGTGATCTATGTAAGATGATTTCTTGCTAATCATAGATCTAGTAGCCTTATCGATTCATTGGGCATGGAGTCACTAAGATCCCTTTCAAACAACCTATGGGATCATACTCTTTTTAAACATTGCTTGACTAACCTCACAAAAGACTAGAAAATGCCCCAAAAAAAAAAAATTGAGGGTAGATTATGTAGATTACACTTGGAGGAAAGAAGAACAACTAGAGTCATACATTCTCCTAATGAGAATTTATAATGTGTAACAACACTTCTTTGCAACAAAAAATTTCTAATATGTACATGATTTGTGGACCAACCTCAAAAATATGGTTTGAGGGGTATCCCATTGATTGGGATACGCAACAATTCTCTATTTAGTCTTGAAAGTTGGAAAGCGTTGGCTTATTTGATGCTAGTTATGGCGTATGGGCCACTCCATTTGACATCAAATTTTGTATGCCTTCCAACCTTTGATTTGTCTTCATCCCACTTCAAGACCAGATCACCTTCCTTGAAGCTCCTATCAACCTATTTCCTATCAAAATTTCTATTGACCCACAACTAATGGGCCTTAAGGGTTTTCATAGATTTTCTCCTTGCCTCTTCCAACTCCATCAACTCAACCAACCTCACTATCATTGCATCATTCTCTGCCATCTCTAGATATTGTGCAAGCTCAAGAATAACAACTATAATCATAGGGGGGTCCTTTCTTCTCTCCCATATAAAATCATGAAATGGGAGTTGCCAATGGCTATCTTTGGTGTCATCCTATCAACTTAGAGAGTTATCTTTAGCTTTGTATGCTAATAAATTTGGTTACCCTCCATGGTTCTTTTGATTAGTCTAATCAAATTCTTGTTAGTGAACTCAACCAAGCCATTACCCAAGGGGTAATAGTTTGAATAAGGCTTTAAATAGATACCATAACTTACAACCCATGTACTAATATGAGTACCCAAAAAATATTTGGCATTGTCTAAAATAATGCTAGAAGGAACACCAAACCTTGTTACAATACCTTCTAAGAAGTCTAGAATTGAAGCTTCAGTATCTTTTTTTAGTGCAATCACTTCTATGCACCTTATGAAGTAATCTATGGATATCAACACCCACTTATGTTTAGCACTAGAAGGCAGATTGATCATGCTAATGAATTCTAAACCCAAACCTGAATGGGATGGAGAGGGAGGACAACTAGCCTTTTATTTCCAATAAAGAAATAATTATTTTTGTAGCTTCTTACCCATTTATGTGTATGACTGAATATACTTGGTCAGTAATAACAAGCTCTTAGGATTTTAGTAATAGTGTTCCTTGCTAATAAATGACCTCTTGATTGACCATCATGAAATTTTTCAAGAAGCCTTATAATCTAGTTCTACTTAATGCATCTTAGTATCACTCCATTTATGTCTTGTCTAAACAATACATCATCAACTAAGACAAAGATAATGAATTTCAATTTGAAATACCTCCTTTTTTCCTCATCAAGGCCTTGAGCATACCTACTTATTTGCAAAAAAGTATCCACGTCATGCGTCTATTTGTCTGGAGTATAAAGGTCAATAGGTTGGGTCTCTTGAAGCAAATAGATAAAATTACTATAAGATTAAAGGCTTTCTTCAATTTTCTCACAAATCCCTTACCTCTTACAAGTTTGATGATCTTAATGTTTATGACATACTCCATGATCTTAATGTATTATTAGAGAGAATGTGTCTATTATTTTTAGTGCTCTTACAATAACAAAGACTTACTTTTCCACATATTAATACTTTAGCTCATATTCTTTGAGCCCTTCACTAAAAAAGGCTATTGGATGCTCCAAATTATCACATTCAACTATACCAAGAAGATTTATATGCTTAATTCTCCTCCAAATGTATAAAGGATGAAGTTCTTATCATAGTTTAGGTTGGAATGTGTTAGAGCTCATAGGCAATTGATTGCTTGATAGGTTCAATTTTTTTTTCTTCATTTCTCTAGTTAAATACAATTTTTTTCTTTAATATGGATGTGAGGGTTTTGACTAGCGAAGCAAGATTAGGAATAAACCTTCTCATGAAATTGATCCTTCCCAAGAAGCTTTATAGACTTTTATTGTGACTAGTAAGGGGAAGAGACAAGATGACCTCTACTCTTTCTCCGTTGATGGAAAGAGCCTCCTTGGAGACCATGTCCCAAAATTTTACCTTGATCAATAGAAAATACACACTTCTTGAGGTTCAAGGACACACCATATTCTATACACATCTTGAATATCTACTCAAGATGACTTAAATGATCACCTACATGCTTAAATAAAATAGTGATATCATCAAGATAGACCAACACTATGTCATCTAGTAACTCATTGAAGGCCACATCCATTACCCTCTAAAATGTTCCAATTATTCATTCTAAAAGGAGTATTCCTATATGTAAAATTATGCCATTTAGTGGTAAATGCAATCTTATGATAGTTTGATTCATGGAATAAAATCTAGTTATAACTATAATACCAGTCTAGGAAGGAGAACCTTTTTGAACCACTTACCTTCTACAAAAAAAATTCCATGGAGGGAAGAGGATAGTGATACCTAATTGAGGCCCTATTAAGGTTTCTAAAGTCCACACATAGTCTAATATCCCCATTCTTCTTCCTTGTTGGAACTAGGTTCACCACCTAAGGGGAGTGTTTGAAGGAAAATATTATATTGGCCTCTAGAAGATCAATTAATTATTCTCATCAGTGGCTCAATTTTGGGCTTAATAAGAATTTTTTTTTTTCTATTTGGATTGGCATTGGGATCTAACTCAATGGTATGTTGGGATAAACTAGGATCAAAACCTTTAATATCCTCATAAGTCCATGCAAACACATCATCAAAAAATTGACAAAGCTTAATAATAGCTTGTCGCTTATATTCAAAGCATACATTTCCCAGTTTCAAAAATTTATCCTTTGCCACAACCACCTACTCATAGTACTCTTATTTGACATCCAAGTTCATATGATTATCTCTAGACTTATCATCCAAATAAAAAATAATTTCTAGAGTGATGAGACTTTTTGGAAATTTATTAGTGTTTAGATTGTCACACCCTGTCTTGTTGTAACTAATTTACTTTTAACTTCATGGGTAAATAGGATGGTAAATGAAATCATTAGTTTGATATGCTTTCTAAAAGAATAGAATACCGAAATAGGTATTATGTGAAAGTGTTGATAAATGCTTTGAAAGGGTAATTATGTCTATGTTGATGATGAACATGTATTGTTGTATGGATATGCTTAAGTTTTATGATGCATATGGATTTATTATGAATGTTTAAATACCGATGAAAATGTGCTAAGTTGGTTGCAGGGACAAGTTCAAATCCTTTGAAAGGGAGGGGGAGTATCACTCAAGAGAAGTGATTGGTTGGATAAACCTAAATGATACCTATCTGAGCTTACACACACACTCACATTAGAATGGTTAAGTCAAGTCATAGTGTTGGGAATTGGTAAGTCATCCTTAGTATGGAGTGTTTGAATTAGTAAGGGTCTTGATTACTATTGAGTGCATTCTTGGATGATGTTTATATGTCTGGAGATTATTAGTTCTTCCTTATGTTACTATGCTTGATTGATGAGGTGAACACATGTTGAATGTATATATATGTTTGCATATGCATGTCAACAATAGACCATATGCATGGAGGAGCACATACACGAGAGTACATAGGTATATGTACCTATGCACGATTATGAACGGGTTGCTTATGAGCATGGTGTTATTGTAGGGACAATGCGACATGCACGTATATATGTATATATACATCACACATATATTTCCTATCAATAATATGATAATTTTATGTGTGTTGTGTTTGGATTCGATAAGCAAGTTAAATTATATATATATTGGTATGAACATATATTATACGTTTGAAGAAATTTGTAAATATATGTATACTAATATATGGTTATATATATGTTTATATACTTATTGATTTGACAATTAACGAATTCTAATAAACATGATATATGCATGCATTGATAAAACATACATACATACATACATACATATAGGTGTTTATATATGTAATACCTCTGTATCATATGTGCTAGAATTCTATATTAAGGTAATAGTATATATGTAAATGCATACATATATAGTTACCAATGTATATATTTTAATGAATTAAATATGTATTTATCTTATGAATATATATATTTGAGGATATATATAATGTCATATTATATAGAAGTTAAATTATATATATTAAGGTCTGATTGAAAGGAATCAATTAACATATGTCATGCTTAGAGGCCGATTTATTTACATGAACATAGGCCGATTTGTATATAACATATACAAAGCATTTAAAGGCCAAATATAACATATATTGGAATTGAATAAAACATCAAATTACATGCTATGTATTATGCAACAACAAGGTCGATATGGAAAATACACCATAGTCAATAGTATGTAAATAAGTCTTTATTATCTAAACCAACAAATTACTTAAGCTGAGAACAAATAAAGCGATAGAATACAAGCCACCTCATTAAGTATTAATGAATGATTGAGAATAGGAAAAGAAAAACAACGAATTGGGAATTGGTCAAAGCACCATTTAAGTGCTGAAGTAACTCGTATTTCCTCTATTTCTTTGCAAACTTTGACCAAGTCGATATGATATAGGTGTTGCTTGATATCAGTAGACTAATTCAATAAGAATAACTATGCCAAAGTTATAGGAGGAGTGGTTGCATACTTGGTGCCAAATTATGAAGTTCTAATTCTTGTAGAAGTCCATTTTGGGATACAATTTGACTGTCATCATTTTAACATGAACAAAATTGAATAAGTCATTTGCTGTTGTCAAATGTATGGATTGACCTGTAGCTTTTCATGTTGAGTATGTGTTTGGTTTGCTGCCACCTTTTTGCCAAGTGAAGTGATTCGACTTGCATGGAGATTGCTATCAAATGTTTGCATGCCTTTTTTGTAGGTTACAATGTTTCCTTTTTCTATATAAATAGAGAGGTTAGTGCTCTCATTTGGACACACTTATTATTCTACAAATTTAATTTGCTACATTATTTTGTGAGAGTTGAGAGATATTTAGAGAGAGCTGAGGACTACTTTGTGAGAGTGCTGCATTATTTTGGGTTGATATTTAGTGAAGCTAGGAAGTTGTTGTAGAAGGTTGTGCATCAAGTCAATCAATTGGTCAAGCGTATTACAGGCATTAGGGTCTAGTCTTCTCTTAATTGTCTTTATGCATGAAATATTAAGATTTGAATGCTTTATTTGAACTGTTTGAGATTACTTACATTAGGGAATCATAACTTTTGCTTTTGAAAGGAAAAGAAGCTGCTTTATGTTATTCTATGAAAGTGCTTGTATTTACTTTATAGTAGGAGGGATTTTTTGTCATTATTATTAAGATACTAGGAATGATTAGAGAAGAATAACTTAAGGGCTATTCATAATGTGAATGTATCAATGTCACGAAGTGACTTGATACTATTAGCTTATTATGCTAGGAAACCTTAGGAATGAAAGGGTTAGCATTACAAAAGTGAAGGTATGAAAGATATGATGTGATTTTATGCAAACCTCATCAATTATATTTGTAGACATCTAAATTTGATCACTTCCATATGATCAAAATCATCTACTCTATTCATCTATTTAATTAATAGTGATTAAATAATTTATTTAATCATTATTTCATTTTCTGCCTAAGGTTCCTAAAGTATGTAATTAAATAAATTAAATACTTTACCTTACACCTTTTCTTCTCTAAATTAAATAAATGAGACAATTTATTTAATTTAGTCATTTGACGTATTTGGATTAAAACTAATTTTTAATTCCTCTTTTCCTCTCTCCTTGTCACATTCTCCATAACCCTCTTTTAATCCAGATTAAATTAATTAATCTGTGATTAGGATGTGCACCACTTAATCAAGATTAGTGTCACATCCTCCATAATCTCTCACTTGCCTCTAATCTCTCATTAATTATCATAATCATGTGTTTGCACAACCTTAATCAAAATCATTAGCCACATTTGGCATACCTTTTTTGGTCAACCTTTCCACTTGCCTTTTTTGGCCTTGACTCTCTTTCCCATGTGAATTTTTAATTCACATTTATGCACCCAAGGCTCCTCTCTTCCCCATGTAAATTTTTAATTCACTTTTATCTTTCCAAGGCCTACCCTATCCCCATGCAAAGTTCTAGAAAGCTTGAGTTGTCACTTTACATGTGCCAAGGACTTCTAGAACCTTGGACTTGTTACATCACCCACATGTGAAAATCCTCCAACTTTTTGGAGACCCCCTTTTATCCAATAAACTCTCCAATGAATGTGAATTTTTTAATTCAAATTTATTTTTCCAACCACTTCCCCCTTTCCCATGGAGATTTTTGAAAAATTCTAAAATTTCTCAAATGTCTCTTTCCTCCTCATTTGGGGACAAAAAGTTCTTTTTTGAGGAAATCTTTTTATCCCCCAAGGTACCTACAAGGTACTTGTCCTTCATCCACTTCATGTATTTCTCTTCCACCTTATTTCCACATCATTCCACCCTAAGATATCTCACATTCCACATGTCAAGATGTGAGGGCTTGTGAGTCCTCAACCCACCATAGCCCTTCATCTTGATCTTGTTGGATCAATCTCAACCGTTGAATTCTCTAGAGAATTCAGTTTATCTTATAAATACCCCCTCATTTCTCTCATTTAGAGAGAAATATTTTATTATCCAAATTCTTGCAAAATTACCATTTGAGCTCTCATCCACCATAGCATTTAACATTTCACCCATCTTGCATTTCACTTTGCACATTCAATTTAGCTTGTCATCAAAAGAGCACACAAATCTTCAAGGATCAAAGGGCCAACCAAGGAAGGAGCAACATGAAGGTATAACCAATTTTAATCATTTTTCATCTTGCTTTAATGTTTACCTTTCCTTAGGCTAATCATTGAGGTGTCCTCTTTTATGTTAGTTCTTTTCATTGCATCATTAGTTGTTTAGCATCTCACATAGGAACTTAGCATTTTAGGAGATCACATTTCTGGCATGCCCAATGGGACCCACAAACGGGTCTCTTTGCTTTATGTTTTTTGTTGTTTAAGTTGTTTGCAAGTTCAAGTCATAGAGGGGTGCACTTTCCCTCCCAGGCACTGCAGAGGGGCGGATACGCCCTCATGTTCTAACGTTTTCTGACAGTTTTTACTGTAGAATTGCGGATACACCCTCCAGTTTCGATGTTTTTTCTAACAATTTTTTGTAGAAGTGTGGATACGCCCACCTGTTCTGACACTTTTTTTTTCTAACTGTTTTATGCAAAAGTGTGGATACGCCCGCTTGTTTTGACATTTTTTTCTAACTGTTTTTTGCAGAAGTGTGGATACGTCTGCTTGTTCCGACATTTTCTAACTATTTTCTATAGAGGGGTAGATTTGCCCTCCCGATTCGATATTTTTGACAGTTTTCTACAGAGGGGCGGATACGCCCTCTTGTTCCAGCATTTTGCATTGCAGAGGGGCGGATTTGCCCTAAACAACACGTTCGAGAAGGTAAAAAAGTTGCATTTTAGCTTCGTTTTTGCCTCTATTTTTTGTTGTTTGGAGTTCTAACCCTTTGACCCTATTTGTTGGTGGGTGAAGTTAGATTTATTGCTGATAATTTGTAGTATTTTTCTGAAATTCACAAGGGGTAAAAAGATAGAACAACTAACATTTGCTTGCAGGGCCTTTATTTCATTCAAATTTTAAAGTTTTCCTTATTGTTTTATTTATTCACTTAGAATAATTAGAGGAAAGTAATACTTGCTGCTTGTTGTGTTTTTTTTTTAATTAATGTTACCCTAAGGGGGAATTAGTTTGTTTTCATCTTCCCCTTGCACTTTGTGCAGACCAGGGGGTAGTTGGAAATGATTAGTGTCTTCTTCTTAGAGGGACCTGCTTGGGGATTTTATCACCCCAAGGGACGATCCAAACCATGTGTACCAGTGGGGTATACAAAGGGGGAAGAGAAAAAGTTGTACCCCAATCTAGTTGCATCATAATTGGCAGAGCGTTGAAGCTAGGGTGATACCTAGATAGACGTGAAGAGTTGGTTCGAGCCTTTCAGTATCTCGCTGGGGTTCCCAACTCATGCTTGTGACAGACTGGTGTTCATAGTTATGCCTCACGTACTGAGCATATATCGAGGATTCCCTGGAAGCCTTGTTCATCCTAGAGTAAGACCTTTGCCGACCATACCCCTTAACACTAATCATAGGATTGTGCTTGTTCAAAGTGTCTTTCTGTGAAAAAATAGTAAATTTTGATAAGTCAGCCTCATTGAGTCATTTAAGTCCATTCCATAATCCCATCATCCAAACCAAGTCACTTTACACTACAAAAGTGCAGATACACCCTCTTTTTTCAACATTTTCCACTGTAGAAGTGCAGATACACCCACCTGTTTCAGCATTTTTCATTGCAGAAGTGTAGATATGCCCCCCTGTTTCAACATTTTTCACTGCAGAAGTGCAGATACGCCCTTCTGATCCACTGTTTCACCACAGAAGTGCAAATATGCCTTTTTGATCCATTATTTGATTGCAAAAGGGTGGATACACCCTCCTGAACGGACAATTTCATCCATTTGACCATTCCAAACCTTTGTTTAACCACCCCAAGTCTCCATTTGACCATTTGATCATCCTAAACACTCATTTAACCAATCCAAACACTCATTTGACCATTCCAAGTATCCATTTAACCTTTCTAAATGTCCATTCATCACATTCATATTGATCATTCCACAATTTGGGAAACCCATTCTACCATCTTATTGGGTGACCTAAAAATTTGCACTTTCTGAAAAATCACTTCATCAAGACATCTTCCATTTACATTCATCATCATCTCTCATCACAAATTCCATTAAACCTTGTTTTAGGAGTTATCTCCCAAATTGACCAAGGCGTTAAGTTTGATCGTTATCCTACATATCAATCATTGTCTTCAACCTAATCAATCTGCTTTTATCTTGAGGCCGATTTGTGTTGTAAGTTAACATCATTGGCCCAAATCAATCCCCTTCTATTTCAAGGAAGATTCAGTGTCGTGATCTTTGATTAACCAGTTTAATCCGATCAACCAACCTATTAAGTCACCTAGGGTGGTTCCCGAATTGGGTTTAGGACCCTTTCCATCATCCAATCCAATTGATCCAATCAAATCCAATCCTTATCCAATCGTCAAATTAATTGATACATCATCAATTAATACACATCCAATCCAATCCAAATAATCATCAATCCAATTGATCCAATCAAATCCAATCCTTATCCAATCATTAAATTAATTGATACATCATCAGTTAATACACATCAATCTAATCCAAATCATCATCAATTCGATTGATCCAATCCAACCCTTATCCAAAATCATCAAATTGATACATCATCCAATCAATCAATCCAAATCATCACCTAGATCATCCTTGGAAGTTGCATCTTAAAATCACTTAGCTGTTTTACACATTCATGACCATTCAGACCCGTTCACAAAAAATAAAGCAAATGGCAGACCAACAAACTCAAGGTTCCTAGCCGAATGTCCCTTAAGATCCTAATAACATTCCACATGATCCCCATAATGGTGTCTCATCTCAATCAAACACTGACATCCAGAATATCACACCACCCAGTGATGAAAACATGGTCAATCAACCCGAAGTCACCGTGGATGAGTATCTCAGTAATCCCACCAATGTCCAAATGACAGATCATCTCCTAAACGAATGTGGAGACAAGATCCTTGCCACCTTACTCATGAAGGGAGTCAAACCACCATCTGGTTTTGATACATCACAATATGCCCTTCCTGCATTTGTTGGTCCACAAATCTAACAAAATGTTCAAGAAGGTTCTTATGTTCCTAAAGGTGCACCCACCGAAAATTGGTACCACCCCAAATTTGGAAATACAGTCATCCATCAAGTCCAAGAATATCCTTGTCTTCCAACCACAACATTCACTATTCCACCACCCGATCCTAATGATCCCCATACCTATGGCATGCCACCATATGTCCCATCTGCTCCACCGCTTCCTCCCCCATATTCTAATATTGGGGGCACACCTACACTTACCAATGTGTTACCTCCTACATTTTGACAACCTCCAAGTAATCCACACCAACCCACCACACTACCAGCACCACCAGAACATACTACTACCACTCTAGATTCATCTCAACCCTTGCATCCACAACATCCGCAACACACTACCATTCTCACACAACCATCACATCAAGTGGTGCAAACTATCTCACAACTGCAAACACCACCACATAACCCTTTCATGGTTTCCCCCCAACAACAAAAAATCTCATCTCACCCATCTCATCAACAACAACCACAACAACGACCCCCACAACAACATGTGCACATCCCTACACAAACAAACCATAATCCACTTACTAAGTACCTCTATCATCCCTCTAACACATACATAGTTCCATCCCATCTCAACATGAATCCTCAAAACCAAACACATACCCAATCACCACCTTACACCAATCCTTTGCAACCTCAACATCATCCTCACCAAAAAACATCGAATCCATCCCCATATGCCATGCAACAACCCACCATTGCGCAATAATACCAATCCTATCCGCCTCACTTCCAACAACAACCAACTTATCAACATGGGGCACCTTACACTTCCTATTATGAACAACCATCATCACACCAAAAAAGAGGCCCTATCTCCCCATATTACCACAATGCTACACAACAACGGGATCCGTCCCTAGCTTTCTACTATCAACAACAAGTGGCTCCCACTCATCATAATCAATCATCCAACTATTAATCCACTTATAATTAGCAAATACACCCCTATCCAACTCAAACCGTTTATGATCCAACAACGGTAGGGCCATCCTCATCATATCCGCAATACTACCCATATAATCAATCCACTTTGACTCCCACGACTCCTATCAATAAGGACTTAGAAGAAGTCAAAGCAACATTAAAGGATTTACAATTTGGAGCGGGAAAACAAACATTCAAGTTTGAGGACATATGTCCTTATCCTTTTGATCCCTCCATCTCCTTGATTCCTTTTCCCAAACATTTTGAGATATCAAAATTCGATAAATACAAAGGAACCAGGGACCCTAGAGCCCACCTTCAAGAATTTTACGCCCATTGCCAAGAGGTCATGCATAATGACAATTATCTTTTCCAAATTTTCCCTAAAAGTCTACAAGGAGTTGCCCTTAATTGGTTTATGGGTCTTGAAAAGGGATCTATCAAAACATTTGCATAATTATCCGAATAGTTTGTCTCCCACTTCTCTTTTAATCTAGAGAAGGATATTGACACACTTGATCTCCTGAAAGAAAAACAACGTGAGGGAGAGACCTTTGCAAGCTACTTGCAAAGATGGTGTGCCTTAGCCAGCAGGATGAAATCCCCACCATCAGAAAAAGATATGGTCACACTATTTATCAAAAATTCCCACCCAGATATGGCTCATAACTTCCAACTCCATTGTATCACCACCTTTGTGGCACTTGTGGAGAAGGGCCTCATCTTGGAATGAGCCCTTGTTTCAAAAGGGCAAGCCAAACATTTCAATTCCGATAGATAGAAGTCCTTTGGGGATAAACCTCGTTATTGGAATAGAAATAAAAATGTTGTCAATGATGGTGTCACTGACACTAAACATGTTCAAGTGGCCACCACCATTTTAAGATGGCATCCTCAACAACAACTGTCAGTCCAAAATGCCATATCCGTCCCCCAAGGGACACCACAACAACAATCCAACCAAAATAACCAAGGGGGAAACAAACATTAGTTCACTCAGTTGGGAGAACCCCTTAGCATGGTGTTTAACAAGCTTCTTCAAGCTAATTATCCCATCACATATCCAGTCACCAAACCTCTTGATACGTCTAAACCCAAACCAACTTGGTTTAAAGACAACGAATATTGTGAATTTCACAAGATTAAGGGACATACCCTAGATAAATGTCAAGGCCTAAAAACCTACATTCAAGGTCTCATAGATCAAGGTGAAATCCATGTAGATGCTAACACAACATCTTCATCCAATGGTCAGCTCCAGATATATTAAAACGCTTTTCCTAACCACAATCAGGGTCCTAGTACTTCCAACGCTAATCCTGGATCTAGCAACAACCACAAGCAAGGTAAAAACACCAATAACATCAGTTATAAAAATGTGCCATACAATTACCAAGGTGTGGTCTCCTATGTAGATCAAGTGGAGCCATGTGTATCCATGATCCATGTCAAAGGAAAAGATCCACAATGTGTTGTTACCACTCGACGAACTCGCATCACAGTCCCCACAACTCCTCCATCTACCCAACGGTCATTCATCCAATCATAATATAACATCCTAGACCATCTAGGTAAGACTACAACCCAAATATCCATCTTGGATCTGCTTAAGTCATCTCTCGTGCATCAAGATATCTTAACGAAGGCTTTGCGAAGCACACAAGTGCCTGATAATATTGAGCCTACCCAATTTCAAGCATTGGTAGGCAATCTCTCATCAACCTATTAGTTAGCCTTTAGCCAAAAAGACATGCCACATCTTGATTCAAGCCACAACCGCCCTCTCCATCTCGAGGTTGGTGTAAATTGTCAAAAAGTAAAATGAGTATTGGTAGATAATGGTTCGGCCCTAAATATTTGCACATTAAAATTCATACAACAGGTTGGATACACCCAAGCTGATTTAAGAAATCAAGTGATCACCATCAAGGCATATGACAACGCAGAGCGGGATTCTAAAGGAATTATTTGCCTCACTATTCAAGTGGGCCCTATTGTGCAATACACTATGTGTCATGTTCTAGACCTTGAACTTCGATACAACATCCTTCTTGGCCGTTCATGGATTCATTCTATGCAAGCCGTCTCGTCCACCTATCATCAATGCTTAAAGTTCCCATTTCAAGGAATGGAGGTTACCATACAAGTTGATCCCCAAACTTTTGAATACCGTCATTCTTTAGAAGCTTCCTTCCCGCATTCACATTACTAACCCAAGGGTCAAAATGGGGGCATCCCCAACATCCGATCCTGACCCATCTACCAATACACTAAACACCTCATCTCCACCATCATCCACACCTGCTTCCACCATCACCAAGATTCAAATCATAGACAAGGGATGTGGTGAATATGAAATGCATACCACACTAAATGTGGCAACCATGCCACCCTCACCCCGCACATATGGATAACCAATTCTGCCGATACCAAAAGTGGAAGAAAAGACACTTACACTTACCTTCAAGAACATGAGTTTGACAACATTCAATGATCTGGGATCCCTTCAGGACCAAATGGAAGAGGACATCAGTCAATGGGTTTATCGAGAGGAACCTGAGCCACCACATCCCCTTATAGAATAATTTCAAGAAGTTTATCCATGTGCATCCAAGTTCATTGAAAAGTGTCATTACCAAGGCAGAGGCCTTGGCGTAGAAGAACAAGGAAAATACTAGCCCATTGAAGCAACTACCATCCGACTGAAAAATTTGGGCTTGGGTTATGATACTAAACAAAAAGTTCCTAAAAAATCCTCTAGCACTTCTAACAATGTTAGTGTTGATGATGGTTCCCTCAAAGACACAGAGGAAGAGTCCATCATACACGCGTATGATGATTTGAATCACATTGACCTCCCCACCATGTTTGAATGCTTATCTGTTTGCACCATAACCTTATCCCTCAAAAATCCTGAACTTATTGATCATGACCTACAAGGTAGCACACCTGTCAACACATTTCCCTTAGAGGATACCTACGTATATCTCATGGGATTGGGGGAAGATGAACACCCTAACTACAAAAGTAAAAATAAATAAAAGCAAAATAGGTCATCAAGTGAAAACCTCACTGAGGCGCTTTTTGACTGGGAAAAAGTAAAAACAAAGGGTGTATTGACAGTGAAAACCTCAATACGACACTAGAAGATGGGGACGTTCATCTTCCCCTTGTAGGAACACAAATATCTGAGCAGTCTTCTATTCTTATTGAAGAAATGCAAGAGGTAAATTTGGGGACAACAAAAACTCCAAGGATCACCTACGTAGCCAAATCTTTATCAGAAGAAGAATACCTCACCATTGTCCAAATTCTCCATGAAGGGGTTATCAAATTTGCATGGGCTTACTCTGATATGCCCGACCTGGATCCTAATCTTGTTGTACACCATTTGGATGTCCGTCTAGATGTCAAACCAGTCAAGCAAAAGCTCTGAAAGATGCACTCGCAGGTAGCACTATTAGTTAAAAAAGAATTGGAAAAATTACTAAATGTTGGTTTTATCAGACCCATTGATTATTCTGATTGGATTTCCAATATAGTACCTGTTGCTAAACCTAATGGAGACATCAAAATTTGCATAGATTTTCGGGATCTTAACAAAGCCTGTCCAAAAGATGACTTCCCCTTGCCTAACATTGACATGTTAGTCAAAATTACTGTGGGACACGAGATGTTATCCCTCATGGATGGCTTCTTTGGCTACAATCAGATCCAAATCGCCCCTGAAGATCAGCACAAAACTACTTTTACAACACCTTGGGGTACCTTTTGTTATAATGTCATGCCCTTTGGTCTTAAAAATGCGGGGGCAACATATCAATTGGTGATGACTGTTATATTCCATGAACTCATCCACACCATCATGGAAGATTATGTTGATGACCTACTGGGAAAATATGGAACCAGAGAAAAGCACCCTGCCATCCTGAAGAAGATCTTTGAGTGCTCGAAGCAGTACAAGTTGAGACTGAATCCAAAAAAGTGTATGTTTGGTGTCACGTCAGGGAAATTTTTAGGCTTCATAGTTTCTCGAAGAGGCATCGAGGTTGACCCAACTAAAGGAAAAGCTATCATGGATATTCCCCCATCGAGAAACCTAAAATAGTTAAGGAGCCTTCAAGGAAAACTACAATCCATCTGTCGGTTTATAGCCCAGCTTGTGGATAAATGTCAGTCATTCACTCATGTTTAGAAGAAAGATACCACCTTCAAATGGAATCAACAATGTCAGTTGGGTTTTGATATGATCAAAGAATACTTGGCCCATCCAACATTTTTGATGCCACCTATCCTTGGAAAACCCCTCTTTCTCTACATCTCTGCCACTTCAGTTGCATTGGGGGCATTGTTGGCACAACATGATGAATCCTCAAAAGAGCGAGCGATCTACTACATTAGTTGCACTGGTGGGTTATGAAGTTTATTATTCACCAATGGAGAAAGCATGTCTCATTGTGGTTTTTCAGTACACAAAAATTGCACCACTATATGCTTAGCCATCTGATAAAATTGATATCCAAAGTCGACTCCCTCAAGTACCTGTTATCTAAAACAACCCTAACTGGCTAAATGGCTAAATGGATCATGCTTCTCAATGAATTTGATATAGAATATGTGGACAAAAAAGCCATCAAAGGATAGGTAATAGCAAATCAGTTGGCAGATGGCCTGTTAGTAGACACCTATCCCATAGAAACCGAATTTCCAAGTGAAGGAGTATTTGCAATATCAGAAGCTACCACATGGACACTATACTTCGATGGATCACACACTCATAATGGATTGGGGGCAAGAGTCTTGCTTATCACCCCCCAAGGTGATTACATACCAAAATTATTCAGACTGGATTTTCCCTGCACCAATAACATTTCCGAATTAGAAGCCCTTCTCACAGGCCTTAGAGAATTAAAGTCCAATGGCACATCACTCATCTACAAGTTTTTGGTGACTCCTAGTTGGTTATAAAACAGGTCAATGATGAGTTTTTCACAAAAGATGAAAATTTGTTTCCTTACAAATGTATGGTGGATGACTTCAAAAAATATTTCACCTCCATCCAATTTGAGTAGATCCTGAGACTCCAGAATAAGGCAGCAAACGTTATGGCTACCATTGGTTCTCTCCTCGACATGCCAAAAGATTGCACAAATTGTCAATTCCTAGTCGAGCAACTCCTAATCCCAGCGTACAATATCCCTAGAGTGACATGGTGTGTGCTATTGTAGTTCCTGAATCCCCTTGATACCATGACATTTACACCTATATCCATGACAACACCCTCCCACCTGATCTCACGAGAAACCAACGTAAATCATTCATCCAACACATTTCCCACTACACCATCATCAGTGATACACTTTATCAACGTGGGTATGATGGAACTCTCCTTCATTGTTTAGATGAAACTAAAGCCTGCACGACATTAAAAAAAGTGCATAGTGGTATTTGTGGGGCCTATTCTAATGGTATGGCCTTAGCCAAACAAATTCTCAGAGCAGGATATTATTGGCCTACAATGGAACATGATGCTTGTGAATATGTCAAAAAGTGTCTTCCATGTCAACAACATGCGGACTTGATTCACGCTCTGACACAAGAGCTACAACCTATCATGACACCTTGGCCATTTTCACAATGGGGTTTTGACTTGATTGGCAAGATTTACCCTCCATCCTCTGATGGTCACACTTTTATCATCACAACTACTGAATACTTTACCAAGTGGGTGGAAGCCATACCACTCACTCAAATCACTGGTGTTCAGATCTCTAAGTTCATCCTCTATCATATCCTCTGCAAGTATGGTATCCCCTCCTCCATCATCACCGACAACAGAAAGACATTCAAGAATAAGTGTATGAAACTTTTTTGTGACATGTATCATATCCAACATCGTTGGTCCACCCCCTATTACCCCCAAGGTAATGGACAAGTAGAAGCGACAAACAAGAAATTGATCAAAATCATTAAGAAGATGGTCAATAGCACCAGTCCCGATTGGCACCTCCATATCCATCCCGCTCTTTGGGCCTACCGTACATCTATCCGCACCCCGACTGGCGCTAATCCATACTCTCTTGTCTACAGTGCTAAATCCATCTTGCCAATCGAAGTTGAAATCCCTTCACTCTGAATCTCCCTCAAGAATCTCATCACTAACGAAGACACTCGAGTGGCATGCCTGACACAATTGGAATTGATAGATGAAAAATGGGTTAAGGATTGTAGCCATTTGCAAGCCTATCAACACCGACTCAAATGGAGCTACAATAATAAAGTCTGCCCTCGCCAATTTGATGTTGGTGATTTAGTCCTTAAGTAGAATCAACAGAATCAACAAGATCGAGAGAAAAAAGGGTAAGTTTGAAGCAAACTGGTTGGGCCCTTATGTTATCACCACAAAGTATGGTTCTGGTGCGTACAGGCTCTCTACCCCTGAAGGGGAGCCCTTAGAAGAACCCATCAATATCATGCATCTGAAGAAGTTCTATACTTAGTGTACACATCCAAATTTGATCACTTCCATATGATCAAAATCGTCTATTATATTCATTTATTCCATTAACAATGATTAAATAATTTATTTAATCATTATTTTATTTTCTGCCTAAGGTTCCTAAAGTATGTAATTAAATAAATTAAATACTTTAGCTTACACCTTGTTCTTCTCTAAATTAAATAAATATGACAGAATATTTAATTTAGTCTTTTAACCCATTTGGATTAAAATCAATTTTTAATTCCCCTTTTTCTCTCTCCTTGTCACATTCTCCATAACTCTTTTTTAATCAAGATTAAATTAATTAATCTATGATTAAGATGTGCACCACTTAATCTTGATTAAGTGTCACATCCTCCATAATCTCCCACTTACCTCTAATCTCTCATTAATTATCCTAATCCTCTGTTTGCACAACCTTAATCAGAATCATTAGCCACATTTAGCTTACCTTTTCTGGTCAACCTTCCCATTTACCATTTTTAGCCTGAACCCTCTTCCCCATGTGAATTTTTAATTCGCATTTATTTTCTCAAGGTCCCTCTCTTCCCCATATGAATTTTTAATTCACATTTTATTCTTCCAAGATTTACCCTATCCCCATGCAAATGTGACACGTCATTTTACATGTGCTCAAGGCTTCTAGAACCTTGGACTTGTCACATCACCCACATGTGACAAATCTCCAACTTTTTGGAGACCCCTTTTTATCCAATAAACTCTCCAATGAATGTATACATTATTTTTTCCCACACACTTCCCCTTTTCCCATGGATATTTTCGAGGAATTCTAAAATCCTTCAAAAGTCTCTTTCATCCTCATTTGGGGACAAGAAGTTCCTTTTTGAGGAAATCTTCTCATCCCCCAAGGTACCTCAAAGGTACTTGTCCTTCATCCACCTCATGTCCTCTTCCACCTCTTGTCTTTCTCATCCACCTCATTTCCACATCACTCCACTCTAAGACATCTCACCTTCCACATGTCAAGATGTGAGGGCTTGTGAGTCCTCAACTCACCATAGCCCTTCATCTTGATCTTGTTGGATCAATTCCAACCGTTGAATTCTCTAGAGAATTCTAATTAGCCTATAAATATCCCCTCATTTCCCTCATTTTGGGGATCAAGTCTTTTGCAACAAAACTCTTGCAAATTTGTCATTTGAGCTCTCATCTATCATAGCACTTAGCATTCTCATTCATCTTGCATCCATTCAACTCCATTGCCATCCAAGGAGCACACAACTCTTCAAGAATGAAGGGGCCAACCAAAGAAGGAGCATCAAAGGAAAGGTATAAGCAACTTCAATCATAAATTGTTTTATCTTACTTCTTTGCATCATCATTTTCTTAGGCTAATCTTATTGAAGTGTCCTCTTTTAGTGTTATTGCTTTTGTTATTGCATTGTTAGTTTTGTTTAGCATCTCACATTAGGAGTAGCATTTTAAAGGGATCACATTTCTGGCACGCCCTGTGGGACCCACAAAAAGGGGTTTCTTTCTTTTACGTTTTCTGTTGTTTAGCTTGTTTGTAGATTCAGGTCACAGAGGGGCGGACTTTCCCTCCCGGGCGCTGTAGAGGGGTAGACATGCCCTCGCTGTTCAACGTTTTTGACAGTTGTTTTTTGCAGAAGTGCGGACACGCCCTTGCTGTTCAACGTTTTTGACAGTTTTTTTTTGCAGAAGTGTAGACACGCCCTCGCTATTCAACGTTTCTGACTGTTTTCTATAGAAAAGTGCAGATACGCCCTCGCTATTCAATGTTTCTGACTATTTTCTGCAGAAGTGTGGACACACGCTCGCTGTTTTTTGTAGAAGTGCGGATATGCCCCCACTGTTCAACGTTTTTGACTGTTTTTTGCAGAAAAGTGCGGATACGCCCTCGTTGTTCAACGTTTCTAAATTTTTTCTGCAGAAGTGTGGACACGCCCTTTGCTATTCAACGTTTTTGACTATTTTTTGCAGAAGTGCGGATACGCCCCCGCTGTTCAACGTTTTTGACTGTTTTCTGCAGAAGTGCAGACACGCCCTCCCAGTTCAGCATTTTCTAACTGTTTGCCGTAGAGGGGTGGATTTTCCCACCCGGTTCAACGTTTTTCATTGCAGAGGGGTGGATTTTCCCTTAACAGCACGTTCGAGAAGGTAAAAAAGTGGCATTTTAGGTTCATTTTTATCTCTTTCTTTTGCTGTTTTGTGCTCTAATCCTCTAATCCTATTTGTTGGTGAGTGAAGTTAGATTTCTTGCTGATATCTTGAGTATTTTGCTACAAATCACAAAGGGAAAAAGATAAACAACTAACATTTTCTTGCAGGGCCTTTGTTTTATTCTTTGAAAATATTTCCGTACTGCTTTATCTATTTACTTAGTATAAGTAGGAGAAAGTAATATTGCTTGCTTGCTGTGTTTGTTTTATTTGTATTACCCTAAGGGGACATTAATTCATTTTCACCCTCTCCCTTTGCACTTTTGTGCGGATCCGAAGGGGGTAGTGGGAAACGATTAGTGTCTTCTTCTTAGTGATACCTGCTTGGGGATTTCATCACCCCAAGGGACGATCCCAACCACACATACCGATGGGGTATATAAAGGGGGGAGAGTCAAAGCTGTACCCCAATCTAGTTACGTCGTAATTGGTGAAGCGTTGAAGCTAAGGTGATACCTAGATAGACGTGAAGAGTTGGTCCGAGCCTTTCAGTATCTTGTTGGGGTTCTCGACTCACGCTTGTGATAGACTGGTGTTCACGGTTTATGCCTCACGTACCGAGAGTATATTGAGGACTCCTTAGAAAATTTGTTCATCTTAGAGTAAGACCTTTGCTGGCCATACCCCTTAACACTAATCATAGGATTGTGCTTGTTCAAAGTGTCTTTCTGTGAAGAACTAGTAAATTTTGATAAGTCAAATTGTCATTGAATCATTTTAAGTTCTTGCCAAAATCCTTCATCCAAACCAAGTTGCATTTTCCACTTCAGAGGGGCGAACTTGCCCGACTGTTTCAACATTTTCCATTGCAGAGGGGCGAACTTGCCCCACTGTTTCAGCATTTTCCACTGCAGAGGGGCGAACTTGCCCCACTGTTTTAGCATTTTCCACTGCAGAGGGGCGAACTTGTCCCACTGTTTCAACATTTTTCACTGCAGAGGGCCGAACTTGCCCCCCTGTTTCAACATTTTTTTTGTAGAAGTGCGGATACGCCCCTGCTGTTCAATGTTTCTGACAGCTTTACGAATACGCCCCACTGAATGGACAGTTTCATCCGTTTGACCATTCTAAACCTCTGTTCAAACCCCAAAAGCTTCCATTTGACCATTTGATCATCCTAAACACTCATTTGACCAATCCAAACCTTCATTTAGCCATTCCAAGCCCCCGTTTAACGTTTCCAAAATGTCCATTTACCACATTCACATTGATCATTCCACCATTTGGGATACCCACCTTATCGTGAGACCTAAACATCTTCAACAACACATCTTCCATATGCATTCATCACCATCTCTCAATGAAAAATCCCTTAAATCTTATTTTGGGAGTTATTTTCTTGAATTGACCAAGGCGTTAAGTTGATCATTATCCTACATAATCAATCCTTATCTTCAACCTAATCAATCCACTTCTATCTTGAGGTGGATTTGTGTTGTAAGTCAACGTCATTGGCCCAAATCAATCCCCTTCCATCTCAAGGCAGATTCAGTGCCGTGATCATCGATTTAGCTAGCTCAAATCGATCAACCAACGTCATAAGTCACTTAGGGTGATTTCCAAAGTAGGTTTTAGGATCCCCTCCAATCAAATCTAATCATCATTCAAATCATCATTTGATCCAATCAAATCCAATCCTCATCCAAATCATCAAATTGATACATCATCATTTTATCCAATCAAATCCAATCATCATCCAAATCATCATTTGATCCAATCATCAAATTTATATATCATCATTTGATCCAATCAAATCCAATCATCATCCAAATCATCATTCGATCCAATCAAATCCAATCCTCATCCAAATCATCATTTGATCCAAAAAAATCCAATCAAATCATCAAATTGATACAACATCAATTGATCCAATCAAATCCAATCCTCATCCAAATCATCAACCAAATCATCAAATTGATACATCATCAATTGATCTAATCAAATCCAATCCTCATCCAAATCATCAACCCAATCATCAAATTGATATATCATCATTTGATCCAATCAAATCCAATCATCATCCAAATCATCATTTGATCCAATCAAATCCAATCATCAATCCAATCACCAAATCGATATATCATCATCATCAAATTGATACATCATCAATTGATCCATCAACAATCTAAATTAATCAATCCAATCATTATCTAGATCATCCCTTGGAGATTGCATCTTGAAATCACCTAGTTGTTTTGCACGTTCATGCCCGTTCAAACCCGCTCACAAACAAAAAAGAAAATGGCAGAACAACAAACTCAAGGTTCCCAACCAAATATCCCTCAAGATCCTAATAAAATTCCACACGATCCTCATAACAGCGGCTCATCTCAATCAAACACTGACATCTAGAATATCACATCATCTAGTGATGAAAACATGGTCAATCAACTCGAAGTCACCGTCGACGAATATCTCAATAATCCAGCCAATGTCCAAATGACAGATTGCCTCCTAAATGAATGCGGGGATAAGATCCTCGCCACCTTACTCATGAAGGGAGTCAAACCACCATCTAGTTTCAATACATCACAATATGCCCTTCCCCCATTTGTTGACCCAAAAACCTCACAAAATGTTCCAGAAAATTCCTACGTTCCAGAAGGTGCACCCACTAAAAATTGGTACCACCCCAAACTCAGAAATGTTGTCATCCATCAAGTCCAAGAATATCCTCGTCTTCCAACCACAACATCTACCATTCCACCACCTGATCCTAATGATCCCCATACCTATGGCATGCCGTCATACATCCCATCTGCTCCACCGCTTCCTCCCCCATATTCTAATATTGGGGGTACACCTCCACTTACCAATGCACTACCTCCTGCATTTCAACAACCTCCAAATAATCCACACCAATCCACCACAGTACCAACATCACCACAACATGTTGCTACTATTATAGCTTCATCTCAACACTTACATCCACAACATCCGCAACATCTGCAACACCCTTCCGTTCTCACACAACCATCACATCAAGTGGTGCAACATACATCTCAACAACAACAACATATCTCACCTCACCCATCTCAACAACAACAACACATCTCACCTCACTTATTTCAACAACAACAATACATCCCATCTCACCCATCTCAACAACAAAAAATCTTATCTCACCCACCTCATCAAAAACAACAACAACCTCCACAACAACATGTCCACATCCCTACACAAACACACCATAACCCGCTTACCAAATAACTCTATTATCCCTCTAGCACATACACTATTCCATCCCATATGAATCCTCATCAGAATGTGCAAAACCAAACACATACCCAACCGCCACCTTACGCCAATATTTCACAACCTCAACACAATCCCCATCAACAAAAATCAAATCCATATCCATATGCCACACAACAACCTACCATTGCACAACAATACCAATCCTATCCGCCCTACTTGCAACAACAACAAACTCACCAACAAGCGGCACCTTATGCTTCTTATTACCAATAATTATCATCACATCCACAAAGAGGCCTTGCCTCTACGCATTACCAAAATACTATGTAGCAACACGACCCCTCTCTTGTTTCCTACTATCAACAACAAGTGGCTCCCACTCAACACAACCAATCATCCAACTATCAATCCTCTTACAATCAACCAACGCATTCATATCCAACTCAACCCATTTATGATCCAACAATGGGAGGGCCCTCCTCATTATACCCACAACATTATCCATACACTCAATCCACTTTGACTCCCATGACTCCCATCAATAAAGAATTGGAAGAAGTAAAAGCCGCATTAAAGGACTTACAAGCTGGAACAGGTAAACAATCATTCAAGTTTGAGGACATATGCCCTTATCCATTTGATCCCTCCATCTCCTTGATTCCTTTTCCCAAACATTTTGAGATACCCAAATTTGAAAAATGTAAAGGAACCAAGAATCCTAGAGCTCATCTTCAAGAGTTTTATGCTCATTTCCAAGAGGTCATGCATAATGATAATTATCTTATCCTCCTTTTCCCTGAAATTCTACAAGGGGTCGCCCTCAACTGGTTTATGGGTCTGGAAAAGGGATCTATCAAAACCTTCACACAACTATCTGAACAGTTTGTCTCTCACTTATCTTTTAACCTAGAGAAAGATATTGACACACTTGATCTCCTCAAAGAAAAACAACGCGACGGAGAGACCTTTGCAAGCTACTTGCAAAGATGGCGTGCCTTGGCTAGTAGGATGAAATCCCCACCAACAAAAAAAGACATGGTAATGTTGTTTATCGAAAAATCCCACCCAGATATGGCACATAATTTCCAACTCCATTGTATCACTACCTTTGCAGACTTTTGGAGAAAGGCCCCATCTTAGAACGAGCCCTTGTTGCAAGAGGACAAGTCAAACATTTCAATTATAATAGAGAGAAATCCTTTGGGGATAAACCTCGTTATTGGAATAGAAATAAAAATGCTATCAATGATGGCGTCACTAACACCAAACATGTCCAAGTGGCCACCACCACGTAAAGATATCCTCTTCAGCAACAACTGTCAGTTCAGAACACCATATCCGTCCCCCAAGGGGCACCACGACAACAAGCCAATGAAAATAACCAAGGGGGAAATAAATGACAGTTCACTCAGTTGGGAGAACCCTTTAGCGTGGTGTTTAATAAGCTTCTTCAAGAAAATTACCCCATAACATATCCTGTCACCAAACCCCTCGATACGTCTAAACCCAAGCCTGCTTGGTTTAAAGACAATGAATACTATGAATTTCACAAAATTAAGGGACATACCTTGGATAAATGTCAAGGTCTAAAAACCTACATTCAAGGTCTCATCGATCGAGGTGAAACACATGTAGATGCTAATGCAACATCTTCGTCCAATGCTCAATTACAAATATACCAAAACGCCTTTCCTAACCATAATCAGGGTCCTAGTACGTCCAACTCAAATCTTGGACCTAGCAATAATAACCAGCTAGGAAACACTACCAATAACATCAGCTACAAAAGTGTACCATACAATTATCAAGGTGTGGTTTCATATGTAGAACAAGTGGAGCCATGTGTATCCATGATACATGTTAAGGGAAAAGATCCACAATGTGTTGTTACTACTCGGCGAACCCGCATCACAGTCCCAGTAGCATCTCCATCCACCCAACGACCATCCACCAATTCCCAATATAACATCCTAGACCATCTAGGTAAGATTACAACCCAAATATCCATTTTGGATCTGCTTAAGTCATCTCCCGTATATCAAGATATCTTCACTAAGGCTTTGCAAAGCACACAAGTGCTTGATAATATTGACCCTACCCAATTTCAAGCATTGGTAGGCAGTCTCTCATCGACCTATCAATTAGCCTTTATCCAAAAGGACATGCCACATCTTGATTCAAACCACAACCGTCCCCTCCATCTCGAGGTCGGTGTCAACTATCAAAAAGTAAAAAGGGTACTAGTAGATAATGGTTCGGCCCTAAATCTCTGTACATTAAAGTTCATACAATAGGTTGGATACACCTAAGCTGATATGAGAAATCAAGTGATCACCATCAAGGCCTATGATAATGCAGAGCGAGATTCTGAAAGCATTATTTTCCTCCCTATTCAAGTGGGCCCCATTGTACAATACACTATGTGTCATGTTCTGGACCTTGAAATCCCATACAACATCCTTCTTGGCCGTCCATGGATTCATTCTATGCAAGTCGTACCATCCACCTATCACCAATGTCTAAAGTTCCCATTTCAAGGAATGGAAGTCACCATACAAGCCGACGCTCAACCTTTTGAATATTGTCGTGCCTTGGAAGCCTCTTTTCCACATTCACATTATTTCTCAGGAGTCAAAATGGGGGCATCCCCAACATCCGATCCTGTCCCATCCACCAATACCCTAAACACTTCATCCCCACTGTCATCCACACTTGCTTCCACTGTCACCAAGGTCCAAATCATAGATAAGGGATGTGGCGAATATGAAATGCATACCACACTCAATGTGGCAACCATGCCACCTTCGCCCTGTACATATGGGCAACCAATTTTGCGACTACCAAAAGTAGAAGAAAAGACACTTACACTCACTTCCAAGAACATGGGGTCCACAACATTCAATGATTTGGGATCCCTCTAGGATCAAATGGACGATGATATCAGTCAATGGGTTTATCGAGAGGAACCTGAGCCACCATGTCCCCTTATTGAATACTTTCACAAAGTCTATCCACATGCCTCCAAATTCATTGAAAAGTGCCATTACCAAGGCAGAGGCCTTGGTGCAAAAGAACAAGGAAAACGTCTTCCCATTGAAGCAACTACCATCCGACCAAGAAATTTGGGCTTGGGTTATGATACTAAACATAAGGGTCCTACAACATCCTCTAACACTTCTAACAATGTTAGTATTGACAATAGTTCCCTTGAAGACATACCAGAGGAAGAGTCCATCATACATGCGTACGATGATCTGAATCACATTGACCTCCCCACCATGTTTGAATGCTTATCTGTTTGTACCATAACTTTATCCCTTAAACATCCTGAGCTTATTGATCATGACCTACAAGGTAGCAAACCAGTCAACACATTTCCCTCAGAGGATACCTACGTACATCTAATGGGATTGGAGGAAGATGAACACCCTAATCACAAAAACAAAAAGAAATAAAAGAAAAATGGGTCATCAAGTGAAAACCTCACCGAGGCGCTTTTTGACTACGAAAAAGTAAAAACAAAGGATGTATCTGATAGTGAAAACCTTAATAGGGCATTGGAAGATGGGGACGTTCATCTTCCCCTTGTAGGAACACAACTATCAGAGTAATCTTTGATTCTCATTGAAGAAACGCAAGAGGTGAACTTGGGGACAGAAGAAACTCCAAGGATAACCTATGTGGCAAAATCTTTATCTGAAGCAGAATATATCACCATTGTCCAAATTCTCCATGAAGGGGTTATCAACTTCGCATGGAATTACTCTGATATGCCTGGCATGGATCCCAATCTTGTTGTCCATTTGGATGTCCGTCCAAAGGCCAAACCTATCAAGCAGAAGCTCCGAAAGATGCATCTACAGGTGGCATTATTGGTTAAGAAAGAATTGGAAAAGTTACTGGATGCTGGTTTTATCAAACCCATTGATTACTCTGATTGGATCTCCAATATAGTACCTATTGCTAAACCCAATAGAGACATCAAAATTTGTACGGATTTCTGAGATCTTAACAAAGCTTGCCCAAAAGACAACTTCCCCTTGCCTAACATCAACATGTTAGTCGACATCACTGTGGGACACGAGATGCTATCCCTCATGGATGGCTTCTCTGGCTACAATCAGATCTGGATTGCCCCTGAAGATCAACATAAAACCGCTTTTACAACACCTTGGGGTACTTTCTGTTACAATGTCATGCCCTTTGGTCTCAAAAATGCAGGGGCAATATATCAACAGGCAATGATAGTTATATTCCATGACCTCATCCACATCATCATGGAAGATTATGTTGATGACCTATTGGCAAAATCTGGAACCAGGGAAGAGCACCTTGTCATTCTGAAATGGATCTTTGAGCGCTTAGAAGAATACAAGATTCGACTGAATCCAAAAAAGTGTGTTTGGTGTCACATCAGGGAAACTGTTGGGCTTCATAGTGTCCCGAAGAGGCATCAAGGTTGACCCGGCTAAGGTGAAAGCTATCATGGATATGCCTCCACCGAGAAACCTGAAACAATTAAGGAGTCTCCAAGGGAAACTACAATCCATCCGCCGGTTTATAGCCAACTTGCGGATAAATGTCAGTCATTTACCCACCTTCTCAAGAAAGACACCAGCTTCAAGTGGAATCAATAGTGTCAGTTGGGTTTTGATATGCTCAAAGGATATTTAGCCCACCTGCCGATCTTGATGCCACCTATCCCTGGAAAACCCCTCCTATTGTACATATCTGCCACGTCAGTTGCATTGGGGGCATTATTGGCACAACATGATGAATCTTCAAAGGAACGGGCGATCTATTACATTAGTCGCACACTGGTCGGGTAGGAACTCAATTATTCACCAATGGAAAAGGCATGTTTCGCTGTGGTCTTCAGCACACAAAAGCTATGACACTATATGCTTAGTCATTCTATAAAATTGATATCCAAAGTCGACCCCCTCAAGTACTTGCTATCCAAGACAGCCCTGACTGGTCGAATGGCTAAATGGATCATGCTCCTTAGTGAGTTTGATATAGAATATGTGGATAGAAAGGCCATTAAAGGACAAGTAATAGCCGATCAGTTGGCAAATTCCCCATTAGTGGATGCTTATCCCATAGAAACTGAATTTCCAGATGAAGGAGTATTTGCAGTCTCAAAAGCCACCACCTGGACACTGTACTTTGATGGATCACACACTCATAATGGATCGGGGGCAGGAATCTTGCTTATCACCCCCCAAGGTGACTACATACTGAAATCATTCAGACTGGATTTTCCCTGCACCAACAACATCTCTGAATATGAAGCCCTTCTCACCGGCCTCAAAATTGTAGTTCAATGGCACATCACTCATTTGCAAGTTTTTGGTGACTCCCAGTTAGTCATAAAATAGGTCAACGATGAGTTTCTAACAAAAGATGAAAAGTTGTTGCCTTACAAATGAATGGTGGATGACTTCAAGAAATATTTCACTACCATCCAATTTGAGCAGATCCCGAGACTCCAGAATAAGGCAGCAGATGCTATGGCTACCATTGGTTCTCTCCTTGACATGCCAAAAGATTGCACAAATTGTCAGTTCCTAGTTGAGCAACTCCTAATCCCAGTGCACGATATCCCTGAGAATGACATGGTGTGTGCTATTGTAGGTCCTGAATCCCCTTGGTACCATGAAATTTACACCTACATTCATGACAACACCCTCCCACCTGACCTCATGAGAAACCAACATAAATCATTTATCCAACGCACGAACCGCTACACCATTATCGGTGATACACTTTATCAACGTGGGTATGATGAAACTCTCCTCCATTGTTTACATGAAAGTGAAGCCCGCACAATATTAATAGAAGTGCATAGTAGTATTTGTGGGGCCCATTCTAATGGTATGGCCCTAGCCAAACAGATTCTCAGAGCAGGATATTACTGGCCCACAATGGAACAAGATGCTTGTGAGTATTTCAAAAAGTGTCTTTCATGTCAATAGCATGCAAATTTGATTCACGCTCCAACACAAGATCTCCAACCTATCATGACACCTTGGCCATTTTCACAATGGGGTTTCGACTTGATTGGAAAGATCTACCCTCCATCTTCTGATGGTCACACCTTTATCATCACAGCCACTGAATAATTCACCAAGTGGGTGGAAGCCATTCCACTCACTCAAATCAGTGGTGTTCAGATCTCTAAGTTCATCCTCTACCATATCCTCTGTAGGTATGGTATCCCCTCCACCATCATCACCAACAACGGAAAGCCATTCAAAAATAAGTGTATGAAACTCCTTTGTGACACATATGATATCCAACATCATTGGTCCACTCCCTATTACCCCCAAGGTAATGGGCATGCAAAAGCGACAAATAAAACATTGATAAAAATCATTAAGAAGATGGTCAATAGCATTGGCCGCGATTGGCACCTCCATATCCATCCCGCTCTTTGGGCCTACCGTACATCCAACCGCACCCCTATTGGAGCCACTCCATATTCTCTTGTCTATGGCGCTGAAGCCATCTTGCCAATCAAAGTTGAAATCCCTTCACTCTGCATCTCCCTGAAGAATCTCATCACTAACGAAGACACCCAAGTGGCATGCTTGGCACAATTGGAATTACTGGATGAAAAACGGGTCAAGGCTTATAACCATCTGCAAGATTATCAACACCGACTCAAAAGGAGCTACAATAAGAAAGTCCACCCTCGCCAATTCGAGGTTGGTGATTTGGTCCTAAAAGAAAATCAATGGAATCAGCAAGATCTAGAGAAAAAGGGTAAGTTTGAAGAAAACTGGTTGGGCCCTTATGTCATCACCTCGAAGTATGGTTCTGGTGCCTATAGACTCTCCACCCCTGAAGGTGATCCCTTTGAGGAACCCATCAACATCATGCATCTGAAGAAGTTCTACACTTAGGCTAGCTGGGGTATCCTTCTTGGTAAAAGTCAAAAATACAAAAAAATTAAAAATTCCAAAAATCCAAAATAGTAAAGAGAAATAATTCGTCCTATGGTGAAAACCACCCCTGTGTGGCACCTTGGATATGTACGATTGGTGAAAACCTTGCAATAGGCGCCTCTTGTATAGGGCTGAATCATTATCTACCTCGTGTCCTAGTTACTCTATGACTTACCCACTGATTCCTCAATCCCCATATCCTCCCATCCACTTGCTTCACCTCGTCACTTGGTATATTCTGGTTGAGCATTGGATGACCATCATTTGCTATTTGCAATCTTGAGCTTATTATCCTAATCTGAGCTTGTGTCACCTTATTATTGTGTTTGTCTTCATCTAGGCTCACTCTTTGTGGTCATCTCCATCTAGGTCTCATTGTGAACTAGGTTGCCCCTACGCTTGCACGTAGGGAAGGTTGATATTTTGATCTACCCCTGGGGCTTCTCCATGTTTTCATCCTCCATCTTCTATCATCATCACCCTCTTTCCTTTTTTATCATCATCCCCTCTTGAACTACAACGCCTCTGCGCTTGCACGTAGGCAAGGCTAATCTTTGGATCGGCCCTCGAGGCATTTTGTCCTTCACCATCTGTCCTCACAGTCCACTTTCTGATCTTATCCATCCCCGGTCTTTTGTCATGTCTGAACTATGTTGCCCTTGCGCTTGCACATAGGTAAGGTTTGTCTTTTGATCTGCCCTCGGGGCTTGTGTTTGTCTTGGTCATCCATCGTTTTCCATCAGTCCACTTTCCGCTCTTTTATTGTGGTCTTTTCCTAAACTACGAGGGCTCTACGCTTTCACGTAGGTAAGGTTGATATTTTCATCAACCCTCGAGCCCCTAGGTCTTTAGGTTGTGTCTCATCCTCTTATTGTCTTGTTGTCAAGTATGTCCCTATCATCGCTGATTCTTCACAAACAAGATCTCCTCCTATCAAGAAATCTGCCCAATGACAATCATCCTGAGTCATGTAGGTCACTTTAGCTTAGTATCCATCATTGGTCTTAACAGGATGCATCCTTCCTAATAGACCACATTAACCCCATCCATCCTTGGGATCTTATGGCAAAGGACGCTTGTAATTGATTATGATCTTTTGGTACATTTGGATTTTGTTTATCATTTGAGCTCCCTATAAACACAAGTCAAGATCGCTATGATCCTTCATATTGTGGTGTGTTTTTCCTAGTTAACATAGGGACATCTCTTGACTATTGTTGATGTCTGCTGGGATGCCCCACATGGTACCCACCGAGATTCCTTTCGGATCCCATGTTATGTGGGGGCATCTCTTTGTGCTTGTGGTTATTCCAATACCTGGCCTGACCAAAGTCATCGTGACTTTGGGGTATTAGGATATCCTTCTTGTTTGTCGTGTTTGCTTTATGCATTAGACATTAATCCGTCTTGGTTTACATACCCTGACGTCTGATGTCTTATGCTATAGCAAAATTCAGTGCTCTAAAAGATGGCAAATTGCATTCATGTTGCATTTCATCTCATTGCATATTCCCCCTTCATCCTATCTTGCTCCTACATCTATGAATCATGATTTTGGTTGTGCAAACCCTCATTCACTCTTACTAACTTTTCTTCTCAAGATCCTTACGGTCTTTGATAGGTACTGCAACCCATACACCCTACACATATCACCTACCCATTGATACTTATGTATACATTCATTAAGTTCATTTATCCATTTACATCCATCCATATTGCATCAATTCATTAAGTTCATCCATTTACATTAAGTTCATTTATCTATTTACATCCATCCATATTGCATACATTCATTAAGTTCATTTATCCATTTACATCCATCCATTTATCCATATTGCGTCAATTAATTAAGTTCATCCATTTACATTAAGTTCATTTATCTATTTATATCCATCCATATTGCATACATTCATTAAATTTACATCCATCCATTTTGCATACATTCATTAAATTCATCTATCCATTTTACATCCATCCATTTATCCATATTGCATACATTCATTAAGTTCATTTATCTATTTACATCCATCCATTTATCCATATTGTGTTAATTCATTAAGTTCATCCATTTACATTAAGTTCATTTATTCATTTACTAAGTTTATTTATCCATATTGCATTAATTCATGTTGGTTCATCCACTTCATTATGCTCATCCATACATTTCCATATCCACCTATGCATCATTAATAGGCCCATATTACTTACATCATTACTACAATTGCATTACCACTCATAAATCATTAACATTTTCCATTCTCACATATGCATAAGTAAAACATTCACATTATAACACCACATCCATATCAACACAAACACATGATATACATATGCATAACATACATCAGCTATCATAGGAACATCAATAAAACACCATATGCATACCATACATCACCAAAATGTGACATAATATCAATGGGGACCATCACATATCATCATCACAATAATACAATGTCCATATCCAAAATATGGTCACCACATAATCACCTCCACATCATGCCAAAAATAAGGTGCATCTGAAAAAATTCACTACACTACCATCTGGTACCTATCAAAACCACATGTATATTTGTCGTCAGCTGGCCTACAACTCGCTCAAACACTATCATCTCTGTCTCCTTCACCCTCTTCACCTTCGCCTCTGCCCTCCTCAACTCCTCCTCTAGCACGCATATCCTTGCTTGGGCCCCTCTTAGTAACACCACCAGATCATCCACTGTAGTTGCTCGTACTATGGCTAAAGGCTCCACCACCTATACATCCAGGTCCATCACCTCCCCCTCTCTCTCGTCCTGCACCGGATCTTCCTGAAATGCCACCTGAATCCTCTGTGGCTATCCTCTCCTCCCCACTCTCATCAATCTCCGTGGCTCCCCTCCAGACTGCCTCTCCCCCACCTCCTGCTCAACTGGCTGGACTCTCCTCTGTCAACTACTCTCAAGCCTCTCCCCAGGCTGTCCTCTAACATCCATCACCCTCTCTACCTCCTTTTGTGGATCTCTGGCTCTCACATCCACCTGCGGCTCTAGGACTCTCACCTCCTCCTGCTCAGCTCTCACGTGCACCCGCCTCCGCCGTACTCTACCGCCAATCCCTGACTGAGTAGCCCTCCCCTCCACCACCCGAAGCATCTCCACCTCTGGCTCGCTCTCCAATCTCACCACCTCTATCTCCTCCCCTCCACCACCTGCTCCTCCTGCCTCCCTCTCCTCTCCCTCATCACCTGCCACTCTTGCCTCCATCTCCTCTACCACAACTCTCCTCGCCCTCCTCGGCCGTCGACTCCTCCTGACTCTACCCCTCCTCGCTGACTGATCTCCCATGACACCCTCCTCCATACCACCACTCTCATGTCCCTCATCCTCATGTCCACCCTACTCTGACTCCTTCTCCTGTCCCCCCTCCTGCTCATCCTCTGGCCCCCCCTTTGCGGCTCCCACGACAAACACCTCCGATGTAACCCTCTCCCATCGATGGTTGTGAAACCATCGATCATATCGATCTATCACTCTAGCATCCTCTAGACCCTTCCACCTCCCTGGATAAGACACTCCACCTACCATCACCCACGCCTCCCTCACGCCCCTCGCTGACAACGCCGCCCCCCCAAGGTAACTCTTTGGTAAGCTGACGAAACATAATCGGTGCTCCTGGAATGTCTTGCACAAGTCCAAACTGCCATGTCACTCGGTCTGGATGATGCATCTCCACTATGTGCCCCGGGCTCCCAATCAAGAAACATCTGCATACAAAGAATCCTTGATGTCTCTCCTCCTCGGTCCTCTATCCTCTAAACCACCGAAACATGTATGACTGCCATATAATGTCCTCCCCCCGTAAATCATCGAACACTCTCCTCCACCTCTCCCTAGGTCTCATACTGTAAGATGCAACCCCTAGCTGCCCCGAACTGCCACACCAATGGCTCTTTATAATCCAAGTCTCCTCCCTTGATCACTATGGGTCTCGTCACCGTGATGTGCGCCCACCCCCATACTTGCAGTAGTGTCCGGTGCATCAAGCTCTGCACCCCCCGATAACAAATCACGTGCATGTCTCGGTATAAATGAGCCAATACACATGAACCCCAAGAAAACTGCCCCTCCCTCCACTCGATAATATGCCGAATCACCCCCATGTACCTTAGGCTGCAGAAGCGCCTACTCCGATCTGGTAATAGAATCCTGCTGATCAAGCAACATAGAAAAAGTGGTAACGCCGTCACCCCTAGGGATAGGCATCTGTCTACATCCAACCTCTCCCTCTATATCGGCAAGTCATCTAGCCCAAATAACACCAGAATGGTCTCATCTAACTGAGCTCTTCTCGACTCCTCCTCGCTCACTAACCGCCCCGCTATCGGTAACCTCAGGATCCGCCACACATCCTCCAATGTCATAGTCATCTCTCCTATCAGCAAATGAAACGTCGACGTGGCCAAACTCCACCTCTCTATCAGGGCTATTAACGTCGCTCGATGTGCCCTCATCTCAGGAAACTGCACTAAGTGTAGTAACCTCGCTTGCTCCAGAGCTGCATGATCAACTCCAGTCATTGCCTCAATCGTTGCCACCAGTGCCTCTGACCTCCACTCGTGAGTCCGCAATGTACCAAAATCCTGCAAAAAATTCATCCCAATTGTCAAAATTCTTCGTCACATTCTTCTGCCACGCCTTTTTTTTCGAGGAGGTGTGGTCGGGGCGGACGCGGCAGTGGGGTGGATCTGCCCCCAATCGGGGTGAACTCGCCCCACCGTGGGGCGGACTCGCCTAGCCGTGGGGCGGATCCACCCGTCGCAGGGTGTATACGCCCCTGACGACATAATTTCTTCTCTCCCCCCAAATTACATTTGTTTTCAATTTTTCAATTTTATTTTTTCTACCCATTTCTTCATTTTCTCTTGCCCACAAAAATCGTATTTCACATTTTTAGTCAAATATTTCAAAATGTGTTAGAATTACAAAAATAACCCTTGAGGGGTTTTGTCACTTACTTGGTGGGGCCCACCCTGCTCCCTGTAGGATTGTCGAACCTCATCTATCTGGTGGACGATCTCTGTGTCATTATCTCCCAGCATTTTCACTCCTCGTCTGCTTGCTTTCTCTTCTTTTCTCAACTGCTATAGTGCAAATGAGGTGAGGTAATTTTCAAAATTACCTTATATTCACTTTTAAAAGGTATTTTTACCTTTTGTTTACCTTTTTTCCTCTGATTAAACCCTTCACTTCCCGGGGCCGCCATTTGCACCCCATTTGTCCGATTAACTTCATTCAAAAGGAAAACTTGCCTTATTTTTTGCCCTCTTTCCAACCATACCATTCATTTCTTCTTATCGAGATGTTTCCCAGGACCCTTCTTTTTCCCCCGTCACCCTCTCGAGGGGGCATACCCTTCACATTTACCAATTTTCCCTGCCATAGTCAATCCCTTATAGGATTGGGGCATCTTCATCCATTCTTAAAAAAAATTCATCTCAGATCCTCCTCCCCACGCTGGGGCATCATTTCTCGATTAATTCCTCTATCGAGTCATCTGCACTTTCTTTTCTTCGAAGCACGATTATTCTAACGATACTTCAAAGAGGGAAAAAATGTAGACATCCAAATTTGATCACTTCCATATGATCAAAATCATCTATTATATTGATCTATTCCATTAACAGTGATTAAATAATTTATTTAATCATTATTTTATTTTCTGCCTAAGGTTCCTAAAGTACGTAATTAAATAAATTAAATACTTTACCTTACACCTTGTTCTTCTCTAAATTAAATAAATATGACAAATTATTTAATTTAGTCTTTTAACCCATTTGGATTAAAATCAATTTTTAATTCCCCTTTTTCTCTCTCCTTGTCACATTCTCCATAACTCTCTTTTAATCGAGATTAAATTAATTAATCTATGATTAAGATGTGCACCACTTAATCTTGATGATTGTCACATCTTCCATAATCTCCCAATTGCCTCTAATATCTCATTAATTATCCTAATTCTGTGTTTGCACAACCTTAATCAGAATCATTAGCCACATTTAGCTTACCTTTTTTGGTCAACCTTCCCTCTTACCATTTTTAGCCTGAACCCTCTTCCCCATGTGAATTTTTAATTCACATTTTATTCTTCCAAGGTTTACCCTATCCCCATGCAAGTGTGACATGTCATTTTACATGTGCCCAAGGCTTCTAGAACCTTGGACTTGTCACATCACCCACATGTGACAAATCTCCAGCTTTTTGGAGACCCCTTTTTATCCAATAAACTCTCTAATGAATGTATACATTTATTTTTCCCACACACTTCCCCTTTTCCCATGGAGATTTTTGAGGAATTCTAAAATCCTTCAAAAGTCTCTTTCATCCTCATTTGGGGATAAGAAGTTCATTTTTGAGGAAATCTTCTCATCCCTTAAGGTACCTCAAAGGTACTTGTCCTTCATCCACCTCATGTCCTTCTTTTCCACCTCTTGTCCTTCTCCTCCACCCTAAGACATCTCACCTTCCACATGTCAAGATGTGAGGGCTTGTGAGTCCTCAACTCACCATAGCCCTTCATCTTGATCTTGTTGAATCAATCCCAACCGTTGAATTCTCTAGAGAATTCCAATTAGCCTATAAATATCCCCTCATTTCCCTCATTTTGGGGATCAAGTCTTTTGCAACAAAACACTTACAAATTTGTCATTTGAGCTCTCATCTATCATAGCACTTAGCATTCTCATTCATCTTGCATCCATTCAACTCCATTGATATCCAAGGAACACACAACTCTTCAAGAATGAAAGGGCCAACCAAGGAAGGAGCAACATAGGAAAGGTATAACCAACTTCAATCATCAATTGTTTTATCTTACTTCTTTGCATCATCATTTTCTTAGGCTAATCTTATTGAAGTGTCGTCTTTTAGTGTTATTGCTTTTGTTATTGCATCGTTAGTTTTGTTTAGCATCTCACATTAGGAGTAGCATTTTAAAGGGATCAAACTTAGGTCAACTGGGATATCCTTCTTGGTAAAAGTAAAAAAAACTCAAAAAAATAAAAAAAGTCAAAAAAATAAAAAAATAAAAAGTCAAAAAATACAAAAAATGTCAAAAAATCGAAAATATCAAAAAAGTCAAAAAATACAAAAAAATAAATAAAAATCCAAAAAATAGCAAAAAAAATAAAAATAAAAATCGTCCTATGGTGAAAACCACCCCAGCGTGGCGCCTTGGATACGTACGATTGGTGAAAACTTGGCAACATGCGCCTCTCGTATAGGGTTTAATCATTATCTACCTCGTGTCCTGGTTACTTTATGGCTTATCCACTGATTCATAAATCCCCCTATCCTTCCATCCGCTTACATCACCTCGTCGCTTGGTATATTCTGGTTGAGCATTGGATGACCGTCATCTGCTATCCGACATCTTGAGTTTGTTATCCTAATATGAGCTTGTGTCCTCTCATTGTCATGTGCATCTCCATCTAGGCCCACTCTTCATGTCAGTCCTCATATAGGTCTCATCTCATATTCTTTTGAACTATGACACCTTTGCGCTTGTACATAGGCAAGGCTAATCTTTGGATCAACCCCCAAGACATTGTGTCTTTCATCATCTATCCTCATAGTCTACTTTTTGATCTTGTCCATCCTCGATCTTTTTTCCAGTCGAACTACATCACCCCTGCTCTTTCATGTAGGCAAGGTTGATCTTTTGATCTATCCCCGGGGCTTCTGTCTGTCTTGGTCATCCATTAGTTCCCATCGGTCTACTTTCCGTTCTTTTACTGTGGTCTTCTCCTGAACTACGAGGGCTCTGTGATTTCACGTAGGCAAGGCTAATATTTGATCAACCGCCGAGCTCCTAGGTCTTTAGGTTGTGTCTTGTCCTCTTGTTGTCTTGTTGTCAAGTATGTCCCTATCATCGCTGATTCTTCAAAAACATGATCTTCTCATGTCAAGAAATCTACCCATTGGCAATCATCCTACGTCATCTAGGTCTCTTTAGCTTAGTATCCATCATTGGTCTTAATAGGATGCATCCTTCCTAACAAACCACAACAACCCCATCCATCCTTGGGATCTTATGGCCAGGGATGCTTGTAATTGATCGTGATCTTTTGGTACTTTTAGATTTCTTTTATTATTTGAGTTCCCTCTTTTAACTGGTCAAGATCGCCATAATCCATCATATTATGGTGTGTTTTTCCTAGTCAACATAGGGGTATCTTTTGACTATTTTATCATTGCTGTATGCTGGGATACTCCACGTAGTACCCACTAGGATTCCTCTCGGATCTTGCGTTATGTGGGGGAATCCCTTTGTGCTTGTGGTTATTCTAATACTTGGCCTGACCAAAGTCATCGCGATTTTAAGGTATTGGGATAGCCTTCTTGTCTGTTGTGTTTGTTTTATGCATTAGACACTAATCCATCTTGGTTTACATACCTTGACGCCCGATGTCTTATGCTATAGAAAAAATCAATGCTCTAAAAGATGGCAAATTGCATTCATGTTGCATTTCATTTCATTGCATATTCCCCTTTCATCCAATCTTCCTCCTACATCTATGACTCTTGATTTTGGTTGTGCAAACGCTCATTCATCCTTACTAACTTTCTTTCTCAGGATCCCTACGGTTCTTGACAAGTATCGTGCCCCACACACCCTACACCTATCACCTACCCATTGATACTTATGTCTACATTACATTTGATGTGTCAGTTCATCATTTATCCAATTACATCCATTCATTAGGTTCATTTATCCATTTACATCAATTCATTTAGGTTCATCATTTATCCATTTGTATCAATTCATTTAAGTTCATAATTTATTCATTAACATCCATTCATAAGGTTCATTTATCCATTTACATCAATTCATTTAGGTTCATTTATCCATTTACATCCATTCATTTAAGTTCATCATTCATCCATTTGCATCAATTCATTTAAGTTCATCATTTATTAATTAACATCAATTCATTAGGTTCATTTAACATCCATTCATTAGATTCATTCATCCATACATTTCCATATATTATTAGACCCATTCTAATAAAATCATACATACAATTGCATTACCATTCATAAATCGTTAACATCATCCATAATCACATCATCCAAACATGCATAAATAAATCATTATCATACATCGACAACACATCCATATCAACACAAAAACATCATATACATATGCATAACATACATCATCTGTCATAAAAACATAAGTATACAACCATCTACATAACATAAACCATCTGTCACAAAAAAATGTTCGACATAATATCAATGGGAACCATCACGTATCATCATCAAAATAATACAATGACCATCTCCTATCCAAAATATAGTCATCTCATAATCACATACATCCCATCCTCAAAATAAGGTGCATCATCTAAGAATATGTGCTACACCTCCATCCGATACCTATCACAACACTTGTGTCCTATCACCTATCTTCTGCCGGACCTGAGCTACCCACCCCTGACCTCTGAGGAGACTCAGGCATTGGTCCCTTATATGTCAGAGTCCCCTAAGACTCACGCGTTGGAGTCCCAAACTAAGAAGGCATCGGGTGGAAATCACTGTACCCTTTGGTCCGTGTCCCTAGTGATTGGGACAATACCAACATCTATGGTACCTACCTAACATATCATATTGTCCGTTGTGCCAGATCTGGAACTGCCTACTCATATGCATATCTCCAGTAGCCCGCCTTCTACATGTACTCATCCCGCTGCCCAACCTAGAACCTGGCAACATTCCACTCATACTTGTAACTATCTCGCTCTCTGGTGATGGCTTGCCACTCCTGCAACCATGCCTCCTATGCTGCTATCAACAACTATACCTACTTTGTGGTCCTTCTCCTCTTTTCCTATGCACTCTATAGCTCTACTTACAAGCCCTATACAACTAAATCTGTCCCATCACCTTGCCCTTGCTGCACCTGCCTCTGTGCTATTTCTCTATCAACATTCTCTGCCTGACCTACTGTTGCATCTTTTTGAAACTGCAAAATTTGGACGTGTCTCTGTGCATCATCCCTCTCTCCTTATAACACCTACACCTGTCCCTGGGTTCTCTCTCTCTCTGCACTGCCTCTAACCCGACCTCTATAGCCTCAATCCTCACTCTCATCTCCTCCAAGGATGTCTCTGTAGTAGCTATCCTCTCCAACAGGTCTACCCACTCTCCTTGCAGCCCTGCCACCTGTCCTCTTAGTGTCTCCATCTCCCCTCCTCCTACTAGCTCTGGCTAACTCTGCATCTGAGACACTATCATCATGACCTCTAATCTGTCTCGATCCCAAGTCACCTGAGCCAACTCACCCTGCACCCTCTCCATCTCCACTCGTATCTCCTCTCTCTCCCTCTCCGTCGCCAGTATATCTGTCATCAACCGACTCACAACACGCTCAAACTCTATCAGCTCTGACTCCCTCACCCTTTGCACCTCAGCCTCCACCCTCCTCGCTTGGGCCCCTCTTAGTAAGACCACTGAATCATCCACTGGAGCCACCGACACTACTATTAATGGCTCCACCACTTGCACATCCATATCCATCGCCTCCACCTCTACTTCCTCCTGAATAGGCTCCACCCAAGTCGTCACTTGGATCCTCCACGACTAACCTCTCCTCCCCACCCTCATCAATCTCCTTGGGTGTCCTCTAGCCTACCCCTCCCCCTCCTCCTGCTCTGCTCTCACCCGCACTCGCCTTCATCATACTCTCCCACCAATCCCTGTCTGAATAGCCCTCCCCTCCACCACCCCTAACATCTCTACCTCTGGCTCACTCTCTCGTCTCGCCATCTCTACCTCTTGCTCACCCCCTCGTCTCACCATCTCTGCCTCTGGCCCTCCCCAATCACCTAGCCCTCCTACCTCCATCTCCTCCCCCACAACTCTCCTATCCCTCCTTTGAGGATGCCTCCTCCTAACCCTCCTACTCCTCTTTGGTTGATATCAAACACCACCCTCATCCACCCCGCCACTCTGATGTCCCACATCCTCCTATCCCCCCTCCTCCTATCTCGCATCCTCCTGTCCCCCCTCCTCCTGCTCATCCTCTGGCCCCCACTCCATGGCTCCCATGCTCAGCTCCGCTGGTGTGACCCTCTCCCACCGGTGGTTGCAAAACCACCAAGTGTACTGATCTGTAACTCCTCCATCATCTGGACCCTCCCCTCTCTTTGGATAGGGCAACCCATCTGCCATCACCCACGCCTCCCTCGCTGCCCTCGCTGAAAATCTTGCTCACCATGGTACCTCTTTGGTAAGTCGACGAAACATAGTCAACGTTGCTGAAATATCCTGCATGAGTCCAAATTGCCTCATCACTCTATCCGGACAATGCATCTCCACTATGTGTCCCTGAATCCCAATCATGAAACATCTGCATCTAAAGAAACCCTGATGTCTCTCCTCTTCAGCCCTCCATCCCCTAAACCGTCGATACATGTATGGTCTCCATACGATGTGCTCCTACCGTAAATCATCAAACACTCTCCTCCACTGATTCATCTCTCCCTACATCTCATACCGTAGGATGCAACCTTTAGCTTCCCCAAAATCCCAGGCCATCGACTCTCTATCATCCAAATCTCCTCTCCTGACCACTATGGGTCTCGTCACTGTGATATGCTCCCACCCCCAGACCTGTAAAAGCATCCTGTGCGTCATGCTCCACATCCCCCGATAACAAATCACATGCATATCTCGGTATAATTGGGCCAATACACATGACCCCCAGGAAAACTGTCCCTCCCACCACTTGACAATATGTCGAATCACCTCCATGTACCATAAGCTGCAGAATTGCCTGCTCCGATCTAGAAGTAGTATCCCGCTAATTAGACAACACAAAAATAATGGTAATGCAGGAAACCCCAAGGCTATGCATCTTTCTACGTCTATCTACCCCCTCTGTATCGATAGGTCATCTCGCCCAAATAGCACTAGGATCGTCTCATCTAACTACACTTCTCTCGACACCACCTCGCTCACTAATCGACCTGCTATCGGTAACCTCAAAATCCGCCACACATCCTCTAAAGTCACCGTCATATCCCTTGTCGACAAATGAAACATTGACGTCGTCGAGCTCCATCTCTCTATTAGGGCTGTCAATATCACCCGATGTGCTCTCATCTTTAGAAATTGCACTAAGTGCAGTAACCTCGCCCGCTCTAGTGTTGCATGGTCTGTCCCACTCATCGCCTCTATCGTCACTGTCAATGCCTTTGGTCTTCACTCGTGGGTCCGTAATCGACCAAAATCCTGCAAACATACCATCCACCTTGTCAAATTATTCATCAATTTCTTTTCCTAATCCTGTGACTTTCTTTTTCCTTCTTTTTCTTTCACTTTCTTCTTCTCTCTCTTTCCCATCCCCCCTCCTCCCTCTTGGCCTTGGCGTGGACCCGCCCTTGGCCGGGGTGGACCCGCCCCTAGAGCGGGGCGGATCCGCTCTTGGTCGGGGTGGGCTCCTAGCCTCGGTGGGCAGTGCCACTACGAGTCGCGATGACACTTGTTCGCCCCTGGAACGGGGCGGACCCGCCCCCAGCTTCGGTAGCCCCGACCGACCGAGGCGGCGTCACTGCCACTGGCCGCGGGGCGGACTCGCCCCTGCAGTGGGGCACACTCACCTCTGGCTAGGGTAGACCCACCCCTAGTCAAGGCAGATTTTCCCTTGCAGAGGGGCGAACCCGCCCCTAGCTGAGGTGGGTCCGTTCGACAGAGGGCATATTCGCCCTCCTACGGGGGACTCCTCTTTGCAAAATCCCATCTTTTTCAATCTTTTTTTAAAATTTTTTTCGACTACCCATTTTTCTATTCCAATCCGCCCACCAAACCCATTTCTTACATTTTTTAAAAACCATTTAAAATTCGTTAAAAATCACGAAAAATCATGCATATGGATTTTTGACTCTAACTTGGGGGGCCTACCCTGCTATCAGTACGCTCCTTGGACCTCGTCCACCCGGTGGATGATCTCAGTGTCGTTATCCTACGACATCTTTGCTCTTCGTCTGCTTCCTCTTCTCTCCTTTTCTCTCAACTTCTATAGTGCGAATGAGGTGAGGTAATTTTTCAACTAACCTTATATTATTTTTCCCACCCTTCTTAAGGGGTCTTTTTTACCCCTTATTTACCTTTTTTTTCCTCCGATTAATCTCTTGTCTTCTCGGAGCCACCATTTGCACCCTGTTTGTCCGATTGACTTTGTTCAAAAAGAAAAATTGCCTAATTTTTCATGCTCTTTTCAACCATACCATCCATTTATTCCTAGTGAGAAGTCATCCAGGACCCCTATTTCTCCTCCGTCCTCCTCTCGAGGGGGCATACCCTTCACATTTATCCATTTTATTTTCCATAGTCATTCCCTTGCAGGATTGGGGCATCTTCATCCATTCCCCCGCTAATTGGATAGCTCAGGGCCTCCTCCCCACGCTAAGGCATCATTTTCTGATTACTTCATCTATAGAGTCATCTGCATTTTATTTTTCTTTGAAGCACGATTATTCTAACGGTACTTCGAAGAGGGGAAAAATGTAGACATCTAAATTTGATCACTTCTATATGATCAAAATCGTCTACTCTATTCATCTATTTCATTAATAGTGATTAAATAATTTATTTAATCATTATTTCATTTTCTGCCTAAGGTTCCTAAAGTATGTAATTAAATAAATTAAATACTTTACCTTACACCTTTTCTTCTCTAAATTAAATAAATGAGACAATTTATTTAATTTAGTCATTTGATTTATTTGGATTAAAACTAATTTTTAATTCCTCTTTTCCTCTCTCCTTGTCACATTCTCCATAACCCTCTTTTAATCTAGATTAAATTAATTAATCTATGACTATGATGTGCACCACTTAATCAAGATTAGTGTCACATCCTCCATAATCTCCCACTTGCCTCTAATCTCTCATTAATTATCATAATCCTATGTTTGCACAACCTTAATCAAAACCATTAGCCACATTTGGCATATCTTTTCTGGTCAACCTTTCCAGTTGCCTTTCTTGGCCTTGACTCTCTTTCCCATGTGAATTTTTAGTTCACATTTATGCACCCAAGGCTCCTCTCTTCCCCACGTGAATTTTTAATTCAATTTTATCTTTCCAAAGCCTACTCTATCCCCATGAAAAGTTCTAGAAAGCTTAAGTTGTCACTTTACATGTGCCAAGGACTTCTAGAACCTTGGACTTGTCACATCACCCACATGTGACAAATCTCCAGCTTTTTGGAGACCCCCTTTTATCCATAAACTCTCTAATGAATGTGAATTTTGAATTTTGAATTCACATTTATTTATCCAACCACTTCCCCTTTTCCCATGGAGATTTTTGAGGAATTCTAAAATTCCTCAAATGTCTCTTTCCTCCTCATTTGGGGACAAAAAGTTCTTTTTTGAGAAAATCTTCTCATCCCCCAAGGTACCTACAAGGTACTTGTTCTTCATCCACCTCATGTACTTCTCTTCCAGCTCATTTCCACATCATTCCACCCTAAGACATTTCATATTCCACATGTCAAGATGTGAGGGCTTGTGAGTCCTCAACTCACCATAGCCCTTCATCTTGATCTTGTTGGATCAATATCAACCATTGAATTCTTTAGAGAATTCAATTTATATTATAAATACCCCCTCATTTCTCTCATTTAGGGAGAAATATTTTGTTATGAAAACTCTTGCAAAATTACCATTTGAGCTCTCATCCACCATAACATTTAGCATTTCACCCATCTTGCATTTCACTTTGCACATTCAATTTAGCTTGTCATCCAAAGAGCACACAAATCTTCAAGGATCAAAGGGCCAACCAAGGAAGGAGCAACATGAAAGTATAGCCAATTTTAATCATTTTTCATCTTGCTTTAATGTTTACCTTTCCTTAGGCTAATCATTGAGGTGTCCTCTTTTATGTTAGTTCTTTTCATTGCATCATTAGTTGTTTAGCATCTCACATAGGAATTTAGCATTTTAGGAGATCACAATATTTAATTGAATGATCACTTGATCATACGTCACTCTCGAATGGAATCCTAGGTTTGGAATAACCTATTGAGTTGAGAAGTGTATTTGGGGAAACTTTAGGTTAAGATTTATCTACTAGGTTGGGATATGTACTAGACTACTCGTTGAAACCTATAGGTTGGGAATATGTAAAGAGAGGAAAACTCTTTAAAATCAAATCGACAATTACTTTAAATAAGATCCATTATATTCAAAATAAAGTCGTCATTCCATTCATTTAGACACCAAAGAACTAGTCAATTACAAAACAACGACATAAAAGTTGATAAGATAATTTCATTACAACTCAGTCTAAATTATACAAGTGTTGAATTACACAATTTTAGTTATAAATACAATAGATGATAATATATCGAATTTATAATTCGAGACTTAGGCATTCAGTCGCCATAAGCTCGTCATTACATATATCATGAATAATAAAGCATAAAAGAAGATGCAGTCCGTCGATCTTCCATCCAAAAACAAATCTTCAATAAGAAGAGGAGAACAAGGATCAAACACTTTTTCTGCCCAACCTCAAAGCTTACGCTTCCCTGAAATTTCTTAGTCAATCAAGAAATACCCGACCCTGCATGAATTGCTTAGCAAAAAGTAGTCTACAAGCAAGATGGAATTTGGTACATGCCTAGTACTACTAGTAAACTACAAGCATTTTCATTTTTCTAATTCATTTAAGAAATAAGCAAGTTCGGTACTAGGATATGGTAGACAGTTCAATAATCCATCTATTTGAATGGTACATAGATTACTTGGCCAAGTAAAATGTCATGCACGACAATAAAAGTAGTTTTGGAAAATCAAAACTACACTCTCTATTTACCCATATTCGACACCTGTCCCGAAAAGTAACTTTCCCAAAAACATAACATGCAAAATTATCTATCATTCATGCATGGTCTAAACAGTCAAATACAGTCCTTAGCAATCTTTCAAAACATTGATTAAAACGAAAAATAGTTTAAAAAGAGCTTCTTTCCATTGTTCAAATTCGTAACAGTCATAAAGTCAATATTTTAGATTAAGTATTAAATAATCAATAAGGTTTTTAAATGAAGGTGTAACTCCAGTATGTGAAATAATTACATATAAAAACATAAATTAAAAGAGTACACATTCATTCATTCATACTCTCATTAATTAATGTTGTTTCAATATCGTTCTGGATGTTTTCAAAATAAATCAAATTTCAAGTGTAAACGTTTTATTTTTAGTCTTCAAACATTATTTTCTGTCAGCAAAATTAAATCTATTTTCTATTCAAGATTATTTTGTTTTCTAAAATGATAAAATTTGTTTCCAGATTTAATATATACTCCTAAATTATTTTCTCTGTTTTATGCATGATTCAAATCAAAATTTCCCAAAATTCTCAACAAAAATAACAAAGTTTCTCATTAATATGTTTTTGAATCTAAATCTAAGTTTAGTTTTCTGTTTTGAGTTTGTCCCTAAATTTGATCAAATTTATTATTCAATATTTTAATCAAAGATTTTTCCTAAAATCTCTGTCTCGAAATTTGATCTAAAGTTCTAGAAATTTAAATACAGTCTGCTTGATTTGCTGTTTAAATAAAAGTTAATGAATAGTTTTGCAAGAATTTTTAAAATCTCTCTTTCCTAATTTATTCAATCAGGAATTTGTTTATAATCTGATATCCATTTTCCAGAATTTAGATATAGAATTGAAAATCTATTGTAAAATTTATTCTAAGAATTCTTACCTGGTAGATTACGAATTTTGGAAATGTATTTTCAAAACCTTTGTTCTTTTCTCCCCTGCTGTGTGTTTATTTGTGGTCCTTGAGATTTAAGCGTAAAGTGAAAAATGTGGAGACTGGGGGGATGAAGTTGCTGGCAGCGCCTCTTCCCAAATCCCTTTGGTGCTGCTATGAGTGGGGACTTGTAAGGAGCATGTGAAGGGAGGGAGTCCCTTAGAGGCCACCTGCGCACCTTCCACAACCGTTTTTTCTCCTTTTCCAAACTGTGTATGAGGTGAGTGTGGGTGTAGGGGAAAGGAAGGTTGTGCGTGCCTTTTCCTTGGCCACACCCTCCTCCTTCTTCCTTGTGCATGGGGACTGGCTCTCCTCCTTCTTCTTCCCTGTGCACTCACCACTGGCTTCTCTTTTCTCCTTGAATGCATGGCAAAGAAGACTGCTCTCACTGTTGTCAATGCGTGAGTGAGGGGAAATGTGAGACTGCATAGCAAGTGAAGGAAGCTCCTTCCTGGCTGCACTTTGTACAAGTTCTCCCTGCCTTCCTTGCCTGGCCGCGTGTGATGTTCAAGTAAGCGGATATTTAAATTCAAACAGAAAATTCCCTCTGTCTTCCTAAATTGAGATCAATTCAATGTGAAGATTTTTCCCAAATTTTGTGTCTTTCAATTTCGGATTTTCTTCCTTCTCTGTATTTGTTTTCTCATGCATTATTTTTATCCAGAATTGAGATCCACAAAATACTCATTTTGATCTCCAGATCAAAATCCAAACTCCAAGTCTTGATAATTGAATGCTTTTAGAGGAATCTAGATATTTTCTTTCTCATGTTTAACTGAAGATTAAATTTTGAATGCAATAAAAAAGTGTACGTGAGTTTTCATTTCAATTTCTCATTTAACTAATTTAGATTTTAATTCAATTTCAGAATTTTAAAATCCATTCATTTCATAATTTCAATTTTAAAAAGCATTTAATTTCAAAAACACTTCATTTAATTATTTTATTTTATTTTTTTAATCAAATTTCGAAATAAAATCTATTGCATTTAAATTTATAAATTTCATATTTAATATTTACAAACAATAATATAATATTTAAACAAGCAATTTAATTATTTAATTTAAGTTAAATTTCATCAAATTTAACAAAATCATCATTTAAATCACATGCATTTTCGCAATTTTGGAGAAATCACATTAAAACTTAATTTTCAATTCGCAAGCATGATATATGCATAATACATTAAAATATTAATCTATGTGAGTGTGTGATATCCCATCTATTCATAAACGTCAATCAGCTAAACAACTCTACTTGATCGATGTTCTCGCCTTCAATCACATTCACCTGTTCCTGCATTCATTTGCACTCGATTTATCATCAGTAATGACAAACCCCAAAATAAACATAAATATAATTCAAATCATACTAATTGCATTTCGATTTCGATTTCATTTAGATTTCAATTTCAATTCAATTTCAACTTCATTTCAATTTAAGTATCATTAAATAATAATTTAATTTCCATCTAAATTTTGACATAATGATTAATACTTGCATTAAATAAGTCAATGAAATACAAACGTGACAAAATAGCCTACTTGGTTGAGTTGTATAGTTGGTCTTGGTTGGATAATATAAGGTTAGATTATCCTATATAATCAGACTAGTCATTGGTTGAAGACTTTATCCTAATATTAAAAAGTATCAAGGTTAAAACTCGCCTTTGTGATTAAACCAAATCACTTGAGTTTATTGAATTTTATATGTTTGGAAATGTAGGTTGGAAATACCTAGTGAGTTAGAGTTGCTACTTGATTATTTGCATTACACTCTTAATACAAAATTATAGTATTAATGAGAGTAGACTCTTTGTTTAAACCCTTTTAATTAAAGAGGTTACACTCTCAAATGGAATCATCTATTGATATGATTATTCTTCGATTGAGGTCATTCACTAATGAGAATACTCTCTTAATAAGTATCACTTATTAGTGTGATATATTACTAAATGGAGTTAGTTATTTAATCTATGATTAGATGAAGCTTACATAGCTAAAATTTAGCTTATAAGTTATACTTGAGACTAGGTTATCTTTTGAAGTGAATAGATTGTCTATATAAAATTTATTCATAGACTAGGAAGCTCATATGTTATACCTAGGATGGGATTATCCATTGAAGGGGGTAACTTATGCATAGGATTTATAAGTAGAGATACCAATGTATATTGGAAAAAGGGGTATAGGTTATTTTTGAGGTTAGGGATTTCCTATAGAAGGAAGTTACCTAAGCATAGTATATAAATGGTCATAATCCAAGTTGAGCTATAGAAGTGTATATGAATAGGAAGAATATCACTCGAAGTATTGGGTGAGAATACTTTGGCAAAAATAGTGTAAGTAGCCACTGTTTACACTATTAGTTCACTATGTTCTTTTATGCATTCTAGTTTAGGATTTTCATAATCATAGGGGAAATGACCGTATGATTAGGTTATGGTTTGTAGGACACAACACTAAGCTCAGATAAACTATTGTTATGGGGTTTACAAACCGATCTCTTCGTCGAAGGGTAGGGCCATCTTGTCATATATGACAGATGTGCGGGGGATCGCATTTGAGTCCATTATTGGTAGAGAAGTTCTTGAGTGATGCCTCTCCTCATTAGATGGCGGCCAAGGCTTATGGATGTCTGCGCCAACATTTGGGATAGCTAGAGTGTATGCACTAGAGAGCAGGGACATCCAAAAGGTATGCACCATTGTGACAACATCAAGATTGGTTCGTTTATCTATTTCCAAATAAAGGTTAGAAGAGTTATGGATGTATCTTGCACCCATTTATATGGAAGGATGTAATCATGAAAGATAAACTTGAGTTTATTCAATATGAAATCTATGTTATGAAAATATTTGTAAAATTACAATGAAATGCAATAAAATTTTGGAAATAGTGTTATTTCAAATGTGCACGTAGTTTACATTATGGAAAGATTTTTTTTATTGCTATATTGTGACATCATGGTTTATTCACTTGTGATGAAAAAATTGAATATTTTTTTAGTAGAACACTGAGGTTGTTACATGTGGTATCAGAGCTATCAGGTTCAAGTCTAGAGCCTATGAGCTTATTATGCAAACAATGCGTAAACCTTATCAAAAGATAATGGTTGAAAAGTTCTTATGCCAAGATGGCAAGAGGAAAGAACTAAGAGAAATGGAAAGGAAGTTAAGATTCCTAAAACTTGTTTGAGTTTGGGAGTAGATAAGAGTCATCTCAGGAGTTGAAAACTCCTAAACCCACAGCTCATTATGATATCTCCCTTTAATTTTGGAAGATTATGCAATCAAGTCAGGTAGGAAGGCTGTGAAGGATAATCAATATGAACCTTCACTTAACGAAATAACTATATGACTCTAAGGGGATGGGAAGAAATAAAATAAACCCCTTATTGGTAGTAGCCTATAGTTATGAAGAGAGTCAAGGATTCTTGGATTTAGTAAGAATATTACGAATCTATGAGTATGCATTGTTGACATAAATTGGAAACTTCAAACAAAGTAGATAGTCAATGAAGGAGGTATCCAAGAGGTTGGAAAATCTTGACTAAAATCTAATTTTTGTGCAAGGCTAAGATCTTTCAAGAAAGGAGATAGTACCTTGGAATAAGGGAAGAGACCAAAATGGTCAGAGAAGAAGAAATCAATGAAATGGACATGGTTCCACCAACCAAAATTAACGAGATCAATTTGGAGTTTTGATTAAGATGAGAAAAAGAAACCAAGAAACTATAGAGAGCTTATGGTTATGAAGTTACCAAGAATTGGGACAAGATCACTTGGAAAGGTGATTGTGAGAAAGAAAATTGAAAAGGTAAATAGAATTGGCCAACCAAGGTTCAATTAGTTCTAAGATTGGTAGAAGTGTAAGGTTAAACACACCAAATTTCCAACAAAAAAAAACTTATGTTTAGAGGTTCCAAAAGGAAACGGGATAAAAAGTGACACTGTGTTAAAACTACAGAAGTTGTAAGGAAGCATCACTCTAAGTTGACAACACATCAAAAAAAGAGGCTTTCTGGGTATGAACATTCCTGCACAAAAGGGATATTGGAAAGAGAATTGGAATATTAGAAAGCCTCTTAGCTTGTAAAATTATTGAATATTCATTAGATATCCTATTTGATAATCCAATTATTGAATCTATGAGGTTAGAGACTAATGATGAATCTAACTTTGGGAATAAGTACATTCAAGCTATGCCCTAGAGGCAAGAAAAAGGCAATAGAAATCCAACAATAAGAAATGAAATCATTTAAAGAAAGAAAATGGGTTGATCGAATGTCGTGGAAACACAAAGGGGGTGAAGAAAGAGAGTGGATTGTCTAAGATAAAGTACCCCACCCAACGAAAATCATGAATATATTTTTGATTTGGAAGAAATTTCAACTTCTTCGTAAGTCATGATGTCAATTAAGTCATGTATTTCATGACCACAAGGATAAGGTATTGGAAAATTTTGAAGAAAAATAGTGGAAAGGTCAAGGATTGTGACCTATTATCACACCATACCTTATATATATTTGATTGTAAAATCAATTTCTATTAACATTGATGCATTAGAAAAGGATAGACATATTACTTGATCATGGAAGGAAATATCATTGCCTAAGGAATAGGTAAGGAAAGATCTAGATTAATCATGATTTGGAGTTATTAAGGAAATTTTTATGCTTGGTAAATAGGTATGTAGTTAAATATGATATCTTTTAGGAACCAACATGAATGAACAAGGATTATTACTCAAAATTGGTATTGATACTCATTGGGAAAGATAGATTGAGTTGGAAATCAGATTACAATTTTAAAAATAATGTAAGGACAAAGAAAATCCAAGGTATGGATGTACTAATATGAAGGGATTTATCTCCACAATTTTTTTAAGCATTATTCTTATGTGGCATAAGTCCACAAAATAGGTTTCAATTTAGTAAAAGAATAGACTAATAAGGAATGTAAAAGAACCTATGTATTCAAAATTCTTGGAGATTAAGGAATGAAATAAGGAAATTGATGTCATAGTTAGTACATAGGAATGGAAAAGGTATTTTTCGGAAGAGGAACCACTATAATATGGAAAAAGATGGAGTAAGATGTTGCAGGGTATGTAGCAAGATATTGCTGAGTATGCTAGGAATTGAAGACAAAATGCCATCATCGACAGGACATGTATACTCTCTTGAGATTACAGAAGGGAAGTGGTAGAACATAAGATAGTTTAATCTACCTATGTCAATGGAATTGACATAATGCTATGGTGGATAGACTCACCAAGGTAACCAACACTGGTTAGAAATTTGATTTATGGGATTTCAGTCCTAAATAATATATTATGTGAAGAAGCTACTTAGTATTCATGAGAAGGTTATTTCAGTTGTGAATGAACAGATTATGATAGGGTTATGTAAACTGTGATCATATTATGAGACATTCAATTGAACGAATGCCCAATATATTATTGTATCAGAATAGGGAAAAGTGATAAACCAAATCTTGAATGATTTGAAGAATACTTATAAACTTCTATAATTGAGGTTTGATCCATTATATGGAAAGGAGGGTTGAAACCCTATAGGGCTAAAATAGGCTAAAAAAATAGGAATAACCTTAGACCTAAAAGGTTGAGAAAATAAAATCGAAGATCAAAATATCAATGAGAAACTTTGTCAATACGAAGCATTAATTCGAAGTAGTATCGTTATGTTCGGAATTGATAGGTGTCCAAGAGCAATGTTATGCTCAAGATGGACAAGTAGTCAAGAGCATTATTTTTAGGATTAAGGAAATGGATGGACGAACTCGACTTCTAAGTTATCTAAAGGTGTAAATACCAAAGGGAAGGATGGGACCCATGATGTAGTGCTCAATGCATCAACATTCATTTTCTATTTGGATTACACTAAGGATAAATTAATTAGCTAATGAGAACGTGTTTTTCCAGTCACTATAGTATAGGTGTCATATGTGATAAAATTATTATTATACTAAGGATGTACATATAAGGTATTGTGATTACAATGCATGCGCTCTTTGATAGGTCTAGCTAATAGATTATTTTCTATTATTTTTATACATGTCTCAAGATAATTTTGAATACATTTCCTAGACAATATTCCTCCATATATTATCCTTTTACATCTATTATGTAGACTTGAACCTTAAAAATGATGATGTAATTATGATTATAATATATTAACATTACATGGTTTAAATGGATTTATGTGTGGAATGTTGATGGATTGCTATGAGTTAATTGTGATAGTTATCCTCGTGTACATGTTTTGTGGAATTAAATTATTTTGCAGCTAAGAAGAAACCATAATGCAACAATTATGGGATGAACCCGTAGTAGAAGGAATGATTGGATATTGAAACAGGGGAAGCTCTAAGATAAGATGAACATGGCGATCATTGATCAAAGGCACTTAATGAAGATTGGACACACGTTATTATGACTAGTTTAATAAATGTTGAAGAGGAAGTCTCCTTCACTTATGAAATTTTAACAAGTGGTTGTATGTTTTCATACAATTATGTTCTGACATAGTTCTAGTTTTGATAGGATTCTCTTTCCTTTTTCAATTATAGTTTGAATAAATTCAAGTCTTAATTCTATGCTCTATTATCAGGGAGTGGAATTAATGATTTTAGTTAGTTGTTGCTTTCAATAAAGATTCCCTCAACATGTACATAGTTGTTGGTTGAGTCTGTAGGTTAGTTAGTTGATTTTTCTCAATTTTATGTTATCAATTACTTTCAGTTTGAAGACATAAATATTCAGAATGATTGAGTCCAATATGTGAAAATATTTTTTGTAATATTTTACAATATGCAATGAATAGAGTTAATATTATGGGATGTGTAGAATCTATTAGCTAGACTTGAGTTTAGTTAAAGTGGGAATAGTTACTTGAGAAGGCCACTCAAGGTATTTTTCTTCACTTCACCTTTCTGTTATTTATTTTTATTAATATTTGTTATTAGTTTATCATTGTTCATGAATCATATGCAAGTTAATTGGAATTACATTTCTTACTTATTATGAATGAATGCTTATGAAAATGCATGTAATGATTTTTTTTTTTGATCAGTAATAGAGAGATTTTATTAATAATAATAATAATAAAGTGTAACAATAACAAGAGGCCAACCAACCCAAACAAAACCCTCATACAAAAGATAGTTCCAAATTAAAGCCCCAGGGACCCAAAACCAGTTGCCAAGTCCACACCAAAGAGCCAACAAGATGACTCAAGTAAACCACAACCCCACTCGAAGCTACCCAAGCACCTAACCTAACCAAAATAGGCACCACCATCTAGGTAAAGCATGAGTAAATCACCGCACCAGTACCAACACCAGCCCACACTAGGGACACAATGGTGATAATAAAGGAAAGGACAACATCACAACACAATTTACCCCATGTAGATCACAAAAAAGGTAAACCACCACCAAAGCACCACTAGTGACCAAAAGACCCCCGACGGAGCCCACCTCTTCATAGAGAGCATGTTTTCTTTTGAAATGAAACCAAAACACCAACTTCGATAGAATTCGGGACACCAACATGCTTGTGTAGAACAAGCTTCAAATTTTCCTAAGAAACTAGCATATCCAAACAGTATGCATCTTTATCAATCCTCCTCCGCCATCGCACAAAGGGAACCACCCCTAGTTCTTCTGCATCCTCCATATCTTCAAAGCCTTCCAAAATATCATAACCCACCCTCAGGACAACCCACTCCAAAAGGGATTCAATCCCCACCAGCAACTCCTCAGAAAAAAAGAGAAACCATGACCCACCGGATAGTCGACACATCTTCACTCAATTCCAGCCCCCACGAAAAAATCATCGAGGCTATGTGCACATTGATTCTTCCCCGATGGGTCGCCTCTATGAATAGCGGCCCCAAAGCCTCTAGCACAGCCTCCACCACATCATCAAAAGGTTCCTTTAAAACAAATTTTAGACGAAACCTTGATACCTTGCCGAAGAAAGCCTTCTGTTGTAGAGAAGTCTTTAATGAATACATCGCCTCCATCGTAGGCTACACCAAAACCTGAGCACCAACCACTTGCAAAAAAAGAAAAACAAATAGGATACCACCCAAACCATTTGAAGGTCCATAAATAGACCCACCAAACATGTGAAGAATCACATCCCAAGCCGCGCCAACCAAGATGAGTAAATGCACAACATCCTCCACCTCCACAAACCAAAATGGTACCCAAAGGAGTTAAATCGAAAAGACATATCACCACCCATGAAGCCAACTAATACTGCCAAACAAGCCAGGATGCCCGAAAACATACACAAAAGCTGATAGGCGATGTAAACCAAACACACTAGAGGATTAAAAAATGATTTGAAAGCAATAATTAGTGGAGCATCCTTCCACCAAAAGGACAACCCACACCCCAAACATCACCTTGAACGAAATCATTAAAGAGACCAAACCGACCCTTTAACAAGAAACCTCTGACTCCACCATCCTTAAATCTTCAAAGTGCATGTCCCCTTCATTAGCAAAGGTGACTGCCCAGTTGGATAAACAGTTAGCCTCACGATTTCCAGAACGCTGAATATGGCTTAACTTGAACTCGTCAAAGTGTTCAAGTTCTAAAGAAATTGTCCTACTTATATTTTGTAGGTGCCAAGACTTTGCACCCCCATTTGCGATTTCTTGAATAATTACCATAGAATCACCCTCGAGGTAAAATTTGTGCACCCCCAAAGATCATGCACAATCAACACCAATGTGTGCAACCATGGCTTCCACTGAGTTATTTGTCCTCGAAGCAAGCCTCTTGGCCCCAAAGGCCAGCACATTGCCTTGTCAATCCATAACTAAAGCACCTACTCTAGAGGATCCAGGATTACCTTTTGATGCCCCGTCAAAGTTCACTTTCTGCCACCCGTAGTTTGGTCTTTCCCACATAGCGTCCAACTTAGCCAAATTCACCCCTAAATTCTCACACACCTAACGATAACGAATCTTTATGCCTGGCCATTCACTTTGCATCCTTTTATCTCCCACCATAAAAGGAATCTTCAACCCCCATGCCTGAGATGCTACATTGCCAACAAATTCTTCAATTGAAGTATCAATTCTCCCTAAAAGTCTCCTTAACTCTTCCTTCTTATCTTGGAAAATTCTTCTGTTCCTTTCTTTCCAAACCCCCCACACCACAATAGATGGGCTACACAACCAAATTCTAGACAAAATCAACTTGCTTTGCACCGAGGGCCAACTCTCAAAAATACCTTTAAGAGTCCCTTGGAGGGGACCAGACCAACCAAGTTTCATTCTCAAGTGCTCCCAACAGGCCGAAACAAAACTACATTGATAAAGCAAATGGTTCATCGAATCTTCAGCCTATTCACACAAAACACATCTCGTAGGCCCAAAAAAACCCAACCTTTTCCTCCTTTCTCCAGAGAGAACCCTACCCTTCATTGCAAGCCAAACAAAGGTACCCGCCTTTTGGAGACAAACCTTACTCCAGCAGAGATGCTTTGCCCAAAAGAGGTTGCCCACTGATTGATCAAGTAACTGATACCCCACTTTAACTGAGTAAATGCCTCATTTTGAACCACACCAAACAACTCTGTCCTTAATATCAGACAAAAATACCTTTCTTTCTCTGAAGATACTTAACATTCTCGACACAAGCTGTTGAGATAAACCCTCACCCTCCAACTTCCTCCAAACCCAATCCCTGTCCAAGACACCCTGTTTCAGTTCCACATAGTCTCAAACTTTAGACCCCCATTTTTGCATCATCACCCTCCTTAACTCCTATAAATTTGCCTTGTCCTTCAACACCAGGTGTCCATCCCAAGAGTCATCCCAAAAAATTGCTTTTCTCCCATCCCCAAGCTGTCAGGAAACATGATTTGTAATGATTGGACTATAAGAAACAATGAAATTCCAAATAGCCGACCCCTTGGGCATGTTCCAGATAGTGAGGATTCTACAATTTTCATTTGAATCTAGGTACTTGGCCTTCAGAATTTTCACCCAAAGGAGATCCGGCCTCAAGTACAAATCCCACACTAATTTGGCTCCTAGAGCCTCATTCATCACATGCCACTACCTCAAACCAGCACCCCCTTTTTCTTTTGGGAGACAAAACTTCTCCCAAGCTAAAAGAGGGATTTTGTCTTGTTCGCTCGTACCATTCCAAAAGAATTTCCTCATACGCTGCCCAACCACATTTATAACTTTTTTTGGAATTTTGAGGCACATCATGGAGTAAACCAAGATTACTGAGACAACCAATTTTAGCATTAAAAGCCTTCCATCAGTTGTAAGCCAACTACTTTTCCATCCATCCAATTTTTTTAAGCACGCCTCCACTAAATCATGCTAGATTTGTGATTTATTAGATCCCCAAACAAGGGAATACCTAGAAACTTACTAGGGAGAGTGCCAGACTTCATACCAAGCTTACGACAAAGCACAACCTACTTATGACCAGGAGTGTTGAAAAAGAACACTTCTAACTTATTCCAATTAATGGATTGCCCAAAAACTTTTCCATAATAATCTAGGGTGTCTTTCATCACCCTAGCTTCACGAATGGAGGCTTCCCCCATCAAGAAGGTATCATCAACAAACTGCAAATGTGAGAGGGGATCAATCCCTTGAGCAATTTTGATCCTCTTCCAGAGCCCAACGTCATGCTTTGAAGAAATAAGCCTACCCAAAACTTCAGCCAAAATAATAAAAAGGAAGGGAGAAATAGGATCCCCTTGCCTTATCCCTTTGGTGGAGTCAAAAAATCCTTCAGGGCTCCCATTAACCAAAACAAAAAACCAAGGAGAGCAGATGAAACTCTTGATCCAAGCCACCCACCCAGGAGAAAAACCAAATTTCTCCAAGACCATGAACAAGAAATCTCTGTTTACTTCATCATAAGCACGCTTGATGTCCAACTTGATCAAAATTCTTTCAAAATTAGCCAAACGCACAAAGTGGATAGTCTCATGGGTGACTATAATACCTTCAAAAATTGATCTATTAGGGGAAAAGTCACTCTGCTCAACCGAGATAACAATATCCAAAACCTTTTTGAGATGATTGCAAGCAACCTTAGTGATTATTTTATAAATCATGTTGCAAAGAGAAATTGTTCTAAAGTCCTAAAAGGATTCCAACACATCCCTCTTAGGGATCAAGGTAATGAAGGTGTTATTGAAGTCTTTAAGCACAAAACCATCCCTTCTAGACTCCTCCACCACACCTCTGATATCTGAGGAAAAAATGTCCCACAACTTTTGAAAGAAAATTGTAGAGAACCCTTCAGGGCCTGGGGCCTTGTCACCTCCCAAGCCAAAAACCACCTTCTTCACTTCATCAAAAGAGACATCCCCCATCAACATCTCATTCTGAGCATCATAAATACACTTAGGAATAATATTTAGAATACCGGGATTCACAAGAGACCCATCCAGACCAGTGGAGAAGGCATCTTTAAAGAAGAGAACCACAACTTTATTAACCTCCTCAGTTGAATCCCGAATCATTCCCGAAGCATCCTTTATTGAGAAGATCTTATTACAGGATCTTCGCAGCTTCAAAAAATTGTGAAAAAACTTTGTGTTGCGATCCCCATCTCGGAGCCAAGTTTCTCTAGACTTTTGATGCCAAAAAACCTCCTCATGAGCCAGAGTCTTAGCATACTTTTTGTTTAAAAAATTTTCCAAACAAAAATCCTCCTCAATCAAGCTAGATTCAATAACTTTGGAATTAAGAGCTTTGATTGTTTCTTCCAACCTAAGCTTTTCGGTAAAATGTTTCTAAAGGATTCTCTATATCAATGTTTGAGCTGCTCCTTAAGAAATTGAATTTTTTTAAAGAAAATAAAAGCCAAATTTCCCTCACGAATCGGGGCCTACTGTCACCAGGAAGCCACCAAATCCTTGAAGTCAGGATCATGAAACCACATTGATTCAAACTTAAAGGGGCACCGGTCCAGAGTAACATCACCCTAAATTCTTAAACATATGGGAAAGTGGTTTGATCCCGAGATCGGCATAATTTCAGCCTCACACGTCTAGTTTCAAGATGCCTAATCCCCAACTAAGAAAAAGTGATCCAGTTTTTCCACAATATTCAAGAAACCACTCCTTCTATTAGTCCACGTGAAATCCCCACTTCTGAAAGGAATTTCACATAGACCATTCCTAACAACAAAATTGCAGAAATCTTACTATTTTTTACTAGCCCAACAATCCCCTCCTTTCTTATCAGATGACTGCAAGACTGCATTGAAGTCACCACCCAAAATGAAAAGCCCTTCAGTTCCAGTCTCAAGAATGTCCAAGATATCATGCCATAGTGCCACCTTCAAGTTACTATTAATATTCCCATACACATTAATCACCGAGAAAACAGTCCCAAGCTGTAAAGATTTGAAGCTCAAACACTGCCAATATCTATCCCATTGAGAGTGGAGAAGAACCAAAGAAGATTCATTCCAAAGAACCCCCAAACCCTCGGAGGAACCCTCTGCTTAAGAAAGAACACAATTCCAACTGCTAAAATGCTTTCTAAACCAACCAAAATCCACTTCCTTAATCTTAGTTTCCTGAAAGAGGACCAAATCTGGCCGCAGCTGATCAAAGCATCTTCTGATTAGTTGGACCTTGTCAGGGGCATTGCAACCCCTGATATTCCACGAAAGGATTTTCATGGCTATGAGGAAAAGGCATAGCCTTTTCCCGATCTCAATTTTCTTTGACCAACAACATTGCCAACCTGCACCAATCTCATTTGATTGGTTTTTGGGCCCCTCTTTTTTTTTCCCCCTAAATTCACTTTCAAATTGATTGCATCCGATTGCTTAATCATTCTCTTTTCCGAAATGCCTAAATCCTCACTTGCACCTAGCAGGTCCTCATCTTCCTCCTTTTCATCTGAGGTTGAGTTTGATTCTGAGTCATCAATAGAACCACCACTGTCCCTCGCTTCTTCAAATTGACAATCCACATTTTGAATGGTGGAGATTTGAATGTCCTTAAAAAAACCCTCCTCCTCAACACCCTTAGACGCACCTTGTAAAGGGCCAACATTTTGTTGTCCTCAATTTTGAATTCTCAAAATTGGACAACCCATATGAAATTTTGCCCAAAATTTCTTCATAAATCTCTATGGCACATATTTCGAGGTGCCAAAATTCTCCAATTGAATTGTGCAACCATTGGTCTCCTTCTTATTTTTCCTTGAGCGAAATTTGGGAACATTTCGACATGTTTTTCCCCTTGTTTTGTCTAATTTTGGGATTTTTGATCACCATTGCAATTAGGGATCTTTGTGTGTTAAGGCACATTTTACGAGGTGTTGAGGTTGTAAAACTTTATATTTCAGTTGATGATTCCCTCAGGCATCCTTTCATCAGCTCCTGTTTCCGTTTTTGTCAAATTCTGAGTCATTTTTCTTATCTTTTTGATCAAATTCGGGTTTTTTAGGCAGCTCAGCAGAATAGGAAATTTTAAGTCTAAAAGCAAAATTGCTTAAGTTGCGAGAAAACCTGAAATTGCTTTTGTTGCTAGAATTTCCTATTGTGCTTTAAGTGAAATTGTTGAAACTCCAAAAAGTTCCTATTTTCACTCATTTGACAAAAGTAAAATTGCTAAAGTGCTAAAAAAGTCCGATTTTTGCTTAAGTTGTGAAAAGTTCCTACTTTGTCAAAATGAAAATTGCTAAAACCTCAAAAAGGTCCTATTTTCACTCATTTCACAAAAATAAAATTGTTGAAGTGCCAAAAAGTTCCTATTTCTCCCATGAGTAAAAAGAGAAGTTACTGAAAGAGACTAAAAACCCGATTTTGGTCTTTTTTGTGCTTTTTTCACTTGTCTTTGTGTTGGAAAAACTCGATTGGAGAAGTTAAACCCATTTTGAAGACCTGTTTGAATTTGATTTCATTTCTCTCCCTCCTTTCATGGTGTTTCCATTAAATTTTCACAACGAAATCAAACTTTCGGCTGTAATAAATTAACGTCTTCATCTTTTGTTGAGATTATGTAAGTCATTTAGGGTTTTCATCTCCATTTTTTGCTTTCATCTCTTCTTCTCCAAGGTACGCTTCTTTTCTTTTCTCTCTTGTTTTGTTTTCTTTATTTCCTCTTTGAGAAAATATGTCTTTCTTTGCTGCATACGTTTTTCTTATGTTTTTGGTCTTTTTCAAATGTAATTTGATGTCTTTTGTTTTGGCGTGATTTCTCCTTGTTAAAACGCGTTTTTATTTTTAGGCAAAAAACGTAATAGAAACCGTCATTCCCTTGTGTGATCTGAGAGGAGTTGTATTTTATAAGAAAAGAGTCTTCAAAGCAAAAACGTGTTCCCTCTCAGTCAAATTGCGGCTCTTAGTAAACACGTTTTTGTCTAAAAACGTTTTTGCAGCTGAAAACCATATCCATTGTGTCTTGAAATATCATTGTCTCAAAGGGGTATTTGAAATAAAAATATGTATTCTCATGGAGGAATCGTCATTTCTTCAAAAACATCTTTCCCTTGAGTGCAAATGCATTTTTCATCATCTCAAAGGTCATCGTCTCAGCAAAACGCCATTTCCATTTGTCATTTTCCACTTCAAATTCACCTCACTCATTCACTCTCATCTCTATTTTCATCCCTACTGCCATTTTTACAAAATAGGGCTTTGACTTAATTTCGGGTTTATATTATCCAATAGCATTTCGGGATTTTTCATTAAAATTGCAAGTTTGAAGTTGTAAATTGAAATTTTCAAAGACTTCTTATTTTTCCTACCTTGCAGTCAACCTTCCAAAACCCGAAATCGAGGTTTGGCCTCACTTTTGCAGCTCCTTTGTCTCGTTCTTGTTAGTCTTGTTTGCACACATGACCTACCAAATCAATAATATAAGGCATGGGCCTTATTTTTCAAGAAAATTCCAAGGCTGGAGAATGATACAAAGAAAGAACAACAACATGACGAAGCCACAAAAGGAATTGAACAAGTGACATGATATGAGCATGGACTGCTTTCAAGACGGAGATGGAAACATGTTTTCCAAACAACAACATGAAGACCCAATCAAGGATGATGTAGTTCAAGTCATGTCTTTGGACACTTCAAATAGTTTCAATTATGTATTTGTAATTTAGTTTTGACAAATTACATGTAAAATGGAAAATTGTAATTGCAAGTAATCATATCACTTGCAAAGTTGGAAAATGTAATTACATGTAAAACCTTACAAGTCAAATTGCAATAGGACTTGTAATGTTGAATAAGTCAATTATAGTTAGTTGGGATCCTCCCACCTTTTTCTCAAGGCCTCTCTCCTATAAATACTTGAGGAGGTCCTTTGCAATCTTTATCTTTTGGCAATGCAACAAAACTCTGCCAGTTTGTATGTGCACTCTAAGACTTTGAGCTTAGATGTAAATCAGATTGCAATCAATAAAAGAGGCAAATTGCTTTCAAAATTTGTGTTGATTCAAGGTGTTATGTGACAAAATTTTCTACATATTGATTGTGAGTTTTGTGGCGTTATATAAGAGGGATTCAAGCTGAATTTTGCAGACTTTGAGCTGCTTATTGCGTTTGGAGTTTTAGATTGGTTTTCAGATTTGATATAATAGGCTTTGAGCTGTTTGTCACATTTGAAGCTATTGTAGAACACTCAAGCAAAGGGGGTAACTTGTAGACTTTGTGCTGCTTTTATTTTCTATATTTGTGCATGTAAAGTGCATCATGCAATTAGACTTTGAGCTGCTACATATTGTACTTGGTTACCAGAAAACCATCTTAAAAAGGTTGATAGGAGAGTAAGTTTTCAAAGACTTTGAGCTTTCGATTTGTTTTCCCATCCCGGAGGAGCAATAGAGGACTTTCTACCTTCATGGAAACTTTGCTTCTTTCTTTACTTCATTAACCATTTATGCTTTCAATTGTGATTATTTTTTGAAATAAGAGAAAAGGATAATTGTCTTTTCCGGAAAAAGAGAACAAGACGAGTTTCACCCAGGTTTAGAATAGATTTGTAGCTAGAATTAATTTCTGAATCGGTAAAAATAGAAAGCGAAGGGGGAGCCTTCCCTTTGAAAATAGGAGAGTTTATCTCACATATTGTGGCTGAAACCACAATTTTGTACGCTTTCCCAAGTATACAAAATTTTCAACCAACAGTTTTTGGTGACTCCTCTGGGGATACGATACACATTCAAAAGCCTCACGCTTTTGTTTGAAGTATACCAGTACCCCTTTCCATTGTAATTTACTTTTATGTAGTTTTTCAAGTTTTCACCAAGGATATGTAAATGGCTGTCTAGGGTCCTTGGGGAAATGTTTTTGGTCCATTGAATCTAACTCTTCCTCTACATGCTCTACCTGATGGCTCACGAAAGAATTTTCCCAAGTTCTTTGGTGATGGACAACAACACTCTAACAAACACATTGCTGCTTTCTACATTGCATGCGGTGTGCTTGGTGTTGAACACGAAGATGTATTTGTGAGGTTGTTCATCGAGAATCTCCCAGGCGAGGCTACTGATTGGTTTTACCATCTCAAACCACAAACCATCACAAATTGGGCTACTCTCATAGCTAAGTTTGAAGAAAGGTTCAGACCTCCTGAAGATGCTCATGCTTTGTCGGCCCAACTCACACAGCTGAAAAAGGCCTCTTATGTGCCTATGCGTGAGTTCATTGCTCAATTCAACAAGTTGACACAAAGAATTCCAACTACTGCTCAACCCACACCTGTGAATTTGAAGTGTTTATTTGTCAATGCTCAAGGGCCAGAAGTCAGTTTTCTTTTGGGAAGAGCAGCTCCAACTACTCTCGCAGCTGTGCAGACCTTGGCGATAGAAATTGAAGACGATCTCATTCTTGCTAGGTAGATAAGGATAGAACCAAGTGGTTCTTCTTGTTTAGATTCATTTTCCTCTAGCACAAGGACGAATCCCATGGTGCAAAAGTTGGCAAATGAGTTGCTTTCTCTTAAAAGGTAGCTAGCTCAAGATGCATTCTCCGTTCCTCATGCAAACATTCCAAGAAGGCCATATCTACCCGCTGCTCATAATTTTGCTGTTGAGGGTCAGGGAAAGTTATCTTCACCACTGAAGAAGCATGTTCTTAAGGAATCATCAACAAGTAAAGCAGTGAAAGGTTTTGAATTTGAACAAAGTGATCTTGCTATTCTCTTTAATGAAAATGAAGCAGACATAGCTGGCGACTCCCCAATCTAGTTTATGTAGTCTTAGATAGCCATTGATGAAGAGCAGAAAAATGAAAGTCATTTTTCTAAAGAAGACAATCATGTTTTCATCTATGAAAAGATGAACATGCATGAAGGTTCCAATCAAGTTGAAATGAATGCTTTCATGTTTCAAGGTCATGAACTTGGACATATTGTGCATAAGAGACCTACCTCAAAACTTGATGAAGATCATTTCATGAATACTATGGAAGAGTTTTGCTCAAATCTTGTTGATGATTCTCTTCAATCAGAAGTTTGTGAACAACATACTAAGGAATGCAATACAGTCATGTTTTCATCTAAATCGCATGAAGGAGATCATTTGGAGCAACATGAGGTTGTCATGATTGACGAACTAGTTGTTCAAGTTGCAGCTGATAAAAAATTAGTTTTTGTATGATCTAGAGGATGTCCAATCACAAATCTTTCTTGGTTGGAAGCTAAAAGGAAGACATAGTTTTCATTTGAACCTGAGTATTAGGCTATACTTGAAGAAGAAGCTGAGAAAGTATTTTCAGTTCAGCAAGAGTAGTTTGAGTTCATCAGCCCATTATGGAGCAACAATACATATGATTCATCTCAAGAGAAAAGTGAATTTGTTCATCTCTTCAAAATATTACTACATGAAGTTTTGGTATCATTGCTCGTGCTTCATCTATACAAAGTTGCTTGTGGTCATGCAAGGTATTGTAAGTTGTTGCAAAAGGGCAACTATTTTGTGGAACTAGTTAATGATTTCATTTGAGAAGCTTCCATTTTTTGGCTAGTATTAATTAGGTAGGTTTTAATATTTTCAATAAGTGCATTGCACAAGTTTTGTGTCATGTTTTCGTAGGCTTGTTTTGTGTCAGTCGTGTCATCCTTTTTGTCGTTTAATGTTATTTGTTGCTCGAATTCGTAACCCAATGGATACTAAGGCACTTAGAGATTCTAGATTCTACTACCTTAACTCATTTCCATGATCAAAGGCAGTTCCCCAGTCAGAGCCAGCTGTTGTCCTCAATTTTGAATTCTCAAAATTGGACAACCCATATGAAATTTTGCCCAAAATTTCTTCATAAATCTCTATGGCACATATTTCGAGGTGCCAAAATTCTCCAATTGAATTGTGCAACCATTGGTCTCCTTCTTATTTTTCCTTGAGCGAAATTTGGGAACATTTCGACATGTTTTTCCCCTTGTTTTGTCTAATTTTGGGATTTTTGATCACCATTGCAATTAGGGATCTTTGTGTGTTAAGGCACATTTTACGAGGTGTTGAGGTTGTAAAACTTTATATTTCAGTTGATGATTCCCTCAGGCATCCTTTCATCAGCTCCTGTTTCCGTTTTTGTCAAATTCTGAGTCATTTTTCTTATCTTTTTGATCAAATTCGGGTTTTTTAGGCAGCTCAGCAGAATAGGAAATTTTAAGTCTAAAAGCAAAATTGCTTAAGTTGCGAGAAAACCTGAAATTGCTTTTGTTGCTAGAATTTCCTATTGTGCTTTAAGTGAAATTGTTGAAACTCCAAAAAGTTCCTATTTTCACTCATTTGACAAAAGTAAAATTGCTAAAGTGCTAAAAAAGTCCGATTTTCGCTTAAGTTGTGAAAAGTCCTACTTTGTCAAAATGAAAATTGCTAAAACCTCAAAAAGGTCCTATTTTCACTCATTTCACAAAAATAAAATTGTTTAAGTGCCAAAAAGTTCCTATTTTTCCCATGAGTAAAAAGAAAAGTTGCTGAAAGAGTCTAAAAACCTGATTTTGGTCTTTTTTGTGCTTTTTTCACTTGTCTTCGTGTTGGAAAAATCCGATTGGAGAAGTTCAACCCATTTTGAAGAGAAGTTTGAATTTGATTTCGTTTGTCTCCCTCCTTTCATGGTGTTTCCATTAAATTTTAGCAACGAAATCAAACTTTCGGCTGTAATAAATTAATGTCTTCATCTTTTGTTGAGATTATGTAAGTCATTTAGGGTTTTCATCTCCATTTTTTGCTTTCATCTCTTCTTCTCCAAGGTACGCTTCTTTTCTTTTCTCTCTTGTTTTGTTTTCTTTATTTCCTCTGAGAAAATATGTCTTTCTTTGCTGCATACGTTTTTCTTATGTTTTTGGTCTTTTTCAAATGTATTTTGATGTCTTTTGTTTTGGCGTGATTTCTCCTTGTTAAAACACATTTTTATTTTTAGGCAAAAAACCTAATAGAAACCATCATTCCCTTGTGTGATATGAGAGGAGTTGTATTTTATAAGAAATGAGTCTTCAAAGCAAAAACGTGTTCCCTCTCAATCAAACTGCGGCTCTTAGTTAACACGTTTTTGTCTAAAAACATTTTTGCAGCTGAAAACCATATCTATTGTGTCTTGAAATATCATTGTCTCAAAGGGATATTTGAAATAAAAACATGTATTCTCATGGAGGAATCGTCATTTCTTCAAAAACATCTTTCCCTTGAGTGCAAATGCATTTTTCATCATCTCAAAGGTCATCGTCTCAGCAAAACGCCATTTCCATTTGTCATTTTCCACTTCAAATTCACCTCACTCATTCACTCTCATCTCTGTTTTCATCCTCATTGCCATTTTTACAAAATAGGGCTTTGACTTAATTTCGGGTTTATATTATCCAATAGCATTTCGAGATTTTTCATTAAAATTGCAAGTTTGAAGTTGCAAATTGAAATTTGCAGACTTCTTATTTTTCCTACCTTGCAGTCAACCTTCCAAAACCCGAAATTGAGCTTTGGCCTCACTTTTGCAGCTCCTTTATCTCATTCTTGTTAGTCTTGTTTGCACACATGATCTACCAAATCAATAATATAAGGCATGGGCCTTATTTTTCAAGCAAATTCCAAGGCTGGAAAATGATACAAAGAAAGAACAACAACATGACGAAGCCACACAAGGAGTTGAACAAGTGACATGATATGAGCATGGACTACTTTCAAGATGGAGATGGAAACATGTTTTCCAAACAACAACATGAAGACCCAATCGAGGATGATGTAGTTCAAGTCATGTCTTTGGACACTTCAAATAGTTTCAATTATGTATTTGTAATTTAGTTTTGATAAATTACATGTAAAATGGAAAATTGTAATTGCAAGTAATCATATCACTTGCAAAGTTGGAAAATGTAATTACATGTAAAACCTTACAAGTCAAATTGCAATAGGATTTGTAATGTTGAATAAGTCAATTACATTTAGTTGGGATCCTCCCACCTTTTTCTCAAGGCCTCTCTCCTATAAATATTTGAGGAGGTCCTTTGTAATCTTTATCTTTTGGCAATGCAACAAAACTCTGCCAGTTTGTATGTGCACTCTAAGACTTTGAGCTTAGATGTAAATCAGATTGCAATCAATAAAAGAGGCAAATTGCTTTCAAAATTTGTGTTGATTCAAGGTGTTATGTGACAAAATTTTCTACATATTGATTGTGAGTTTTGTGGCGTTATACAAGAGGGATTCAAGCTGAATTTTGCAGACTTTGAGCTGCTTATTGCGTTTGGAGTTTTAGATTGGTTTTCAGATTTGATACAATAGACTTTGAGCTGTTTGTCACATTTAAAGCTATTGTAGAACACTCAAACAAAGGGGGTAACTTGCAGACTTTGTGTTGCTTTTATTTTCTATGTTTGTGCATGTAAAGTGCATCATGTAATTAGACTTTGAGCTGCTACATATTGTACTTGGTTACCAGAAAACCATCTTAAAAAGGTTGATAGGAGAGTAAGTTTTCAAATACTTTGAGCTTTCGATTTGTTTTCCTGTCTCAGAGGAGCAATAGAGGACTTTGTGCCTTCATGGAAACTTTGCTTCTTTCTTTACTTCATTAATCATTTATGCTTTCAATTGTGATTGTTTTTTGAAATAAGAGAAAAGGATAATTGTCTTTTCTGGAAAAAGAGAACAAGACGAGTTTCACCTAGGTTTAGAATAGATTTGTAGCTAGAGTTAATTTCTAAATTGGTAAAATAGAAAGTGAAGGGGGAGCCTTCCCTTTGAAAATAGGAGAGTTTATCTCACGTATTGTGGCTAAAACCACAATTTTGTACGCTTTCCCAAGTATACAAAATTTTCAACCAACACATTTGACTGAACCTCGCAATCTATGCCGCCAATTTTTTTTGCATCAACCTTAGGATTCACACCCCGATTAGGACTAATTCCAGTCTGCAGGGGAGAGTGAGAGGGAGGCCACTAGTTTTCCCTACACAACACCACAAATCTTTCTCCTGAAGAATTCACCTAAAAAAGAGGAGTTGGAGTATGGGGGGGGGGGAAATTTTTAATCCCGAATAACTCATTCAGACCTACATCCAAAGCCCTGGCCTCTGCGGATGCCAGGGTGGTAGGTTCCACAACCATCTCACTTAGACTTCCATTCGCTCTTCCCTCTGCCACAAGGACATCAGCTAAAGCCCGAGTATCCTCCACAACTTCCTCTTGCCTACACTTCGTCACTGAGACCCTAGGAAGATGATCATCCAAGCAGTTCCAAATCAAATGATTCCACTAAGCTTCATCATCCATCTGTTCAGAAATTTGAATCACTTCCTTCCCTAGATGCGCCAGAGAGGTTTCTTTCCCATTTCCAAGTATCGGGTATGTTCCAATGCCTATCAGGTTACCGAGAGCTCCTGAGCTTGGTTCTGCATTCTTATCCACCACAAGTGTCTAACACCATTCACCTTCACCCAATTTTAGTACAAGACAATCAGGCAATAGGGGAAAGGACTGACGCAAAACACTGATTCTTGGATACATGCTAAAATCCTCTTTGTCAACCAACTCCTCTTCTTTTAAAAAGCCACCCAGTTTTTTATCAATTTATTTCAGAGTATCCAAACCCCAATATTCTTGAGGTAGGTTTTTGAATTTCACCCATATTGGTATTTCCCTCGTTATTGCCATATTGGGGTTGAAATTCAGAATCCAGTCCAAATGAAAAAAACCAAAACCCTCCAAAATAAAGGGGCCATTGTGAAGAATTAAATCTTTATCCTTCGCAGAGCAGCAAGTAAGCAGGTAAAAACCATTTTCAAGGGTTTTTAGACCACACGAAATCCCCCAATTTGAATCACATGATGCCCTAATTTTTGAGAAGGCTAACCATTTCCCTCCCCATTTCATAAAAAAGGCATGTGATTTCAAAAAACTAAAATTATCATTCCAATCTCTATCATCCACTAATAACAATAAAACCGAGGGAGGCAACGGGGTTACCTTGCTTGAGCTTGCTAGGCCCAACTGGTTTTTGGGTCTCCAAAACTTAGCTTGGATCTTGGTAATATTCATGTTTTTGGGAAGAGCGGTCGAGCAAAATTTCTCCCCATTTTTCTCTCCCTTGCCAATAAATCCACTCGCCACTTTTGGAACACCAACCCTGTCACTTCTAATGCCCAAAGCCTTCCATGCCCCATTGGGACCATGACATCAATGCCACCCTCCCATTCTACCATTACAATTGTTGAAAGACCATCGATAGGAAACCTATCCGCCATACTGGAAACCCTGGTGTTTCCTAAAATCTTGAGGGTTTCTAAGGTTTTTCCTTCGCTCCTTCCACTCCGCCATAATCCATGCATGTAATGATTATTAGTAGTACTCCAAAGAAAAGTTTAGTTGAGTTATTATTATTTATTAAGCTTTTAGTTGATAGAGTATTATTTTATTAGCAACAATTTAGTTACAGTCTTTACTGTAGGTACCCGTAGCAACTAGTTTCAGTTTATTCTTTTACTATTTTGTAGTTCTATGAATTTATAGTAGTAGGATAACTTAAAGAGGATAGTTTAGGTAACTTTGAGTCCATGAAGGCATATACAGTGTTGCACCATCATAAGCTTACAAGCCTTGGTTGAAAATTTAATGTCATCTTGAGCAATGTGGCTCATGTATTATTTAGTCAGTTAACCCTCTGAATTGAGTATGTTTACCAAGTTTACAATACATTAGCCTAGACTCTACACTCTTTGAGAGAGAAGATATGCATAAAGCACATAATTTTCCCTGTACGTTAATGAGGAAAATCAAGGCATGGTCTAGGAAGGACAAGATTGCAACAAGTGATATTACATAGGAAGAATGTTTTATGATTCTTACAAATTTTGAAAATAGTAAGTAAAACCATTATTTGACTATATGTTAAAAATCATCAAGGATGATGATTCACAAGGGGGGAAGTATGTCACACCCTATCTTGTTTTTAGTAATTTACTTTTATGTTCATGGGTAAATAGGATGGTAAATGCAATCATGAGTTTGATACGCTTGCTAAAAGAATGGAATACTGAAATATGTATTATGTGAAAGTATTGATAAATGATTTGAAAGAGTAATTATGTTTATGTTGATGATGAACATGTATTTCTATATGAATATGCTTAAGTTTTATGATGCATATGGATTTATTATGAATGCCTAACTACTAGTGCAAATGTGTTAAGTTGGTTACAAGGACAGGTTCAAATTATTCGAAAGGGAGGGGAAGTATCACTTAAGATAAGTGATTGGTTGAATAACCCTAAATGATACCTATTTGAGCTTACACACACACTCAAAATAAAATGGTTGAGTCAAGTCATAGTGTTGGGAATTGGTAAGTCATCCTTATCATTGCGTGTTTGCATTAGTAAGGGTCTTGATTACTGTTGAGTGCATTCTTGGATGATGTTTATATGTTTGGAGCTTATGAGTTCTTCCTTATGTTACTATGCTTGATTTATGAGGTGAACACATGTTGATGTATATATGTATGTATATGCATGTCAATGATAGACCATACGCATGGAGGAGTGCACACATGAAAGTACACAATTATGAATGGGTTGCTTATGAGCATGGCGTTATTGTAGGGACAATACAAAATGCATGAATATATGTATATGCACATCACACATATATTTCCTATAAATAATATGGTAATTGTATGTGTGTTGTGTTTGAATTCGATAAGAAAGATAAACAATATATATATATTATATATTTTGGTATGAACGTATATTGTACGTTTGAAGAAACGTATAAATATATGAATATATATATATACTTGTTGATTTGGAAATTAATGAATTTGAATAAACATGATATATGCATGCATTGATAAAACATACATACATACATATAGGTGTTTATATACGTAATACCTTGGTATCATATGTGCTATAATTTGATATTAAGGTAATAGTATATATGTAAATGCATACATATATAGTTAACAACGTATATATTTGAATGGCTTAAATATGTATTTATCTTATGAATATATATATTTGAGGATATATAATGTTATATTATATAGAAGTCAGATTATATATATTGAGGACTGATTGAAAGGAATTGATGAACATATATAATGGTTAGAGGCTGATTTATTTACATGAACATAGGCCAATTTTTATATAACATATACAAAGCATTTAAAGGCCAAATATAACATATATTGACATTGAATAAAGGTCGAATTACATGATATGTATTACACAACAACAAGGTTGATATGGAAAATATGCCATAGTTGATACTACGAAAATAAGTCTTTATTATCTAAACCAACAAGTTACTTAAGCTGAGAACACATAAAGCGATAGAATATAAGCCACCTCATTAAGTATCAATGAATGCTTGAGAATAGGAAAAGAAAAATAGTGAAGTGAGAATTGGTCAAAGCACCATTTAAGTGCTGAAGCAACTCATATTTCCTCTGTTTCTTTGAAAACATTGACCAAGTCGATATGATATAGGTGTTGCTTGATATCAGTAGACTGATTCAATAAGAATAACCACACCAAAGTTATAGGAGGAGTGGCTACATACTTGGCACCAAATCATGAAGTTCTGATTGTCGTAGAAGTCCATTTTGCGATACAATTCAATTGTCATCATTTTAACATGAGCACAATTGAATGTCATTTTCTTATGTTAAATAGATAGATCGACCTATAGCTTTTCATGTTGAGTCTATGTTTGGTTTGTTTCCACCTTTTTTCCAAGTGAAGTGAGTCAACTTGCATGGATATTATTGTCATTTTGCATGCCTTTTCTATAGGTTGTAATGTCTCCTTTTTCTATATAAATAGAGAGGTTAGTGCTCTCATTTGGATGCACTTCTTCTTCTGTAAATTTATTCTACTACATTATTTTTTGAGAGCTAAGAGATATTTAGAGAGAGATGAGAACTACTTTGTGAGAGTGCTTCATTATTTACATCAGGGAATCATAGATTTTTCTTTGGAAAGGAAAATAAGTTGCTTTATGTTATTATATGAAAGTTCTTGTATTTACTCCATAGTAGGATGCATTTTTTATCATTGGTATTAAGATACTAGGAATCATTAGACAATAATAAATTAAGGGCTATTCATAATGTGAATGTATCAATGTCACAAAGTGACTTGACACTATTGGCTTATTATGCTAGGAAACCTTAGGAATGAAAGGATTAGCATTATAAAAGTGAAGGTATGAAAGATATGATGTGACGTTATGCAAACCTCATCAATTATCTTTATTTGAATGATCACTTGATCATACTCCACTCTCGAATAGAATCATAGGTTTGGAATAACCTATTGAGTTGAGAAGTGTATTTGGGGAAACTTTAGGTTAAGATTTACCTACTAGGATGGGATATGTACTAGAATACTCATTGAAACCTATAGGTTGGAAATAACCTACTTGGTTAAGTTGTACAATTGGTCTTGGTTGGAACATATAGGGATAGATTAACCTATATAATCAGACTAGTCATTAGTTGAAGAATTTATCCTAAGATTAGGATGTATCAAGGTTAAAACTCACCTTTGTGATTAAACAAAATCACTTGAGTTTATGGAATTCTATATGTTTGGAAATTTAGGTGGGAAATACCTAGTGAGTTAGAGTTGCTACTTGATTAGTTGCATTACACTCGTAATACAAAGTTATAGTATTGACGAGAGTAGAATACTTGTTTAAACCCTTTTAATTAAAGAGGTTACACTCGTGGAATCATCTATTGATATGATTATTCTTTGATCAAGGTCATTCATTGATGAGACTAATCTCTTAATAAGTATAAATTATTAGTGTGATATATTACTGAATGGAGTCAATTATTTAATCTATGATTAGATGAAGCTTATGTAGCTAAACCTTAGCTTGTAAAGTTATACTTGAGACTAGGTTGTCTTTTGAAGTGAATAGCTTGTCTATGTAAAGTTAATTCATAGACTAGGAAGTTCATATGTTATACCTAGGATGGGATTATCCATTGAAGGGGGTAACTTATGCATAGGCTTTATTGGTAGAGATACCAATGTATATTGGAAAAAGGGGTATAGGTTATTTCCGAGGTTAGGGATTACCTATGGAAGGAAGTTACCTAAGCATAGTATATAAATGGTCATAATCCAAATCATTCTATACAAGTGTATGTGAATAGGAAGAATGTCACTTGAAGTACTCGGTGAGAATACTTTGGCCAAAGTAGTTTAAGTAACAACTGCTTACACTATTAGTTCACTGTGTTCCTTTTATGCATTCTAATTTGGGATTTTCATACTCGTAGGGGAAATGATCGTATGATTAGGTTCTATTTTGTAGGACACAACACTAAGCTCAAATATGCTATTGTTATGAGGTTTACCAACCAATCTCTTTGTCAAAGGGTAGGTCCATCTTGTCATATGTGATAGATGTGCAAGGAATCACATTTGAGCCTGTGGTTGGTGGAAAAGCACTTGAGTGATGCCTCTCCTCATCAGATGGCGGCCAAGGTTTGTGGATGTTTGTGCCAGCTTTGGGGACAGCTGGAGTGTATGCACTAGAGAGCGGGGACATCCAAAAGGTATGCACCATTGCGAAAACATCAGGACCAGTTTGTTTATCTAATGCCAAATAAAGCTCAGAAGAGCTATGGATGTATCTTATACCCATTTGTATGGAAGGATGCAATAATGAATGATAAACTTGAGTTTATTCAATTTGAAATCTATGTTATGGAAAGATTTGTGAAATTACAATGAAATGCAATAAAAGTTTCGAAATAGTGTTATTTCAAATGTGCATGTAATTTACATTGTGAAAATAATTTTTTTTATTGCTATGTTGTGGAATCATGGTTTATTCACTTGTGAAAACATTGATTTTTTTTTTAGTAGAACATTGAGGTTGTTACATATTTTCATAATTTGATATCCATATTGTTCTTGCAACTTTGACTAGTTTCTAGAAAAATTGCTTCGTCTTGTAAAAAATGAATATTTTGCTGGTTATTATCAAATACTTACCAATTAACTTGGTTATTTAAAACAATAGGCAGGTTACAAAAAGTTTCACATGATGTTCTTGGGCCTCCATGATATTTGTTGGTATGCAAAATATGCTCCAATTATTACAAGCCTATCAACATATATATTTTGTTCTCTTTGGAAATCTTGGATTCCAAATGCCTCAAAGTCTTAAATCAAGTCCCATAATTTATGTTTATAAGAATTGAGAATATTTTTCTTCACTGTACTCTAGTATCTAAATTTATTTACAACTAGCTCATTGTCTCAAAACACCTACAATAATTTTACTCCTTTTTTTTGTCCCATTTGAAGACCTTTAATCAAAGCTTCATACTTGAGTATGTTATTGGTGCAAGAAAATTAAAATCTAAAGGAAACTAATTCTTTTCATTGTTTGGGGATACTATAATTACACCCACATCAACATTGTTCCTACTCCTTGAACCATCAAAATTCATTTACAACATACCTCCAACATCTTCTTGAGGCTTTACGAGATTGGGGATTAGAGAATCTTCTTCATGAATTCAATAGGTGCCCAACCCTATTTATTAAACCTCACTATATGGGATGAAATTAAAGTTATATCCCCATTCATCAAGGAGGGTATCTATAATTTCTTCAATAGAAGTGGCAATCTCATGGATAACATTGTCTTCCTCTAGGTCTTGTATAATATTATGAATATTAATGGGGCTAGGAGTATAGAAAAATGTAATTTTTTTGAGATAGGTCCATACTTTATGGTTAAGTTTGTGCCTACCTAGTCCTAAACAACATGTGAGACCAATCAAAGGAAAAGCATCCCATATTTCATAATTAAATATCTATAAACATATATAGAAAAGTAGGGAGAAAGTTTAATGAATAAAATATCTTGAGGTATAGAGAGGCTTGGGCATGCATGGAGGTTTAGGTCTAGGTTGTTGATGACCCATACTATTTTAGAAATAGTCCAATCTAATTGGACATCTCCATTTTTAAATGGGGTATAAGCTAGACATAACAAATCAACAACCTTCTTAGGCATAATTGAATTTTTTTTATCTCACAAATCAATCATACAATTGTATACGAGGTTTTTTCCAATAATTAAAGAGAGATATAAGGGAGGATGCTTACTAATTTTAATTGTCATTTCCTCATCTAGCAAACATAAATTGATAGGGACATCTACTATATCCTTTTTTGAAGCATCATTGGGATAATTGATGCTCTTCAACACCTCCTGAAGTAAATCCATATATGTTGGGATCAATAGTGTCTCCCACATCTAATCATATTCAAATTATATTTTTCATTTACTCAACCATATTAAAGGTAAGGTGACCAAACTTTGGCTATATTTTGTGACGACCATCATTTCTTTGGATTCATGGTTGATTGCAAGTTGATTCTTGGATTGATTTTCTTTCCCAATAGGCCGATTTGTTCATAACTCAAAATATTTGGAAAATGTACCTTCCCTTTTATCCCCTTGGAATGACTAAGAGGTAGATACCTAGCTAATCATGAAAAGTGACTCAACCTCCATTTCTCTTCTCTTAGACATGGTGTTATGTGCCACTAAGATAATGTATCTACTTAATGATTTAGCATAATTAACACCATAAAAGTTATTTTCATACCAATTTATAAGTTTGGAGTCACCTGGTATTTATTCTTACCTTAGTATCCCTTCTTGACATGATCCAACTTTATATTTTTGAAGTGTTGCTAAGGGTCCCACTTTGAAAATTTTTGGTTATGGGGATAGTTTCATGGATAACACCATTCATGATCCTATGTTAAATTATTTTTTATTAGAACAATATATTTTGAAGAGCTTGAAACAACCAGGTTTAAGGTATTTAGAAGACTTGTATAGCTTAACTAACCTTGTCCCTTTGAATTTCCTTGATAAGGTTTCTTGTTGGGTAGGTAACATTGATTATAAGGTTGATAAGGTCTAATATTTTAGGCTTATTTCCTATTTAAAGCCCTAACCCATTACCAAATTTCTATAACAAGGTTTTCAATTCATATAATTCATTGGGAAGGGAAACAAAAATAGTTCGTTGAATAGTTATTTCTATTGGAAGAGGCATCAAGATTGGTTGGGTGGGTGGAGTTTTTAGGAACAAAGGCATTGGAGGCCTTGGGGCTATTTTTCCAACTCGTATTGAATAATTTTCTACTTATAGAAACATCATAAGAATTTGGAAAGGTTGTTACACTCATGGACTATATCATAACAACCATGTAATTGTTTAGAGCCCTTAGATAATATAAGAATGCAAGATTTGGAGAAGGTTTGACGAAGGTTGGAATTCTATCTGAAGTCTTCTAGAACATAAAGTTAAATTCCCTCATAAATCCATGGGGAGCTCTTTTGATAGTGTCAACTATTCTAGTAGGGATAGGTGGCCACTTTCGTCTTCAAACTATTCATAAATATTTTTTGTCCTAGATCATCCCAATTATGAATTAAATTTGGCTACAAAACTCCATAGCATTGTAATCCTTTGTATTTCAAGGAGATGGGAAGAAGTATAAAAACTACATTATCCTCTATGATTTTATGAATTTGGATTTTTTGGTTGTTGAAAACTTGTGGCTAACCAAATTTGTGTGCATTTCCATGTAAGTCATCTTAATTTTAGTTATATCTTTGCATTTCCTTGTGCTCTTGGATTCTTTGCAATGATTTTTCGTTGTTGAAATATGTATGATATGCGGATTTTATTCACATACCCCTTGAAATTTTATACTATCTAAATGACCTTTATTTTTCCTCTACCATATAAAGTGTTTTAAAAATGAAAAAGTGTTGTGATGACTTGATCACAAGTCTTATGGGCCAATCAATCAATTCTAGGTGTCATGCAAAGCTTGAACCTAAGGCTACACCAAAATTCTAGATTATGGCTAAGTATATGTTTGGTTGGGAAAAGGGATGTAGGTTAACCACACTCTTCCCAACTTGAATGGAATGGATTAGAAATGACTACAAAACCCTACTTGGCTAAAAACCTTGTAGGAAGAGCCAAATCGGTGGATCAAGGTTCTAATCCATTTTTTTGGTGGTGGCAGAATGCTTGGATAGTTTGAATTTGATATGGTGTAATGATGTAACTAGGTCTAATATGAAAATGCAATGTTTTGTTACTAATTGTAAGAAAATAAATACAAACAAACACAAATTGAATTCAAAAATACAAATGGTAGACACAGAAGAACCTCGTATTCAAATTAGATGCAAATCTAGCTATTCTAAGGAATAGTACACCCTAGATTGTCCTCCTTTTTCATGAGATTTGAAGTATAGGCTTGAGGTCACTAGTCTATAGCTTCTATCTTTGAGGAGTTATCAGAACTTTTTATGTTGACGAGAAAATATAGATTTTGTGACTTGTCAACTTGTAGGGTTTAAGTGCAAGAGTGAATAAATAACATTTAATATTCCTCAAATTCACTTTAGATCTACAACCAACACATATGAAATGAGGGGAAGGGTTTTGATATATAGGGGCTTTTCGAATTCAAACCCCATGTTGGTATTCCTACCTCCACAATGGAAAATTTGATGACAAAAGATAACTTATCCTTGGATGGATAGAGGCTAATTGATAAATAAGTAATGAATTGAAAACTTTCTATAACTTACCACTTTATATTTGATCTCCTTGATGGAATTAAGTCATACTCATCACCTTCAAGGATCAATTGTTTCTTGACTTGAATTGATTTTAATACCTACAAGTGTTAGTGCTAACAAACAAAATGCATGCAAAACATGAATAAAACACATAAAAAATAACATGATGCTTTGTTGGTGTAATTAAATGTTTTGTACCTTGTCCTAGGTCATAATTACACCTTAGTTAAGTTTACTTAGGGACCACATAGGAGTTGTTGGAGACTTTCCACCTTTGGTGGACTTATCATGTTATCACTCTATCATCTCCACCTTTCATGGACATATCATGTGATTAGGGTTCCAGCTTTTGTGGTAGATCCACTATTTGTGGTGGTTATCACATTATCACCTTTCCACTTTAGGTGGAGTGATAGCTTTTCATTGTTGTCTCATGTCATAAGATTACGACACTTGTCATAATCTTGTGCACTCCTATGTTCTCACCTTGGCTATATAACCAAGGGGTCTCTACTACATTTGTACATATATTGAAGCATTCATTGACATAGAATACAGTTTATTCTTGTCATATTATTTTCTCTCTTCTTTGTGCTTTCCATTTGGTCCATAGATCTTGGCATCCATAGCCAATTCTAACATGCTTGAATGAAAAAATGTTACAATAATCTAGATAATTTTGCTCTAGATTTTTGTTGAATTGATTTTTGAAGTATAGTAAATGTTCTCCAAGATTTCTTGTTTATTCAAATGGTGAGAATACTGTATTTATATGCAATTCTTCTAATTTCCCAAAAAATAAATCTTGATAGTCAATAATTAAAAAATGAATTTCAAATAATAAATTACTGACATATTTAAATTTGGAGCCAAAATAGGTAGTCTAGGGCATAGGGAGCCCTAAACTAGATTCTTACTTTTTAGGGATCCAAATTTTCAAGGGAAATATATTAAATTCCTAGTTTGAATTCCCATGTTTTATTTTCTAAGAGTGTTTATAAAAATGAGCAATTAATGCATAATTATGTCCAAGCACATTGGGGAGCAAAACCTAATGTGAAATTGTTAAGGGTGGCAATTTTTGATGCTACAATATAGAATTGCCCTAAACTAGATTCTTACTTTTTAGGGATCCAATTTTTGATGCTACAATATAAAATTTCCCTAATCTAGTTTAGGGAATAGGGAGCCCCAAACTAGATTCTTACTTTTTAGGGATCCAAAGTTTCAAGGGAAAAATATTAAATTCCTAGTTTGAATTCCCATGTTTGATTTTCTGAGAGTGTTTATAAACGTGAGCAATTAATGCATAATTAGGTCCAAGCACATTGGGGAGCAAAACCTAATGTGAAATTGTCAAGGGTGGAAATTTTTGATGCTACAATATAAAATTGCAAAAAATCTCTTATCTTGTAGAAGAAGAGTTTAATGAGTGCTTGTGTTTCAAATTTGGTGGAATTTGAAGTTATTTTCAAACATGTTTTACTGTTGCAGAATTTGAGCTGTCATTTAGATTTATGAAACTTTTGGCATGTTCAAATAGCCCTCAAACCCTACTAAGTCATTTTAGACTTAATCCTTTCACTAGCTACTAATCCATGTTGAACTTGAAATATTTTTGAACCTTATTGACTTGCAAAACTTATTGGTGTAAATAGGCATATTACCTATCTAGTTACTTATAGGTCCTATTTATATGTTAAAGTTACTTAGGTCCTAGGGAATCTTTCTATAAGCCTTAAGCGTCATATGATTTTATCATATCTTATCATGAAATTTAATACTTGTGTCCTAGGTCATTTAATAATGTTGAGGTGTTGAGGTAGTTGTCTCATTGTACAAGATTAAGAGACATGCCATGATCTTGTCTAATCCTATCTCAAAACCTTACCTTTATAAGCAAGGTATCATATGTACATTTACATATTTAACCAATCGATCTTGCATCCTTAATTATAGCAAGCTATTCTTACCATTTATCTCGTGTAGAAGATATTTTGGTTTGGAAGCCAATCCTAGGGTGTTGGGAGTTCACATTCATCTCCTAAAAAAGTTCCTTATTCTACCAAACTTAATCTAGTTCCCCTTTACTTTCCTACAATCCTCTTCCCCTTCAAATCTCCACAATGTTCCTTGAGCCCGATTTTCCCACATGAATTTCAAAGGATTTTTTTTATTTATTTCTATGTGGATATTATCCACATCCCCTTTGAATTCCCACAACATCCAAGACTCTTCAAATCTCTATGGTTTTTATTTGTGCCCATTTTGAAGGCTTAAGATGATAGTTTCTACACATCCTGAACACCCTTATTTTTTGTAATTGGTTGATATGATGCATTTTTTATTGAAAAGCACCATCAATATTGCAATCACTTCTATAATTTCCAAATTCAATCTATGGATGTGCTATAAATGATCTTTAATGCTTTTTTCATGAATACAAAGGGGGAAAATTCGTGTTGCATTTATGAATTGAAAATCTCATTTCTATCAGAGGGCCTTCCTTGGTTGTGTTTTATGTTGGCAATTTTCTTCTCTCCTTCATCAAATTAACCAATGGGTTTTATTATAGAAGTTGGGGGAATGTTCTTCCATGTTACCTAACAACCAAATCAAATTTGTAGAGGACACTTGTTAGCTATGTATTGGAGGGGGTTCTGGTTAGGGTTTATTTGTGTAGTGTGGACTTATAACATTCTAGATGCCTTAATACTATGAATATATCTACTTTAGTGACTAAATTTTATGGGATGATAAAATTTTTGGTCTACAGAGAGCATAGCAAAGAAAAACTTACACTGCAAAACTAGAGGGTTCATAGTTCTAGTTTTGGGTGTTTATATTTTGGATTTGTAATGATCTAGGTTTATCTCAAGTATGTAATTATTCTTGTAACTATTTTAGAATGGATGATTAATGGAAAATTTTACCTTTATTGAGTGTCTCCTAGTGCATGGTGTATGTTTTAGGATATGTTCTAATTAGTTGGCTAGCCAAATGAATTTCAAATTCTTATAAATTTTTTACAAGATATCTTTTTAGAATAATGAAGGAGATGTATTAGTGTGCATGGATTAATAAGTAGAATCATCTAATAAAATGCAACTATTTAGGACTTTTAGGGATGTATTCGTAAAGCACAACTTGCTTGTGCATTTTGGAAAAGCTAGTATTTTTTGGTGTGTTGATTAATAAATCACCTTAGTTATAGTCATTGCATATTTGATTATATTCATAGACTCTATTGACCTACTAGATGAAGACACAAATTTTTTTCTCATTTTCTCTCCCCACATTCCTTGACACATTCTGAACTCATAAATTTAAGCACCTTTTAGTTTTATTTAGTTTAGTGTGTTCTATTGCTATATCTAAATGTATATAACATCTAAAAACTTATCATAAAACACATTTATTGACACATATATGGTAGGTTATCTATTAATAAGGTGACAAGACTTACATGTTCAAACTAGAACATAGGTATATTGTAACACTAGTATTGGGATACTATACAATAGTTATAGTTTTTTTTTAGGAAGTGTTCAATATTTCAATCATAAATCTAGCACCTTAGGGCAACCCCCCTTGAGCTTGTAGAGCTAGAAGTGAAGTATGTCTTACCCACCTCATCCATTGTTCCTTAGCTACCCAAATTAAAGACATTTTTGTGGTGATCTTCTCAAGCTTGGAATTCTTGATACTGAGGAGATTACTAGGCTTTAAGGATTTTGGACCTACAACTCAAGTCACTAATAGTAACTTTGATATTCAAATTTTTGATCTCCTATATAAGGAGAGTTTGATTTAAAGTGATAATTTACAAATGATATTTTAGGGTAACTTCTTTAGGTCTCTCCAAAAAGGGGAGTTTTTGAAAACATGATGTTCATCTCTTATTCTTTGACTCTTGAAAAAACTTCTAGAGAGGGGTTTGGTAATATTTTTGTAGTTTGTGAAGATACTTCTTTGGGTCCAAGCTCTTAAAAGTGATTTCAAAGAAGATTTGGAAGATATCTCTGGGGAGCTACCAAGAAGATCCTTGATAGTAGCTTCAAAAGATAATTTTAGAGGATTTTTAGAGGCTTTTTCTAGGCTATTCTTGTTGAAGTTGATAAACCAACCTCACAGAACCCAATGAACACCTGCAAGCAAATAACATGTCACAAAGAAAAATATATCCAAAACAACAAAGGTGCTCAACAAGCCTCAAGAAAAAAATTCATAAAAGAGAATGAATAATTACAAAGAGATCAATCCTTAAGAAAGGAGATCAAAACCCTGAAGTGAACGCTAGGATTTAATAAAAGAATTATTAAAAGCCCTAAGTTTATCTTAAGTGTGAAATAAAGTAAAAGGTGACCTAATTAATTAATCAATATGATTAAATTAATTAAGTAAATAACCTTATTAGTCCAACACCCCACCTTAAGATGAACTTAGGGAGAAGCAAAAAACTAAGAAAATATGCAAGAAAGAAAAGATGGGTGTCAGAAACGAGGCTTGATGAGGTACCCAAATACAACCAAATCTCTATAAAGCAAAATAAAGGAGAAAACCTAGTGGGAAAAAAATCCTCTCCAAAAAGAGATGAAAGCATGCTAAAAAAATATGAAGGAAGGAAGGCCTCACAAGGAAACCCCTAAGGACAACTTCCTTCACCCCAAGCATAGAGTGCAACTGAATATAACACGATGATGCCAAAGGTTTTGTGAAGATGTTTGCAACCTTCTCCTCTATAGGAATGTACTCCAAGATGAGAGAACCATCCTAAATCAATTTCCTGATGAAGTGCATGTGGATTTCAATGTGCTTAGTTTGCTGATGCTCCATTGGATTGCAGGAAATGTGAATAACACTTTGATTGTCACACCAAAGAATGGTGGGACTACTAGGAGGAAACCCAAACTCAGTCATCAACTGTCGAAGCCATAAAATATCTTGACTAGCTAACACTACTGCTCGGTACTCAACCTTTGTAGATGATAATGCAATAGAAGATTGCTTCTTGTAAGACCATGTGATAGAACCAGAACCAAGGAAAAAAATGAAGCCAAAAGTAGACTTTTGATCATTGACATCACCAACCCAATCTGAGTCAATGAAGCCAACAATGTGAGGGGCTCTTGATGTATAGTGAATGCCATGATGTGAAGTGCCCTGAATGTACCTCAAAATATGTTTGGCTGCTTTCCAATGGCTCTCATGTGGATCATGTGAGAACCAAGAGACAAGGCCAACCGCAAAGGAAAGATCAAGATGTGAATGTGTCAGGTACAACAAGCTACCAACCAAATTCCTGTATAAAGTAGAGTCTAATGAAGGAGTAGAATAGGTGGAAGATAAAATAACACCTGACTGAAATGGTGTGGGGGCAGGCTCGAAATCAAGCATGCCAAATCTCTGGAGTATATTAAAATCATAATTCTGCTAAAATATGGAAATCCCATCCAAAGATTGAATAACTTGTAGACCAAGAAAATAGTGCAGAAGACCAAGATCTACCATCTCAAACTACTCCATCAAAGATCTCTAAACACTCTGAATCATGGAGGATGAGCTACCTATAATAATGAGATCATCAACATATAGCACAAGAATCAAAAGATCACCCTCTTGACGCTGAATATACACTATGGGATTGGAATGACAACATTTTGAAGTTAGAGGAAAGCAAGAAGGAGTCCATCTACTCATACCAAGCCTAAGGGGCTTGTTTGAGACCATATAGTGAACACCGAAGTCTACAAACCAAAGAAGTGTCCTGCACAAATCCTCGAGGATGCTCCATATAGATCTCCTCATGAAGGTCTCCATGCAAAAAGACACTCTTCACATCCATTTGAAAAGTTGTCCATCCCTGTGAAGTGGAGAGTGAAAGTACAAAGTGAATAAAATTCATCTTGGCTACAGGAGAAAAGGTCTCAGAGTATTCAATATCCTCAACTTGAGAAAAAATATTCACAACAAGACATGCCTTATACTTATTAATCAAACCATTAGCTACATACTTGGTATGGTACACCCACTTGCACCAAACCAACTTTCTTCCCTTAGGAAGAGAAAAAAGATCCCAAGTATGATTCTTCATCAAAGAAGTATACTCCTCATCCACAACCATATCCCACTCAAGGTGACCTACATCACCTCTAAAAACTTCTGAGGATCATCCAAAATGGCATGACTCAAAAGATTAGAACCAAATGTCTATGCACGAGTGCGACGAGAATCCAAAGGATCACCTACCAAAGAACAAACTACCTCAATAGTAAAGTGGGCCCATTTATGAAAATGATGAGTATTTGGTGGTGGTGGGGATGGTGGATCATCATCTACATCATCCTCAAGAGATAAGAAATCCTCTAGATATGAAGAGGGAGGAGTAGGAAGTGAGGGAGAAGTCGATGGAGAATCCATCTGAGGATAGCACTCATAAAACTAGACATCTCATCGAAACAAGACCTCTTTAGAATCAAGATAAAAAAACTTATATGCTTTAACTTCCTCACAGTAGCCAACACATATGAGTGGTCAAATTTTACTCTCCATGGTTTTCTGCTGAGCATCGGGAATAAATGCCCAAGCCTCACTACCAAAAACTTAGAATGTAGAAATATCGGGCTTGACATGGGTCCAAGCCTCCTCAAGAGTCATATGTCGTAATGATTTATGATGCATCCGATTCTGAATATAATTGGCATTGCCTTTGCCCAGAATGAAGAGTCCATAGCTCGTGACTGTATCATACAATTGGCTATCTCCTGTAAGGTTATGTTCTTTCTCTCAGCAACACCATTCTGCTGAGGGGTGTAAGGAATTGTAAACTGATACTACAAACCATCCTCAGTGAAAAAATATCTAAAATCCTGATTAACATACTCCTCCCCATTATCTGTGTGAATCCTCTTGATAGAAAGTCCAAATTGCTTCTTTATAAATGTCGTAAAGATCCTGAATGAGTCAAAGAAATTGGACTTGTACTTAAGAAAGTACACCCATGTACATCTGGATAAGTCATCAATAAAAGTGAGTAAATATTGGACCCCTAAAAAGGAAGGAGTCGAAAAAGACATGAGGTCACTATGTACCAATTCCAAGGGTGCCTTATCACATGTGGCTCTACTCGTAGGAAAATAATCCTAGTGATGTTTTCCAAGGACACAATCTCGACAAACACCATCAGTGCAAGAAATTTGAGGGAGCCCACTCACAAGTGCCTGAGTACTCATCTATTGTAGATATATGTAATTGACATGGCCCAAACGCTCTTGCCAAAGCTTGCTCATTGTGTCTACATGTGCTATAAGAGAGGAGCCTGGATTGTCTGAACTCTTAAATACATCAAATATGTATAAGCGAGATGCAAAATCAACACTCGTAGTAGCCACAACCAAATTAGGATCATGAAGGTCTCGAATAACCACATCATGTGGTGAGAACTCAATTGTCTTACCAGAGCCAAAATGACAAATCTAATAAACAAAAAGGTTTGTCAAAATTCTAGGAATAACAAGTACATCCTGAAGACAATCACCATCTAATGAAATAGTACCTGAACCCTTAATTGAAAGGTGTGTTGAGTCACCAACTACAATATGTGTAGTGCCACTAGGGGCAAGAGCGATGAAAAACTCTTGTGTGTGTGTCATATGGTGAGAAGCATCAAAATCTAGAATCCAAGTGGATCTCAAAGGTAAGGCTCGTGCAGAAAGAGCATGAACTTTCCCTATGGGTGGAGAAGGAGCCCAAGGTGAGGTGATATGATGTTACTGAATGGCCTCCTCTAAAGCCTCTAATCATTTCCAAAACCTGGAAACAGGGTGACCTTCCTTGCCACATAAACTACAAGGATCACCAAATTTCTTCTTAGTCTTGGAGGTAGACTCACTAGATTTTGAAGATTTACCTTGCTTAGGATGGGATTGTGATTTTGAGTTAGACTTTGGTGGTGGTTTGGAGGAAGTCTCACTACTAGCTAAATCTATTTGCACCTTTTGTTTATGCTTCTGCTTCCCCTTAGCTTCTTGAGCTACCAGTGCTTGGTTCTTGGATCTTGAGAGAGAATCCAACTATGTTATCTTGGCCTGATCTCATGTCAATCGATCACAAAACACCTCAAAACTAGGCATGGTAAATCATGCACCCAAGGCATCCATGGTAGAATAGAATGTAGAGGAAAAAATCTGAAATGAACCTCAAAGCTTAGAGAGAATCGGGTAAATACACTCATCATCTGTTTTGTTCTTACCGCAACCATGTAACAATGACCTCAATGATTTGAACTTCATCAAGAAATATTCAATGGTAGGATATAAATCAGGTACTAAGGAAGTCAATTCGGTCTCAATCTAAAGTGCTCAAAACTAATTAATGGTTCCAAATAGATCATGAAACTTCGTCCACATAGCCCGAGGAGTTGTGCAACCCTCTAGATGGAATACGAGACTATCTAAAACATGCAAAGATAATAAACCCATGGCCTCATCCATCTTGTTCCTGTGTTGTATAACCTCAAAAGGACATGACAATTGTGGTTGATTCTCATCCAAACACCATAACCCCTTTGACATAAGAAGTCTCATCATGTATGCCTTCCAAGTGTGATAACTATGTGGGGTAAGGAAGTCAACAAAAGAGGTATCCGCCATGATGTTTTGGTTTCGTAAGTGTTTTTAATGAATATTTTTCTAGTTTCTGATATGAATATACAAAAAAAAAGAAAAAATACACCACCCCACAACACAAAAATAAAACCCTAGTACAATTTTGAAAGCTGGAAAGATAGAAAGAGAAAAAAACACTTTAGAGGAAACTCTATGTACCTAGAAAATAATCCAATGAAATAAGTTGCATATCTAGAAAGAGAACTGAAACACCTTTCCAACACCTATTTTTTTGCGCAAAACGCCCCCATGAGTGCATAAACCATGTTTTGACTTTGATTGGCGAAAAAAGCATAAAAAAATAGAAAATCAAACTTGCACCATTGAATAGTTCCCGAAACTAAATTTCTGACGCCTATTTGTTTGTGAAAAATAGAGTTGAAATGCACAAGATACACCCAATTTTGTAAAACACCTCCAAAAAGGCCAATAAGCGAGCTTCAATAGGTCCCTGGGGCTAAAAAAAATAAGCCCCTAGTCTTGTGAGTGAATAGGGGGCTAAAGCACAAGGGTTGGGGAATGGCCCTCGGTCACCAATGTGACCATCGTAGGGGGTTGAAGAGGCCATTAGGGGCTAGGTGCTTAGAACCTAGTCACCCACATGACCCTAGGCAACATTTTTAAGGCCTCGGGGGTTGCAGAGAGGGTGGAGGCGGTGCATGGGTGATGCACCAGTGGCAGCTGGGTGGCGGGCAGGTGATGCCCTCTTTTCAACTATAAGAACTTTTTAAAGCATGTTTTTAATGCTTTTTTTTAAAAAAAATTGACCTCGGATTGCGTGCCTTGGGGCAATTTTTTTTTGCCTTTTTTTAGTTGCTCAGAAATTGACCAAACAATAAGTGTTCCTAAGGTTTTTTGCCACTACGAACATGATGGTGACCTTCGTTTGGGCCCAAAATGCCTTGAAAAAATTGATACTCCTAGATCTTGCAAAAAAGATGCGTGGCTTGAAACCATTGCACTTAAAATTCACTTTAAGGCAATATCCTTCAAAAGATGAACAAACAACTATAAATATGAAGCTCTGATACCATGTTGAAGTTGATAAACCAACCTCACAAAACCCAGTGAACACCTGCAAGCAAATAACCTCTCACAAAGAAAAAATATCCAGAACAACAAAGGTGCTCTGTAAGCCTCAAGCAAAAAATGCATAAAAGAGAATGAATACTTACAAAGAGATAAATCCTTAAGAAAGGAGATCAAAACCCTAAATTGAACCCTAGGATGTAATAAAATAATTCTTAAAAGTCCCGAGTTTACTTAAGTGTGAAATAAAGTAAAAGGTGACTTAATTAATTAATCAATATGATTAAATTAATTAAGTAAATAACCTTATTACTCCAACAATTCTTATAAATGGATATTTTGTGAGGTTTCATAGTATACTACTGATCATTTTGACCAAAATGATTAGCTTTATGTTCTGAAATTTATTCTTCCTCAACATCTATTATTTCAATTGTGGTAGGTTAACATGATTGATGAAAAATTTTCCTTGACCTAATTTGTACACCTTTGCAATGTATAAAATTAATTCCAACCATGTTTTCTTGTCCAACTAAGTATAGCTTGTTTGTTATTCCTTGGATTAGTGACTAGCTGGACTAATAGTTGAGGTTGTGTAACCTTCTCAACTTTTTCATTATATAGGGGTGGTAGTAGGGATTTTTTTTGATTTGGCATGTAGCGAGGCCCTTGATTAAATTGGTTATATTGAGGGTTCCATTATGGTACATAGGGTTTGGAGGAACCATGATTATTGTGATTGATTAGACCATTGTTGATTTTCTCATTTTGGGGGTTTCCAAGAGTAGGTCACCTAGTGTTGTGGTCCTTGATATTTAGGCTAAGGTGTTATCCATTGATTATTAATCTAGTTAGATTATGGTTGCTAAGGTGGATTTCAGGATTTATTGCAGGATTTGTTTCTAGATCTTTGCCTTACATAATTAACCTCCTTCTTTATTAGGGAAGGATTTTTCTTAGAATATTTTTATTTCTTGAAGTAATTCACACTAGTTAGTATGGTGGTTTTTATCACAAACTTGATAAACCTTTATCTTTTCCAAAGGATATTCTAATAAAATGTGTTTGTTTTTGCGTCTTAGGCAATAGATAGAGAGTGTTTTTTGAGTTCCAAGTTTTGGCCTATATTCCATCAAGGGTCGTATTTAATTGAACAAGAATGTTAGTCTTTAAATTTTTTATTTCTTCCCTCAGTTATCCTTTTTTATCAGTTCCACTCATCAAGCTAGATTTTCTAATTCCTCCTTAGGTTGAGTGTAGTTTCTATAAAGTACAAAGATCTCTACAAGATCTAGCTTGGCTACATCTCCTTCCTCCATTTAATCTAGAGATCTTCGTGCATCCTCATCAATTCCTTTAAAAAATATATTTTTAACCAATTCAAGGGTCATTATATTCTCACCACATCATTTTAATACAAAGAAGAACTTATCTAGGAATTCTTCTAGAATCTTTTCTTTTAAGATGTAAGAACTCATCCTTTCCATCACTTACCCTACAATAATCTTTATATTTATCTAGAAATAGAATTTTGATTTATTACCAAGTGTCGAACTTAAGTTTTTGATTGCTAGTTTTATGATCATATGTTTGGTGCAGGACTTTAAATTAAAAGATAAACTAGTTTGGGCCTTCTAAGGATATACCTCTAAAAGTGGGTAGGATGGAGGGAGAGATATTCTTCATTTGGATTTAAGTTAATAGGGTAAGTAAACATCATTTCTACCTTTCTTTTCTTGTCCTCCATTATTGTTATCCATGGCTTTTGTTAAAATATTTTTTATTAATTGTTTACTCCCAATGGGTTAGAGTGAAATATTAGGTGGGTTCTAAATGACCAGTTGATATTGAGAAAAATCTTCAACTAAGATCCCTTTCCCCTTAGGTTCAACAATTGATATTTGGGGTTTAAGGGTTTTTGCGATAAATCTTCTATGAGGTCCCATTTTTTTGATCATGTAGAAGAAGGATATACATGTTTTTTCCACTAAATTTGGCTACTTGACTAGATTCCTAATGACACCTAGAATAAAGAACATGTCCTTGACAACAGTGCCAAAAAGTGATGTGGCATAGTCAAACCTTATACTTTAGTCAATTGTTATATTGATAATTCGGGTGGTGTTTGATGGTTGTATGTAATAGGAAATCACATATCTCAATCCAAAAACTATTTTTAATGTTATAAAATAAAATAAATGCATATGCAGGAGTAAAATCTAGATTATGAAAATATTGAAATCTACATTAGGAAAACATTTAAAAATTTAAACTAGGACAAGCATTCAAAGTTGTTACAAACAAGAAATAAAGTTTTAAATTTTTGATACATTCTGAGGAAGCAAGCCTATGATGTACTGAATTATTCAAAACATCTCTAATTGATAAAATTTATTAGATAAAAGTATCCTTTGATATTTTTTATATAATACAACAATTCAACACAAACACTGAATAATACATAGAAAAATACAAATCACAAAATGAACTATCCTACAAGGGAAGATTTAACAATTTATTTCATTTACTAAGAGAAACCACTTTAACATAAACATAATGTTTCATTTACTAAAAAAAACTGTGCCAACATAAATACAATAGTGCATAATAACAATATAAATTAAATCACTTATCTACAAACTACTATTTTGCTTCCCCAATTGAGTGGCCAACTCTCTTGAGGATAAAATTTCCAAGACTTACAATATCATCCATAGATTTCCAAACATATTTGAAAATAAATCTGAGTTGTATTTCTTATTGTATGCATTCAAAAAATAGTCATCCCTTTAAAATGAACATCAAAGAGCTATATATCTACACAATGTTTCATTTACTAAAAAATAACTATGCCAACATAAATACAATAGTGCATAATAACAATAAAAATTAAATCACTTATCTATAAATTTCTATTTTGCTTCCCTAATTGAGTGGCCAACTCTCCAGAGGATAAAATTTTCAATACTTACAATATCGTCCATAGATTTCCAAACATATTTAAAAATAAAATTGAGTTGTATTTCTTATAGTATGCATTCAAAAAATAGTCATCCCTTTAAAATGAAAATCAAAGAGCTATATATATACACACTAATTCCTAAGATTTAACACCATGTAATTCATGCATGATTTTTGTTTAGAATTTTGAATAGAAAATAATAAATACTTGTCCAATTGAAATTAATGTAACCATTATCCATATAACAAAGAAATCATAAATTTGAGGAAGTAGATGTTAAACATGAGTCTTCATCTTCACATATTTTTTTGGATTATTGATAAATGAGTAAGATATTCCTTTCTATTACCAATACTTCTCTATGAATTCCTCCATGACATTCTAGGACTACAAATATTCCAGAGCCACGATTATTCTAGAGCTACTTGATATATGAGCATTTATTCTCATTTCTTCCAAAGTTTGTTTCCTAGAGCCAAATTATCTTTTATTACCTTGTCTCAACCAAAATAGATATTTCCACCAAGATTGTTAGCATTAAAATCCTTTTTGACACATATAAAAAATGAATACATACACCATTATTAACTAAGATAGATAATAATTCATTACATAATTAGATCAATATCATCATGATAGGGTTTCTAGGTAACAAAGGAAAGTTAATTTTATTCAAACTATAAGGCCAATATCTACCTGATCATTGGAAATTAAGTCTTGGGGTTGTAGGTTCCCATAAAACCTTGAATTTTCACCCTACTCTTCCCCTATTTTTTCCCCTTTTGAATTTCAATTCCTTCCTGGAATCTCAACAAAAACGTAAAGTTCCAAAATTTGTGTTGAGGCTCATTATGCCTAAAAACCCATAAAGTACATTTTCACCTATAACAACTATTAAAATATCATTAAAGCCTTGATTTGATCATTGAAACCTCCCAAATATGTTTTCCTACCCAAAATTATAATTCAATGTCTTAGGCATGATTCTAGATATGCTTTTCAACAACTATTGTTGAGCCCTTATATAAATCACCATTAATATGATGGGTAAATTTAAAATTCTAGATCTAATGTAGATTTTAGTGTGTATAGAGGGCATGCCTCCCAAATGATATATATACAAGTTCTTCCTTCTTTTCATGGATCAATCATTATTATTTTCAATAGATATTTTCAAGTGTCAAGTAGATTTTAGGGTTTCATGAATCGAATGTTCATTTTTAGGAGTGCAATAGATTTTTGAAGTATTTGAAAGTTAAAATATTGTAACAGGTGTTAGGGGTTGAATGTGTTCAGGGGAATTTGTGACCTCTTATTAAGGTTCTCTCTTATCACAATTGCTAATATCAATGTAATTTTTTTTTGATAAATGTGACATCATTTTTAAATAATTAAAAAACTCATAATGATAATTTCTTCTTTACTTGTGGATTTATGTATATTTTTAATGCTTATTCTTTGATGCATTTTATTCTTAGGTCAACTCCTTTATACTTCTATTCACTATTTTTATCTCTTGTGAATTATGACTTTTTTAACCCTTTGGATAGGAATTGGTTTAAGAAATAGGTGATTCAATCATACTCTCTAACACAAACAAATCATTCACTAGTAGCTTCAAATTGGTTTAGTGTTTGTGTAGTTCATTATATAGAAGTTTAAATAGGGGAATACAATTTCCAGTCACATAATAGTCATCTTGTCAATCATGTCATTATGCCTTCAACTTGCATTTCCTACATTGATATCAATATCAGCTATACAGGAGGTTATTTGTGTAGTTGGTTGGCCTTTAACCTAGTGACAACCTTTGGGGTTAAACTTACATTGGATAAAAATGCAACTTGTCACATTATCTCATACTTTAGTACCTTCAATCCTATTTAGGATACCTCTACGAACACCTTCCCAATTCTAAGCTAAGATCAAAGTATAAGAGAGTTCATCCACTTTATTAATTTTACTTTAACCCTCCTCAATTTGTTAATGAGCCTCTATTTTTTTCTTCATGAATGACAATGGCATTTAAGGTAATATTATGTTCTAGAGTTGTGAAGCAAAAATTCCAATATGTTACACCCCAATTGCGTAATTACTATTTAATATTACTATGTAGGGTAAATGTGAATTTTGAAGATGAATAAATTGTGCTTGCACTTTGTTATCAATGAATTATGAATGGTTGTTATTTCTTTTAAGTGTTATGTGAAGAAATGAATATATGTGAATGGATGGATATTGATTTGATATTATAACTTTGTAGATGTATTATGTGTAATGCATATTTCTTTGAATAGCTGACTACCTTGGGCATATGTTAGTGGATGCAGGTATATGTTCAATTCCTCCAAGCGAAGGGGAAGTATCACTCAGGAGAAGATCTTGGTCAGGTAACCAATAATCTATCTGAGCTTACACACACCATAGTAGAATAATTGATTCAAGTTATTATGTGGGAAGTTGGTAAGTCATCATTAGTTAATGTGTTTGCATTAGTAAAGGTATTTTTTACTATTGAGTGCGTTATTGGGTGATGTTTATCTGTTTGAACTTGTGAGTTCTTTCCTTGTTACTATGCTTGTATTGATGAGGACATACGTGGAATATGTATATGTACACACATGCATGTTGATGATAGACCAATCACATGAAGGAACACGTACATGAGGGCACATAGGTAGACACACCTATGCAGACTTATGGACGAGTTGCTTATGCACATGGAACTATCAAATGGAACTAACGACATGCATATGTATAGATATATCACACGTAGGTCCTTATAAATACAATATTAATTGTGTATGAATTTGGTGTGTGAATCGAATGTGTATATATATATATATAAAATATATACATATATCTATATGTACATATATGTATCAATATACATGTATGATGGCAAACAAACATGCCCATACAAATGTATCGATATATGTATACATACATTTATATGTACACATAGGCATATATATATATGTGTACACAATTGCTATACTGTTGTTATTATTTGATCACTATCTTGTTTGTATTCATTTGTATATCAAGTGTATACATAATTTATTGGAATATGATATATATAAATATATTAACATATATATATATACATATACATATATATATGTGTGTGTGTCGATATACATATATATATGTTTATGTAAATATATGTTATATATTTAAAATTGATTATATACTTTGAAGTATATTATCATTAGCAATGATTAGAGGCCGATTTGTTAACTTAAACAAAGGCCGAGTATATAATACTTGTGACTATATTTTAGAGGCCGAATATTACTTATGTCGTCCATGCATAAAAGAATGAGTATTCTACAAAGCAACTCACAAACATTAAGTCAATAAGAGGAATGAGACTTGGTCGAAACCTTGTGTGGAGATGTCTTTTGACTGAGTAAAATTTTAAACTGCCTTGTCATTGAGTAATTATCAACATCGAATAAAATAATGCAAGGCTATGAACAATAGGTCAATGAATTGGTCAAACTGATTAATGATATGTATTGACTCATTCTAGACTAAGTCGACATGAGCTAAGTGTTATACATTTGATATTGATTGATTCAACAAGTGTAAAACTGCACCAACTCTATAGGAGGTTTATGATTTCTATGGTGCCACCTTATGAATCCTATTTATTGTAGATGCTCATTGTGAAGGCAATTCAAATTACACCTTTTTCATCATGTTCTTATTTGAAAATTTCTTATGCTACTATCAACTAACGAGGCCGATCTATAGTTTTATTTAACTAAGTATGCTCTTATTTGTGTGCCACCTTTTAGCTAAGTTAAGTGAGTTGTTATGCATGGAGATTGGTGTCAATACTCATGCCTTTTCTGTAGGCTGAGTGGTCTCCAATCTATTGTATAAATAGAGGAGTTGAATCCTCACTTGGGATGCATTATGCTCAACATTTTATACACTTTTTCTTTGCATTTCTTATCTGCAGTATTCTATTATATTTTGAGTGAGAACGTTGAGTATTTGTGAGAGTATAGTATAGTGAGTGAAGTATATTATCAACTTGAGAGGTAGAGGTTTATTGTGGTATCGCTTGAGAGATCAAGGTTAAGCTAGTTATTGTTTGGGAAAGTTGAATTGCAGTCAATCGATTTGATAAGCGAAAGTAGGCATGAGGACATTTCTCTTTTATTTGTCTTAGCTTTTGAAAGTTTGTTTCACGAATGCTTTAATTAGTCTATTGTGAATTTTTGCAATTAGGGGAAAATAGTATTGCTTTGAAAAGGAATTAGAAGTTGTTTATACTATTTTTGCAATGATTGTATGTACTCCATGATAGGAGGAATATATTTATCATAAAGTATTGCATACTAGATATGATTAAACATGGGTAGCTTAAGGGTTTCTTGTAGCTAAATTATTTGATTATAATAGATAGCTAGTGGGTTGCTTATGGGATTGTGAGTCCAATAAAGATAGGGAAATTTTGTATGTGTTAAGAGTAGAAATACCCTAGAGTATGTGGGATTAATGATAGGGGAATCCTGGGATAAGAGATTATCCATGGGAAGGATAACCTATGCATAGATTATAGTGTCCTCCAGTCAAAATGAGCTCAAGTAGCATAAGTGAATGTTGACCTTCACTCAATGTGCTGAGTGAGAACACTTTGGGAAAAGTAGTGTGATTGCCTTTGGCTCTGTTGTCAGTTCACCATGTCCATGTAGTGCATGCTAGTTTTAGATTGTAGGGATTACAAGTTCTAGTCATGTAGGGCACAACACTAAACTCAGTGTGGTTTGTCGTATGAGGTTACTCAACCAATCTCTTTGTTGAAGGGTAGGGCCATCTATCGTTGTTAGATGTGTGGGGGACTGTATATAAGTCTGTGGTTGGTGGAAAAGCACTTGAGTGATGCTTCTCCTCCTCAACATGTGATAGAATCAAAGGTTTTGAAAGGTGGATCCTAGACCATCTATATCTTATGCTCTGAAGCTTGGTTGAGCTATGCATGTATTTCTGTAAATTCTTGAAATATTGTAATTTGTGAAATTATTATATTGAAATGGAATTTGTTGATGCCAAAATATGACAAGGTAACAACCCTTTGTGGGAAACTCAGTTAACGGGGGGACCTGTTGCGCTAAACTAAGTAACCTCTGGATTTTAAAGAAGTTGGCTAATGCAATATAGGGGTGTTAGGACCTTTTAAAATTTCAATACAATAAGCTTCAAACAGTTTCAAAAGAAAAATCCCTCCGACCCTTGAATCAACAACAATTACTCAGGCCTATCCTTATAGCCATCACAACCCGATTTAATGGGATTTTCAACCACCAAACTTGCCAAATGACTTACCAAAAAAAAAAGGATTAAGATACCCTTTTGACGGCTACACAACATATATAAAACCCTGTAGTGACTCTTTTGGAGCATTTACAAGAACCAACACCTGCACCATTGTCCTAGGCCTAGAAATAGGCCACTTTTACAAAGGAAGTTCCTCATAAAATCCTGATCTCTACCCAAACACATAAAAAATTCTTCATTCATGAGTCAGATCACTAAATTTTCAAGCTTATTAGCCACACCAAGGTTTCATTATCACTGATCTCTCAAACCCTCCCTCTTAATGCCAATACCAAGGGTTTTATTGGAAAACACCCTTCCAAGGTTCCTAAAAGAAAAATAATGCTTCCAACACCCCACATATAGTTTTCACACACTTAATAATTACACACATTAACCATACACACAACATTTCTTCAAAACCATAACCTAGTAACCCATTTTCATATGGAATTCATACAACTTACCCCAGGGCAACACTCCCATTACCAACAACTCATTTTAACTTGCTTCCTAAACCATGTAAACACCTAATCTAACATATAACATGCCTTTCCACTGAGGAACATACCAAGACAGTAGGTGGAAAGTCTCATTCCGTCATTTGTTCTCCAAACAAGCCCTTCACTGGTTTTTACCAGGCAACTAAAAAATTCAAGTGAGATCTTCCTCTAAAATTAAATTAAGACACTCAAACCAATGGAAATAGAAGGCTAGAATATGCTATCACAATATTACCCAAATTTCAGACCAATGGAGGTCTGTATGGGACTATACAGTAGCAAGAAATGAACAAAACACATAAATTTTTTAGAAAATGTTGGTATCTTTGTTGGAAAATTTGCACAGATGATCAACCACACCTTATTCGAGCCTTGGGGAGGCTTTACATAACATTTGAAAATTTTGCAAGTTTTACATTTTCCATCATTTTGACCACCTAGAGACCTATTAAAGACTCAAATAAAATTGAATGGGCCTTCACATTGCCATTTACAATGCTTTACAATGATAAAAATTCAAATTTTGAAATATTGCCTATTGGAGGCATACAATGTTCAAGGTGATCTGCACCATAGAATCGGCCATGAAATATTTCCAAGTCCCTTGTATTACTGTAGATCAGTCTTCTTCACATCTAAAAAAAAACATTTACCTTTACCAACTTTTCTTGGAGTGCTCCCTTTCTTTGCTCTTGAATCTTTCACTTGCCTTTGTCTTGGTTCAATCTTTAGCCTTCATCTCTATCTTCACTTTCCTTTTGCCTTCTCTTTCTCTACTCATCAGGTTCACCAATCACTCTTCTCATCTACTCCCATCAGTGGAGTACTCTACAAATAATGGATGCAAACTCTTCAAGTGCTTTTTCAGATAGATATCCATCTCCCTCACTTCTTCACCAAACAAACTCAACAAACCATCCATCTTACCCAATATTAGATCTTGGAAGATGCACCTACCACTCTTTCTCTCAGAAGTCTCACTTTCTCTATGCACCTTCTCCCCAACTTAATCTCCATTGGAGGATGGTGAACACATACCTCATCTTGTTTGTAACCAACACACAACTTCAAATCTTCCTCTCTGCAGCTTAAGATGGATCAAACAACTGCAACCAAAAATTACAAACACACAACTAAAAACTCTTTTACAGCCCAGATCTTCTAAGCTATGATACCAATTTGACAATTTTGCAAATTTTGTAAGTTTTACATTTTCCATCATTCTGACCACCTAGAGACCTATTAAAGACTCAAATAAAATTGAATGGTCCTTCGCATGGCCATTTACAATACTTTTTGTATACACCTAAAATTGGTCTGGAGAATCTAATTAATTAAATATGACTTATTTGATTAATTATCCTAAATTCCTCTATTATTGAATAAATAGAAATATTTATTTATATAGTTCACATTTAAATTCTTCTAATTTTGCTATTATTTCATCTTAATTAAATAAACAAAATTAAATAATTTGTTTTATTTAATTATCAAATTCCTCTATTTTATCCTATCTTAATCACATCATTCAAATTAATTAAACAAAGGTTAAATACTTTATTGTTTAATTATCATAAATTCTTCTATTTTAATTTAATAAACAACTTCTATAGTCTATTTTATTAAATTATTCATTTCCCCTTTTGTTAATTTAAATAAATCAAAATATTTAAATAAAGTCATAAAGAAAATTTCCTCTATTTACTCACCTACCAAGTTAGACATTATATGTCTAATTTATGTCTAATTAAATTCAACTGGTATTCACGAGAAGTTGTGGAGACAAATTCGAAATCAATCTCTCAATCCTCTTCCATCAATTCTTCCTATCATCTTGCCTGGTGTTTTCATGGGTAAGGACAATTCCAAAAATCTTCTCAATCTCTCACCATTCAAACCTCCAAATTGAATCCAAGCCTCTATTTGCTGCCCTTGTGCAAATCTGCTGTCGATAAATCTATAAATACAACCTTTCTCAAATTGTTATGGATCCAAATTTGTATAAACCTTTCTCAAATTGTTATGGATCCAAATTTGTATAAACTTACTCTGCAACAATAGCAATCAAGCATCACAACAATAGAAAATCATTATAGCAATCATAGTATCATAGCATTTTAGAATCAATATCATGGTTGTATCGTAGATTATTGTAGCTTTCATCCATCAGTTTCCATGTCAGAATAGATTACAACAACTTCTTTTTATCAATTATATATCATCAAATCATCACATCATTGCATTTAGCATCATTCCATTATCTAGATTGGCATTTTAACAGTCACAAGTGCTTACCAAATCTGAGAGCCTTCTGTGAATTAATAAATCTTTGGAGATAGGAAACAATGAGACGCTTTCAAGTTTCTTGTTTTGAATTAGTTTGATTATAGAATCTTTGATATAATGTTTCATTAAGAAGTGTATTTACATTGTTACTTATTCACACTTACAATTTGGCACCCACCATGGGCCCTAACCCCATGTTTTCATTATTTTTCTTGGAAAAGTGTCGTACAAGATTCTGGCGTGTTTATTTTAGTGCGAGCGAGAGATTTTTTGGCACTTCCAACAAAAACTATAGCACTTCTGAGGCAAACTTTAGCGCTTCTGATCTCTGTTTCAGTGCTTCAACATAAACTATAGCGCTTCTACGGCTTATTTCAACACATTGGCCAAACGTTTTGGATAATTGGTCTCTGTTCTAAAAAATTCTATAGTGCTTCAGTAAAATTTTGTAGTAGTTCTAGTAAATTCTATAGCACTTCTAATCTAAACCATAACACTTTTGATCTAAACTATAGCGCTTTTGATCTCTATTTCAGTGCTTCAGAAATCTATTTTAGTGCTTTTGTATTTTCTTTTGTTATCTGGATCTGATGCGACTGCGGCCAGAATGTTATGCTTTTGGAATAAAAAGGATCAATCCTAGGGTAGACACATAATTCAAATATACCAATCCTAGGATATTCATCATATTTTGTTGTAGTACTTAAATAGAATAGCCTAATTTTGTGAAGCAACATCTTCACTTAGATTAGTACATTGTCTTCTGGGCTTAAAATAAATCATTATTTGTTGTGCTTGTGTGGTGAATAGGTTTATGCTCTCCCCTTAACTGGGTGATCAAAGTGCCAGACTCACCCTTTCCTTTTCATGAAATTTAACGCTTTTGTTAAAACCTTTAGAAGGCCTACCATAGTGGGAAAAAGTACTCACCCTACGAGAATGACCTAAGTGGGAATGCCTAAAGCCAAGGATTCCAACCCACTCTAAACAAATGCGAGTTTTTGATGAAAGTCCAACTTGATGGTAGTGTACAAGATAACCATCCCTAAAATCTTTGTTCTAAAGACTGGGAGGTCTCTCGAGGGAGTTTATCATTTGCCGCACCGCACATAAACCCTATCTAAGAACCATAGTGTAGTATCCAGTTGAGTCAGTAACCAAACATTGTAATACTCGCAGTGCAAGGGGAGGGAAGAATCTACCCCCAAGATAGTCACCATATAATTGCTAAGGACCATTTTTTCAAGGGACGAGAAATCCAACTTTGAGTACGCACCTGGAAAAGACAAAAACACAGGCACCCTCTAGGGGATGACACAACTGTGTGAGTCAACACAATTTTAAGATGTGGGTTGTTGAGTATAACGATGACCATTTTGACTTTAAGAGTGAGTCTGTCTGAAGTGTATCTTTGTTAAAGCAAAACTAGTGGAAATCAATAAGGACCATTCATGGTTCTTGGACATACACTATCTATTCAGATTCTAGGATTAAAAACAATTGTTCTACAATTTTCTTGCTATGTTCTCAAATCATTATTACTGAGATAAAAGATCATCATGAAAACCACAAACCAAATCAAGCTGGGAAATATGAATAGAAATTGGAGATCCAATTTTTTTTTCATGAAATCCCTCAAAAAAAGAGTCAAGAAACCGAAGAAATCACTTAGTTAAAAAAATCTTTTAAAAATAAGACATTTCTTGTATCAGAGTAGAAAAATCTTGCTTCATCATAAAACTTTCCTACATAGGTATCACGATTTCGCTAGGTGTTTTAATGGTGATTACGCCTTAGAGCCTCTTTATTCACAAGCCTATTTCCAAAGAAGAGCTCTTACACAATATCATAATCATAGTCAACCCATACACCAGTCCTCCATCCCGCAACCAATTATAGAATACTCCACCAGGCCAGATCAATTTTTGCAATAAAAAAACTAAGAATCTTTAGGCTTATCATCCAACATCAGAAAATTACTAGTGGAGATATCTTGTCAAGATAAAAAATCCTGAAAAATAATCTCTTCACGAGTAGAAAAATTAGACAAAACCATTGAAACCCAAAATAGCGCTTCCATATTCTGTCTTAGTGCTTTTGAGGTCTGTTTTAGCACTTCTGAATCCAAAGTAGCGCTTACACCCTCTATTTCAACACTTTTGAACTCTGTTTTAGTGCTTTCACAAAATAGTGCTTCAATCAATTGTCATAGCACTTCTGACCTCTGTTTTAGCGCTTTCTGTAAAATAGTGCTTCAAAAAATTGTTATAGCACTTCGAAAAACTGTTATAGCGCTTCCATGAAACAACGCTTCTGCACTTTGTTTTAGCACTTTCAAAATAAAAAAATAAATAAAAATATATATAAAAAATAAAAAATAGAGAGACTCAAACATATTAGTTAGATTGGTTAACATCTAAAAACATGGATTTTTATCAACAAAACATACACTATCTAGAAACTAGAAACATATAGGTTCCTACAAGTTAACATTCTTTTCAACTAAAACCCAGATCTTGCAAACTATTAAAGTGTCAAGCAATTCAAACCAAAATCTTTGTTATTTAGCTAAGTTTCTTTATCAAGATATTTTCATCCTACTATCACGAAACAAGGCATAGTAATTAGATTTTAACCCAGTCTCATCAATAGGATATAACATCCTATTTGACTTTGTTAAAATTCATTTGAAATTTATCAAACATAGAAGATCAAAGTTTGGTAGGAAAAACAAACACTTGTATGCCAATCTTCACTAGGTTACAAAAACAAAGACTCTTAGAAGAAGAACTTGAAACATCAAATATCATGGCAGAAGAAAATCCATGGAATAGCTTAAATCAAATTGAAAAGAACAAAAACACTGTAGAAGACATACAAAAAGTGCAACAGGACCCAAAATTCCATAAATTTATGGAAAAGATCTTAGAGCAAAACATGGAAAAATATCTCCTAATGCTAGCTGAATCAGGTGCCAACCTTCCCAAATATTTTGATGTTGATCGCTTAAAAGAAGCACCTAGAACGAATGAAACTGAAATACTGCAACACACACCACATGTAGATCCGGTTGTTGCCTTAACAAGTCAAATGCAAAACACAACAACAACTGCAGGACATCATGAAGGGAAACACAAAAATGTATGCATTTCAAGACATTTGTCCTTATCCTTTTGACCCAATAGTAGACATGATATGTTTCCCTAGACACTGCGAATTCCCAAATATGAAAATTACAATGGTAAGACAGATCCAATAGACTATATAAGGGAATTCAAGACCATGAGATTAGAATTTGCGCAGGAAGAAACTTACCTAATGAGGTTATTCCCAAGAATCTTAGGAGGGCAATGTATGGAATGGTTTTCCAAACTATAACCACAAATACGAACTTTTGAAGAGCTCACCAATAGGTTCATATCACAATATTATTTTAACATCCAACATGACATCACCAGAAAGGATCTCTATAATATGAAGCAAAACAAAGGTGAGGCATTCCTGTCCTTTTTACAATGATGGCGAAGACTATTTGCTAGGTATCCTCGCTCCATACCCGAGGAAGAAAAAATAGAGTTATTCATAGAAAATTTGATGGATGAGATGAGCTATAGGCTCAAATTACAATGTACTCCAACATTTGAAAAGGTAATTGAAAATGGCCTTAAAATCCAAGAAGCTTTGGTCAAACGAGGGGTGATCAAACACTACAATGAAAAATCAAACAACACCAACTCAAATCAATACACCAACAATGACAAACCTAAATTCTAGCAAAAGAACAAAAATATTGGGATCAATGAAACTACAAATGATTTACAAAATGTGAATCCAATTTTCAACTTGACAAAATCTACTGCAAAGACAAACTAGAACAGTGACCAAAGCACCAAGTCAAATATCAATCAAAATAATGGAGACTCAAAACCACAAACATATCAAAAATCATCAAACATGCATAAATTCACACCATTAGGCCAACATTGGAATCAACAATGAGGGAACTTGTTGCAAGTGGTCTTATCACTACACAAGAAGCATGATTTTGGGATCCAAAATTCAAACCACCATGGTGGAATGACGTAGATTATTATAATTTCCACAATAATAAGGGACACATGACAAATGATTGCATGTAATTAAAACATATAGTTCAAGATCTGATTGACAACAACAAGGTATATGTAGAGGGACATCAAAACAACAATGATCATATAACCTTTAAAGAAACTTTACCAAATTATGACAAGGGAGCATCATCTTCTACAAATAATAAAGGTAAAAATGTCAATCACGTCTACGATAGCACGATATTTTGTTTTTTCGAAGTAGAAAGTGATACTGCCACTGGTAATCATATGGATAACAACAAAACCAATGACAATATACCACTGGATCTAATCCCAAGCATATAAATATCTAACAATTAGATAAATGTTTTAAAAATAAGAGAAATACAAGACTATCAACTGGTCAATGTAATGATAATGGGGCAATCCAAGGTAATTTTAAAGGGAGTTGCACCTAAAAACACAACTCCACCTCTAAGTCAATACAACATTGTCGACCAACTTCAGAAAACACTAGCGCAAATATCAATACTTGAACTCCTTAAACTATCACCATCACATAAGGAAGTTTTAGAACAAGCACTTGTTGCCACCACAATACCCAACAACTTAGATGTTTATCAATTCTAGGCTATGGTGGGACATTTGACCAAGCCACACTATCTATCATTCTCTGAAAAAGATGATGTGTCCCTTAATCATCCATATAAAGCCACCCTCCATATTGAAGTTTTGATCCACAAGCCTCGTGTTAAAAGATTCCTAATAGATGGGGGAGCTAGTTTGAACATTTATACTTTAAAGTTAATCCGTGCAGTAGGGTATTCAGATAATGCTATTGATTCCCAAAGAAAAATGACAATAAAGGCTTATGATGAGGAAGAGATATCTTCTAAAGGACTAATTGTGTTGCCCATTCAAGTGGGACCAATGATGAAAAATATAGCATGCCAGGTACTAGAAATAGAGTTAACCTACAATTTACTCTTAGGACATCCATGGATTCATGAAATGTAGGCAGTACCTTCAACCTATCACCAATTTTTGAAATTTCCAATTAATGGATAGGAGGTGACTATATCAATAGATTATAACAATCCTCAACATTGTGTTACACTCATAATCTCTCAAGACACCTTTGTGCCTCACAATAGGGAAGCATGCATTTCAAATTCATCAAATGAAGAAAAACATCCAAATATTACATCCAAGTGGGTTGAGAAAACGGATAAATCAAAAGATACAAGCGTTGTTGAAACTACATTAACAGATAAGAAAGATCCCCAAAATTCTCTATCACAAAAATTCCAAGAAAAGGTCCAACTAACGGACAAGGGCATGGGACAATATTCTATTGAGCTGGCTCTTAATATTTCACAATTGATACCAACTCCAAAGTCATATGGACAACCATCAATGATTAAACGACAACCATCACAACCTACCATGGTTCTGGAGGAAAGATTTGTGAAAGCTGGTACTATCGATGATGAATCAAAAGACAAATCTATACTCAATTAGTTGTACAAAGATGAAGAAACATCGACATCTACAAACATCAACATCAAGACAGATAGGTATGGCAAAGGAAAGGCTATTTTAGAAAAAATGGGTTATGAAAGACAAGGACCAGTTGGAAAAAAGGAAAGAAGGCATCGTAGAACCTATTCAGCCTCTTACTCTTCATTCAAAAGATAAGACAGGACTGGGATACTCAGAAGGAGAAAAACAAGAAATGACAAAGAAGGCAGTTGAAAGAATCCTTCAGGTAAGAGATAACTCTAAAATAGATTCAAATGAATATGAATGGGATCTATATTATAATAAATCTTACATAAATGTCCAAATTGATGTTATAAAACAATATGCAACTACATGTGAGCAGGGACAGAGCTACGGGTCTAGACCACTCGAATTAGAATCACAACATATCGATGATTCAAGTGAGGATGAACAAACATCGAATGAACTAGATAATCTTGAGGAAAGTAACATCATTGACTTCAAAATATCTAATATAAACTCTAACGACATAACTGTCTGAACCCTTACCGCCATTAACCCAAGTCAATCTGATGACTTCTTGCCCTTAGTCCATCCTGAACTTATCGACTGGGAACCCATTGAACCTATAAATGTACCCATATTTACAAACGATGATGCTATCATAAATTTCCTTTGTTGTAACGAACTTGATACAAGTTCTATCCATAAATCTCATAACAATGGGACTCGACAAGAGGGTGTCAAATCTTCCAATTGCAAAAATAAAAATAGGAACAATGGATCTAATGGTGAAAACCATTCTAGGACAACATTAGATCTTGAAAAAGGAAAAATAAAGAATGCATCAGATGGTGAAAACCTCTCTGAGGCACTGAAAGATGGGAGATTTGACACCCTTCCAAAACATTACCATGAAAGATCATCAGTTCTGGTGGAAACTACATAGTTTGTAATCATTGACACAAAAGAAAGAGAAAAGATTTTACATTTGGCAGAATCTATGACAACACAAGAAAGGATTGAATTATCAAATTCTTTGAAGAAAGAAGCATTAAGTTTTCTTGGTAAAACTCTGATATTCTAGGTTTAGATCCAAATATTTTGATGCATCATTTGTCTTTGCCTATTGTAATCAAAACTGTAAAACAAAAATTGAGAAAGATGCATCCGCAGATTGCACTAATGGTAGAGGCTGAGCTAAAGAAGTTATTGGACGCAAGATTCATTAGGTCTATTGATTATGCCGAATGGATATCAAATATTTTACTTGTATCAAAGTCAGATAATAGTATCAAGATATGTACAGATTTCAGGGATCTAAATAAGGCATGCCCCAAGGATGATTTCCCCTTGCCTAATATTGACATCATCGTAGAATTAACAATAGGGCACACCATGTTGTCAATAATGGATGGTTTCTCTGGTTACAACCAAATCAAGATAGCACCATAAGATCAAGAGAAAACTGCATTCACATGTCCATGGGGAACCTTTTCCTGGAATGTCATGCCCTTCAGGTTGAAAAATGTAGGGGCAACTTATCAAAGAGCGATGACCACTATCTTCCATGATATGATGCATACCTTTATGGAGGATTACGTGGATGATATTCTAGCTAAATCTTATTCGAGAGAAGGACATTTGGATATTTGGGCAAAATTTTCACAAGGCTAGAAAAGTTCAATGTCAGACTAAACCCTAAGAAATGTGTCTTTGGGGTTACATCAACAAAACTCTTAGGATACATAGTCTCAGAGAAAGGTATTGAAGTATATACAACAAAGGTAAGGGCAATAATGGAAATTCCACCACCCAGAAACATCAGTCAACTAAGGTCACTACAAGGAAGGCTACAATCAATTACGAGATTTATCTCCCAGTTGACAGGTAAAAGTCACCCATTTAATCATCTATTGCATAAGAATATTGTGTTCAAATGGGATCAAGGGTGTGAAACAAATTTCATCCAAAGAAAGAAATATCTGATGTCACCACCTATTCTCATGCCACCTACGGAAGGAAGACCTTTAATACTATACATTGCAACAACAAATATTTCTTTAGGAGCACTATTGGCACAAGAAGATTATGAAGGAAGGGAATGCTCGCTCAAGAACAAAATTCTGCTCAAGATCTTGCACAAGAGCAACTCACAAATCAAAAAATAGTCTCCTTGAAGACTCAACTTGAAGAAGCCAAGAGAGTTGAGGACAAGCCATTTACTACATTCATTGAGAAATCTTGTTTGGCAGTGGTATTTGCTACCCAACAGTTACGACATTACATGTTGACTCACACAATTAAGCTCATAGAAAAAATCAACCCATTAAAATATCTACTCAATAAGGCTACTTTAACAGGTAGACTCGCCAAATGGGTGATGCTTTTAAGTGAGTTTGATATTCAGTATATGGAAAGAAGAGCCATCAAAGGTCAAGTGATCATTGAACAATTAGCCAAAGCTCCTTTAACAGATGATCGGCCTATGAAAATGGATTTTCCTGATGCAAACATTCCTACAGTAACACCACAACAATGGATACTTTATTTTGATGGATCATATACACAAAGAGGATATGGTGTGGGAATTTTGTTCATTACACCCCAAGGACACACTATCCCAAAATCTTATAGAATAATGTTTCAATGTACCAATAATGTGGTAGAGTATGAGGCATTAATCATTGGAGTCAAAGTGGCAATTGAATGGAAAATCATAGAGTTACAAGTATATGGGGATTCTCAACTAGTCATTTATCAAGTAAATGATGAATGTCAGATGAAAGATGAGAAGTTTATGCCCTATAAGCAACTGATAGATGATCTCAAACAATATTTTGTCAATATCAAATTTGACCAAATTCTAAGGGAAAAAAGAAAAGCGACAGATGCTATGGTGACAATTGCTTCTCTTTTACAATTACCAAAGAAACATGGTCATTATGAGTTTATGGTAGAGCAAATATCTAATCCTTCTTACAATAGTTCAAAATCCCAAACCATATACCATTTATATACTGTTGAATCCTCCATCTATGAAAAACCTATGCATACCTAAAAGACAACATCCTTCCACTTGATCTTTCCAGAAACCAAAAATGCAACTTCATCTGCCAATCTGCCCGACATACTTTAATCGCTAACATACTTTATCATCAAGGTCTAGATGGTACTCTTCTCTGATGTTTAGAACATAATGAATCCGAGACAACCTTACATGAGATTCATGAAGGTATTTGTGGAATTCATTCAAGTGGTATAACTCTAGCAAATAAACTCCTTCGTTTAGAGTATTATTGGCCAAGTATGGAGAAGGAGTCTTATCAATTTGTCAAGAAGTGCCAAAAGTGTCAGATTCATAGTAATCTGATCCATGCACCAGCCCAAGAATTACACCCATTCACATCAACATGGCCCTTTTTTCAATGGGGAATAGACTTGGTAGGAAAGATAAATCTGTCTTCATCCAATGGAAAAAATTTCATAATCACAACAACAAAATACTTTACAAAATGGATATAAGTAATTCCTCTCACAACTATCACTGGAAAATAGATCTCGTCCTTCATATTGAACTACACAATCTGTCGATATGGTATACCTTAGTTCATTATCATTGATAATGGATGACCATTTAAAAACCAGGATGTCCAGGAATTGTGTGAAAAATTTCATACCGTATTATCCACAGGGAAATGGCCAAGCAAAGGCCTCTAACAAGATAATTCTGAAAATATTCAAGAAAAAGGTTAACTATGTTGGACGTGATTGGCATATTCAACTTAATCTTGCACTATGGGTCTACATATGCAACATCAGAACACCAATGGGAGCTACGCCATATGCCTTGGTATATGGATCAAAGGCCATATTACCCATTGAGGTAGAGATTCCATCACTCCGTGTATCACTCAAAGGAATCATTTCAGATGAGGAATATACAATATCTAGGCTTCAAGAACTAGAAATGTTGATGAGTTTTTTCAACAAGCTGTCAATCATCTAATGACATACCAAAAAAGAATGTCAAGGAGCTACAATCATAGGGTAAAGTCTAGAGTTTTTCAGGTTGGTGATTTGGTCCTAAATGAGAAACCTAGAAATCAACAGGATAGAGAAAAGAAAGAGAAGTTTGAACCTAACTAGCTAGGTCCCTTTGTCATCATATCAATTTATGGATTAGGCACTTATCAACTATCAACACCTAAAGGAGATTTGTTTGATGAACCTCTTAATAGTATCCATCTTAGAAGATACTACACCTGAATCACCTAGTGCATGTTTCAAAATTCTGGAAATGGTTTCCTTGATGAAAACTTGGAAAATAGGCATCTTGGTAACAAGAAAATACAAAGTATAAAATACAAAATACAAAAAAAAAAGAAAAGAGAAAAGAGATTATAAAAATATGAAAAAATGCAATAAAAACATATAGTGAAAACCTAGAAATAGGTGCTATTTGTGATTTAACCAAATTTCGCCATCTATTGGGATACATGTCATGGTTGTTACATTCACCATCACTTTTCATCCATTATCATATCATTTTAAATAGTCATGTCTCACCCTAGCTTGAGGACAACATCTACACATCGCTGGGGGCAATAAAAGTAAACGAGCTTAGCAGAACGCAAAAAAAAACAATGATCGAAACGCAACCCAACATGAAAGCATCAATTTCCATTGGGATACATCAACCATCCATATCATATCAAAAATCCAAAAATAGGTCAAATATCATATAAAAAATCAGTCAAAAATTCAAAAACAGGAGTTTATGTCAGTTAAACTACACTGTCTCTATGTGTATAACGTAGGTAAGGCTAATCTTTGATCAACCTCCAAGGCCCCTAGGATAGGTCTTTAGGTTAGGTCTTTGGTCAAAAATCTCAAAAATCACAAAAACATCACAAAATCAGGATGGATGATCTAATCTGAATAATATAGAAACGCTTTAAGTAAAAGGTGGGTATTTTGTATTTTTGATTATTTATTTTCATTTCTTTGGAGTAACTCAATGATGTAATAAACTAGATAAGCAAGGAAGAAGAATGGTATTTTCATTTTTTTTCTATTCGTGAATTAATCATTTAATGTATGAATTGTCATGGGATGTCCTCTATGAATGTATCACAGATAAAGTTCAAAATTCACACACTAAAATGATTGATCTCTATTTGTTTAGGCAAGAAATGCTCAGGTAATCTCAGTTCAATTATACCTAGATGCTTGTGTTCACTTGCAATATTAAAAATCATGAGAGTAATACTCAGGTTATCATTGGTCTAAAATATAACTTTTATGCTTGTACTCACTTTCAAATTTTTTAAAGCTCTATGATGATACAAAGCACAAAAAGTATTGTTATAAAATTCCAATATTTTGCTTATAGTTGCATGATAAAATTATATTCATAAGTAATTTTTACATTTGCAGATTATGTGTTGCAAAGGTTTGTGAAAAATTAAAATTGATGATTATCATTCCATCATAAAAGACTGAGTATACTTGACATAAACAAAAAAAACAAAAAACAAAAAAAACATCATCACAACCATGTAGTGGCATCGAAATTCTTTAGAATGCATTGTCTATTCATCATTCATACATTTTAATGAAATAATTTTTGCATTCATCATATCATATAAAAATTCTGAAAATTTCAAAACTAAATCATATCATAGCATTTTTCATCCATCCACTAATTATTTCTTGCATATCATATCATTGCTTTATCCATTCATATTTTATTATCAAATACATTACTAGAATACATTATTCATCCATCGATCATCATACATCATACATCCATTCATCATTCATTATTCTATTTACCTCATATTATTACATATCCATCAATTCATAATTTATACATCATCTATTTTCACATTTATATCAACATAGGAACATAAATCCCATTTACATCACATCATTACATCCATACATCATGCATAGATATACCATCATAAATCATTGTATATCACATGATCATCTAGAATCAAAATAATCATCACATGGTATGTACAAAATGGAAAATGAATGCATCCATCATAAAATTATAATAGAACCCATCATAGATCAATAATAATCTAATAAATATCATGTAAATCATATAAAACATCAATGTCAAGTATACAATGAAATTTGAAATAAGGGAAATATATCATCAAAACTGGCTGGATCGAAGTATACATCATATCTCAAGAGCAACACAAAATCATGACAACATCTAGGAAGTGCTGCTGCCAGATGGTGCAGGCATCACAAGACCAGTACCCCCACCACCACCAGATGACCAAAACCTCTTGGATCTCTTTATGGAGGTTGAACTACACCCTCGCTAACTGTCTGAGAATGAGTCCTACTAGATTTGGATGACACATAACTAACTCTTCGCTCCATAGGGACTTCATCATGCTAATGACCTCTATAAAACTCTACCTCTCGACCAACATGGAGAACCTTCCTCATATAATCACCAACAGTGGTACCATCAGCTATTTGCTATAAGGTCTTAGTAGTCCCTTGTGCCCGCTCTGAGATCTGCCTGATATTGTCCCTCTCTACTGTCAATGTGGCAATTTGTGTCTACGCAGCTGCCAACTATGCCTATACCTGTGCTAAGGTCTATGCATGAGACTATACCTATGTCTATAACTACGTCAGAGTCTATACAAGTAAACCCTAGCTACACAAGCTGCCTCAGCTGCAAAGTATGAATTTGCACCTGAAGGGTGGCAATTTGTGTCTAATGCTCTGAGGAAGATGTCTCCACTACTTGCTTCTTACAAGGCATACTAGTGGATGGACCTATATTGCCAGCCACAACCCCTCTGCCACTGTCCCCTCCATCATCCCCATCATCACTCCTTATCTCATCACGGTTGCTCTCATCATTTCTACTCTCCTCACTATCCTCACCACTACCTTCCTCCACATTGATATCTTCCTTTGCCTCAACATCTATGACCCACTCCTCCACAACATCCTCCTCTTGCCTCCGTCATCGACTGAGGGTAATAACAATATCCTCCTGTGTAGGTAGTGGTGCTGGATTGTCCAAAATAGTGATCTAAGGGCATGGATGTAATGCAAGAAAAGCTGCATACTCCTCTGTACTTGAGCCTCTATAATATTACAACGTATGTCCCAGGCTGAAGGCTGTAAGGTATGATATCCCTCTACTAAGGTATCATATGATAAATGTGGCCCCCAATTTGATACATCACACTGTCATCAGGCATAATGTGCAGCACCTTGGGGCATGCACTGCACAATACCATACTGTTTATAGACCCTCTGTAGTAGGAATCTCTCTAGGACAAAGCGGGTCTTGCCAATCAGGTACATAAAATCACACAAGTATCCCATCTCCACATTGTCCTCATCCAAGTGATCACAATCCAAATATGGGCACTAGGTCACTACCTCTAAGTCATCTAGTATGCACCTCCAATGCTCCAACTTACCCATCTTGACCTAGGTAAGTCGACCTCTATATCTGAAAAACATATGGCCTAGTAGTAGACCTATCATACTAGTCGCGTGACAAAAATATGCTCCCATGCTCACACTTGAAGCAAGGTAGCTCCTGATGATAAACTGCGCCCGCCCAAATAAACAACAAAATGTAAATCATGATACAAATGTGCCAGCATGCACATCCCCAAGCATATCGGGTCCCATGTATGATCATACTTAAGAAATCAGCCCCATCCGACAGATAGTCCCTTTGACCTACGATTAGGACAAAGGAACCCTCCAATAAATCCTGCCAAAACTGAAGGTAGGGTGGCATATGAGTCCACCATCTCCCGCCATGGAATCCACATCCCAACAATGTGCTCATCCTGAAAAACTCTACGAAGTGCATCTGTTCCACCCACCTCCTGTGAATCATACAAAACGACCTCTCCAACAAATGGTATCTGTAGAATATGCCATACATCCTCTGGGGTGATAGTCATCTCATCGGTGGGGAAGAGAAAGGTGTTATGATCACTATGCCACCGCTCGGCTAAAGCTGTGAGAAGACCTTGATTAATCTGAATCTGGGGCATGTCATGAAGGTAAGCAAGACCACATTGAATAATAATTTGTCTCATTTGGTGTCAACTGTGGAATCAAATCAAATGTCCATGGGAAATGCTCTTGAATCTGGAGGTTATCCAGAGACTCCTATCATCATAAAAGGTTCAAAAATCAATACACTATGTCAAAAATCATAGGTCACTATACTATCAAATCCAATTAGCTCTTGGTATGAATTTTGGTCAAAATTCATGAACAAACATCACCAAACCTCACCTATCATGAGGTCATCATTATCAATCTAAATTGAACTTCGCCTAACATGAGGTCAATTTATCAAAATCAACCTCACCTATCATGAGGTTCAACACAATTGAGATTATTCCTCACCTATCATGAGAATAAGTCTTATCTATCAACAAAATCAATCATCAAGGTTATTTAGATCATCAAATCATATCAAATCGAAGGGTGGACATGATCAAAATCGACAAAATTAAAATCAAATTTTGATTTTTTTGCAAATTTGACTTGGATGTGCTAAAACAGGCATTCAAAGTGCTAAAATATCAGAAGCACTATTTCATCAGTCAGAAGTGCTAGAATAGTTTATCAAAGCACTAAAATATCAAAAGTGCTATTTCATCAGACAAAAGTGCTGAAAAAGTTGCTTAAAGCGCTAAAATCCTCGAAGTGCTAAATCAATCATTAAAAGTGCTAATCTATCCTACCATTGTGCTAATCATCTCAAAGTGCTAATTTAAACATTCAAAGTGCTAAACTATCCTATCCAAGCGCTAATTCACCAAAGTACTAATTTAACCTATCAAAGCACTAAAAAACCTACTTGAAGCGCTAATTTTTAGAAGCACTAAAACAACACCTAAAAGCGCTACACCAAAGTGTGAAAGCGCTACATCGCGTTCTTGAAGCACTAAAACTATGAAAAATTAAAAATGCATAAAAAATGCGAAAAAATGAGGAATCATGAATTATGAGGAGGTTTAGGGGTATGTACCAGAGGTCTATAAGCGGTCGTTCGCTAATGATGTCGCAATCACTCGAATCGGTGGGTGTGGTAAGGGATCAATATCTTGCTCCAAAGTCTCAAATATCTCTTTCTCACAAAATTTTCAAAGGTCAAATGCACAAATGAATTTGAAAAAGACTCTTTTGACCTTTTATAGGTTATTAAAGGTAGGTTTTGTTATGCCTTGCATAACCACCCCATCTTTTGCCTTGGTCAAAATGGGTCCCCCGTTTTGTTTTTGTCCTTTTTTGTTTTTTCAAATAAAGTTTGGAGTTATTCTTCTCCAATACTTTGTTTTTTTCTTTGGTTTGTTCTATCGGAACCGAAACCAAACCTAAATCAAGTTTTGAAACTTGTTTCAAAAAAATTGATTCCGATCCCTATCCCAATGGTATTTTTTGTTGTCTTTTGGTTTGTCTTTGTTGGAGTCAGAGCCGAAGTAAAAGTTAAGCCTCAACTTAGTTCAAATTTCAAATTCGATTCTCCTTCCACCTCCACCTTTTGTTTTGTTCGTTTTGACTCAGGTTTTATTTTGGTTTTTCTCATTTTTGTCTTTGTGTTTTTATTTTGACTTTTTGTTTCATTTTCTTCTTTGTTGGCGGAACCAGAGTCGAAATGGGAACCAAATGTGAAACTTAGACAAAGTTTCTAAATCAATCTCAACTCAAATTCTGCTCCCGCCGATTTGGTCATTGACTTTACTAAAGTCGCATTGCTGCAATGTGTTAGTTCCCTTTGCAGTTCTGAATTTGATCTACCGCATTTATGGCATTGATGACAGGTGCCATGCACACGTGAAGCTATAGTTTTAACCTTAATTAGGGATTAAGTGGAAGTTATTATCATTATTTAAAAGATCAAGAGCGAAGCAAAGTTGCAGTGGAGCATTTGGACGTGTGATTAGATTGAAAGGGATACAATCATGCACGAAATCATCTCAGAGGGTTAACCTGTTTATTAGCCTTTGAGGTAGGGTTTCTATTCTTCTCTTTCATTTTGTTTTACGTTTTTCATTTTGCATGGTCGTTGGGTTCTCACAATTTTGTGATTATCGGTTCTCTTATGAATTCATGATCTTCATGTTTCTTCTCTTATGTTATGTGTTCTTATTTTTTCTTTTCTTGTTCTTGCGTTTTAGTTGCTCGTTTGTTTGTTTCACAATCGTTTTCACGTTTAAACATGACCGTAATGGGATGCCCTAGGTTTTAAGTAGCATAGATTAGTTACTATTATTTTTAAGGTTTTTAATGGTAGATTAGTTTCCATTTTTACAGTGAGTAGGGTTTGGTAGATTATGGTTTTACATAAGATTTTTGTTGTGCATCATCTGGTTATTTTTCAATTAGGTTAAATTTCATGCCCTAAATTGTTTAAAATCAAGGTTTAGTGAGTTAGGGTTTTGGCATGTTTTTGTTTTAAATATGATGCCCTAATTATTATGGTTTCCTTGTGATCATATGGGGATGTTCTTTTAAACATTATTTTTAAGCCCCTTTTATTTTCATGCTACCTGGTTCTTAGATCTTTGTATTTATTATCCCGTTGAAAGCATTTATGATGTCATCGTTATTTTAAGCAAAAGCAAGATCGAAATCAATTTAGACTTTGAATCATGTTTTGTGATAAGTTTTGATTCTGTTTCCATCCCGTTTTTGACTTCGCTTATAATAAGAAGCTGGCTTTCAAAATACTGGTAACCCAGGCAGAAGTGGAAGTGAAATTGAATATAAAATTAGAAAATCTTCATAGAATCAAATCAGTTCCAACTCCGACTCTGGTCCTGCCTTTTTATTACTATAATCTCAATAACTATTTTGACTCCGATCCCGGTAGTGTTTTAAAAGAGACTATTTAGAATATTTTTCTGCCTGGTACCGCCTCTGGTATATAAAGAAGGGCAATATCTTAGGAAATATTTTGTTATATTTGTTCAAGGATCTAATTTAAGGTTTTGTTGCAGGAAGTTAAAGAATGTCAGGAATATCAGGAGAAGCTTCTCAGAGGAGTTAGCTTGCAAAAACTTTGAAGGCATCAACTAAGCCTAAGAAGGTTAAATCGGAACAACTGCCTTGTACCTTGAGGTATAACCGTAGGGCTCATACTGTCACTATTAGCAAGGTGGAATCTAATTAGGCAGATATAACTGACACCAATCTAGGCCCATTCAATTATGAGGAGTTGTACTTAGAATCATTTGTTGAGGATGTAACAGGGAGAACTAAAAGAATAGTTGAGTCTGGTTTGGCTCACATCACTGTGTTTCCTCTATCCATCCAATGCCCGAAATTGATCATGATAGTAGCTGGAGCTCACAATCCAACCACCAGATAGTGTGTTGATTCACAAGATAATGTGATTATAGACCTAACTCCTCAAATGTTTTAACTTATGTTCAATTTCCTTGATCCAAGGAACCTAGCACAACTGAATGAAGCAAAGGCTTCAGAGATGTATAGAAAATACAAAGAGGCCAATAGGGCTCACTTAACAAAGAAGTGGTTAAGAATGGAGAACAATTACCTAACCAGGCTCTTAGATCGGCCAAAGAGGGCATATTTTTACAAGGAGGTATCAGATCTTATAATGATGTTGTCTAGATATTTTGGAAAGAGGGATGCATTTCATTTCAAGGAGTGGATGTTTCCATTAATTTAGACAATCTTTGATGGCAAGCAATAGTTTGATTTCCATATGATTGTCTTAGATACCATACATGATCAAATGACCAGAGTAAGGGAAACTAAGAGCTTCTTCATGACCTCTTATGTTATCTATGCAATAGCCAGAGGAGGCATCTTCTCGAGATTGAACAAAGTAGGTGTATTGGGAGAAGCTGACGGGCAAAATAAAGTTTGGAATCATTATGACCAGCTATCCCTGTAGATTTCTAAGCTACACTTTAGAAGGGTTAATGATACATTTTTGTATGTGGTTATTAACCAACTTAATGGAGATGCAGGGTACAGGTTAAGTTAGGAGGCCATGGCCTTTTTCACATAATGGGGATGTTGGTATATCCAATACCCCAATCTCACTTATTTCAGGTTGGCTAGATTTGAGGGTCATCCCCACTTACTTCCAAGATGTTGCAGCAACAGGATGATTTTGATGGAGTTTGTCCATCAAGCTTTGGGGGTCAATGCCCGACTGGCAATAAAACACAAACCCGGTTGTCACAAGTTTCCCATTCAATTGGGTGAGTATAGTTGCCCACATCTTGTGGGAGCTAAAGTGATTTGTAGCGAATTGGTGCATTTAAAGTTGGGCTTATACACTGCTCAAAAATATTTTGATCCAAAGAAGAAGATGAATGCTTTGTTGGCTTCAGTCTTTGATAAACACTTCAACTGCTGGAAGACTTCTGGAGTGATCTCCAAGATAATTATGACCTCAGAAAGAGGAATAATGAGAGGTTACCTATTTCACTCATGGTGGAATTTTTAGTGACAACTGATGTTCCTGATGCATTATCGAATGATAGGGTAGTGTTGGATGCATCCTATGAGGCAAAAAGCATAGGTACAATTTTTTTTTGGATCTAATATATTGGGATGCTGAGGAAACCATTGATATCAAACATATAACAAACCAGTAGTGGATAGGAGTATCCACTGGGTTTTTCTTAGAGCTAAAGCTCCTGGAGGTCTAGCTCCCAAGAAAGGTAAAGGATACAAAAGAAATAAAAGGAGAGGGCTACCTACAGAACCATTAGAGTTTTTCCCTTCTAATGTAGAAGAGATTGAGCTGGAAGCTTCGACTTAAGATGAACCTAATGTTGAGGAAAATGTTCCAATAGGAGCGGTGGCTCCAGTATCATTTGCAGGAGAGTCATCTGCTCAAGTCCTTCCTATAGAGCAATAATAAGGAGAAATGCTTAAGGAGACTCTCCATGACATAGCTGAAACCTTAAAGGGAAAGGAAGTGGAGATGGAGATCCATGATATTGAAATAGATTCTGATGAGACTTTATCATAAAAGGATGTGCAATAGGAGATGCCTCTAGAAACTGTGCATGTGTTAACGAAAGTAGATCAACGGGAACTGTTTGAGGAAGAAAAGAAGGATTCAAATGATAAAGCACATGTAGAAGCAATGGAGAAGAAAAAGGCAATAGATGCTAAGTCACAAGAAGATGATTTACTTCAAAAACAACAAATGGAATCTAAGCTAAGAGCTGATGAAGTGCTGAAACAACAAAGGAGAAGGAGCAGGAGCTAAAGACCAAAGAAGAAAATGATAAGCTAGAGATGGTGCAAAAGATTCATGATCTAGAGGAGGAAAAGGCTAAGAAACGAAGGGAGAGAGAAATCCTTGTGGCCAAATTGAAGCTAATTGAAGAAGCCTATAAGAAGAAGGAGGAAGCAAAACACACATGAAAAGAGAAAGATGTTGAGGAGCTGCCCAAGCAACTACAAAATGAAAAGGAAGCCTCAGACAAACTTAAAGTGTTGGAAGAAGAGAGAAAGAGGTTACTTGAGGAGAAAAGGTTAGAAGAGGAAAAACTGAAGAAGGAACAAGAAAATAAGAAGATGCAAGAACAAAAGGACAAGGAAGAAGTTGTTAAGCTTGCACAAGAAAATGTAGAGCAAGAATAACAAGATGTCTAGGAGGTTGATCCTCAATGGAAGGTTAATATGCTACAACCTTTGTCCTCTACAACTGCTACTTCTTCTACTGTAATGGCCACTACTCCAAGTGCTCCCACTTGGTTAAAACTTGATCTTCAAAAGAGGCCAGTAACACCCTCACAGCCTCTTAATTGGGATGACATGATGAAAGAGATTGAAAAGGAAAGACCCAAGAAGAAGGCTAAAATTTTGTATTCCACTAGACTCACTGAAGGAGGAGAAATTGTTTTTGAATGTGCAATACCAATGGTGGATAAGGATGTGGGAGATATGCAACTATCTAATTACCAGTTGGGCACGGTCAATTTGGGAAGATCCACAAGAAATCAGAAAATGAACTTAATAGATGTGGTAGCATCATCCACCAAATTAAGGATGATAAAGGATAAACGAAGAAAGGATGAGCTTAAGGCTCAATTGGATCAATTACACACCTTCTTGAAGAATGTTTCTCCTCTGAGGTTACAACAAATTACCACCATAGAGACACCAATTTTTCTTAGCAAGAGAGAGGTGGATGATTTGGTGTAGATAAGGAGTAAGGCTGAGATGATGGATAGATGGACTAACAAGCTCAATCAAGAAGTAGGTGAGGTACTAGAAATTAGTTATGAGGTTCATGAGAAATCTTTGAAGCTAATAGAAGAAATGAGTCAACATGCTAAGGCATTGGGAGAACAAGAGGACGAGTATAGAGGGTATATCTAGAAGCTAAGAGAGATTAATAAATTGCTGAAATCCACTCTTCAAGAGCAGTCAGTTCTTGAAGAGGACAACGCATATTTTTTGGAAAAAGCCTCCAGCATAATCCAGTTTAGAGATGAATTTTTGTACAAGCATAAGAATGAAGTTCAGGATTCTAACAAGGATCCAAATGAACAACTTGATGAGTTAGAAGTTGTTATTTCTATTATAGTGAATGTTGATATGTTGGTGAAGGAAGGCCTACCTTTAGATCAGTTAAAAGAGAAATGGGATGGTAGACTTAAAGAGGTCATACAAAAGGGAGATTATGGAGAAGATATGCTATTGGATCGCTTGATGGATATTAGATAAGAGTTAAGGGCTGCTAGGAGGGAGTTGACAAAGTTGAGGGACATGAGAGAGTTTGTTGCTGCTAAATTGAAGAGGATCAAGTTCGAAGACAGTTGGATTGATGGACTAGATTTGGATATGCTTCAGCAAGTCTTCTCTAGTTATGATGAGTACACTCCAGAGAAAACTCCTCAGGGTAAAAGCACAAAGTTGTGTCACACTTTCAGCCAACATATCAGCACAAGTGAATTTAAGTATTTCTAACTAAAAATCAATTTTGGTAAAACATATGACCTAGTAAGATTCATTCTAGCTAAGTTAGATACTTCCACAATTTATTCAACTAAAATTGTTGGCTAGAAATATATGGAGCACCACTTTGAGTCCAATTTACAAAAAAAAAAAAATTTGAAGTTTTAATAACTCCTCCTCATGTAAATAACATTTTTTTTAAATATAAAAATACCCTTTTGTAGATCCATAACTATAGTTTTCAAATATATATTTATTTTAATAGTTTAATTATTATTATTATTTAATTTTTGTTTATACTAAAAGTAGGTTATTAACAAAAAATATTAGGTTGATTACCATGCCAAGGAAACAAACTAAAAATTATTAAAAAAATGTGAAAAAAATATGATGCACTAGATTAAAGAATCTATTTCAAGATGGTATGATTTTTTTTTCCATTTTAGATAAATATTTAATATGAATGTTGACGTCTGATGGAAACAGTTGTTTTTTATTCACGCACATTTTAATACTTATAAACAAATATATATTTATCAAAATTGGAAAAAAATATATCCATGCACTAAAGTTTCAAGTTATAAATACACACAAAAAAATTGAAAGAAAAAAAAAAAATTACTATAAAAAGTTTGACGTCCCGTGCAACTTCATTTTTCAGCATTTTATCAACAACTAAATTATAGTGTTAATTTATGAAAAACTAGTTTAAAATAATTTTTTAATTTTTATAAAAAATACAAACATAAAATATACTAAAAAATACATATTTTACTAGTTTACATCATTTAAAAATTCAAAACATATATGCTAATTTTTAGTGATTCAAGTTTAAAAGTTGGATCAACATTGGTCGTTTCCTTTATAAAGTGTGACACAACTTTGTGCTTTTACCCTGCATGCATGACTGACAGTCTTATGGGTGCATGGTTTTCTTTTCTTATTCACATGCATGACTAACAGTTTAAGGGGCTCATGGCTTTATTTTCTTCTCTCTCTTTTTCTCTCCAGTTTACTAGATTATCAATATGGGAACTAAAGATCAATTGATATGAGTTTCCAAGAAAATCAAGCTCCTAAAAAGGTGGATCTCGACTTTAGATAAAGAGGACTTCATATTTTGTACATCTATATATATTGGTAGGGTACCATATTGTAAAGGTCAGCTGATGAGAACAAGATTAGCCACCTGATACTAGTAGATGCAATTTTTCATAGTTTTTACAAAGATACTTTGTTATTAGTTATAGTTGAATATAAATACAGGTTTTTTTTACGCAATATGGTGTTGGAATTGAGTTTATTGGATAAGGTTAATGAATTATAGTCTATTTGTATGCCAGTGATTGTGCTGAAGCATAAGTGTTTCTTATGTGATAAAAATTATTAGAAGGAACTAGATTTAAGAATTATTTCATTAAATTATCCGTGGATTGAATTATTGAAAGTCTGTTGATCTATGATTTTGGCAATGAATGAGAGTGTGTTCTTGAAATATACCAAGCCAATTTTTTTGCTTTTTCAATTACAACAAGGATAGCAGTAGTACACAATCATTAGGGTTAGCATTTAAAACCAAAGGATGCTGATATAACTCGACGTCAAGCATGTGCTTTCCAAACCGAGAAGGAGTGGGAGCTACCATATGACGGAGATGTTAAAGATGTTGAATTAACTCGACGTCAAGAATGTGCTTTCCGAACCAAGATGGAATGGGAGCTACCATATGACGGAGATGCTAACTATGTTGAAAGTAAACTCAACACCAAGTATGTGCTACCCAATTCCAGAGTGGAAATGAGGCAACCATATGGCGGAGATATACAGAAATACAATGCAGCTTCAGAATGTAAAGTAAGATTAAGATAAATGCTGACAGTACTACTGTTCAGCTTACAAAATATTAGAAGATGCCTGCAATAAACAAGATTAGAAGCTCTCCACTGCTGCAGTAATAGATATGATCATTCCAAGGTTAATTATGACCTTCCAGATACAACTATTCACCAAAATGTAGATTATTGAAGACTGATATAACAAAACAACAGCGTAATAAGCATAACCAGCAACCCTAGAATCCACTAAAATGCTCACAACTCACTCAATACTTGCCAGAATGACATGAGACTAGATGCAAACGAAAGCTATAATGATGGCAATGAGAACTAGACCAAGAAATAGCTAACAAATCAAAGTATTCTTTTTTCTAAACATTTGCCAGGCAGACCAGAATGGTACGGCCAATAGAGAGAAGCGATTTTGCTTTTAAAAAATAAACACTCAATATTAAAATCTGAATCTTTGCAAGGAGGGTCGCCCCTATCAAGGAAACTCAATGAATCAATACCTAGAATGATTGTATTTTTATTTTCAGATTTATGAGTGAAACTACAGATTCAGCTTGACTTCAGCAACTTCAAAATGAGACTGAAATGCAAATCTAGAACTCCAAAAATGCAAGATACTCAACTGAAATGTAAGACAAACCTATTACAAACTATCTCTCAACTAGTTGCTATCTTTCAAGTAAGAAGAAGAGCCAAGCTAGGAGGCATTCATTCCTCAAAGCAATCCCAAAGCCATTCCGGTAGCATAACAATATCATAAACATAAGATGATCCAAAAGAAGAGAAGGAACCTCCTTTATAGAATGAAGAGAAGACTCTGGAGGCTTCTAGAAAGTGTGCCCTAATCCCAAGCTGCTTTTAGGTTTAATCTTTGACCAAAACTCTCTCTTCAAATGGCGTACCTTGAGAGATATAAATCACTTCTCTTTTTTTAAATAAAATATGAACTCCTTCAAATAGGCGTCCATTTTCCCTTGAGCAATTATAAACTTTAGGAATATAAAAATATTTCCTTCATGAGAAAATACCCTTCAAAGTCCCCTTCTTTAAAACAACTGTTAAGTTATATCACTAGGCCAAGGGTATTTTTAAAATAAAACATTTTGACTTAAAATAACTTATTTCTCCAAAATGAACCCCTTAAGCCAAAAAAGAGAATTGCCCAATGAACTGCCAGAAGAGGAAAGTCGACTAAGCTGATGCTGATTGGATCACTGCTAAAAATAGAATTTACTAAAAATGGTAAATTCCTAAAGGTGCTCAGAATGCCGAACCGAAACCACCAACGCAAAGCTCTTAGAAAACCCAGAAGGAATCCGAAATCCAAGTTCAACATTTCCAAGTGCAAGCTCCGCAAAAAGACGAAAACAGCCTCCAAGAAGTTTGGAAACCCTGATTCGAGCTTCTGCTTAGCCTACGAGTTCCCAGAATTAGGCTAAATCCAAAAAAAAAGCATAGGGCTAAATTGGGGACATTACAGTCCGCCCTTCCCAAAATTGCTTGTCCTCAAGCAATGCCACCACAACTCTAGAAAAATTAAGATTGATCCATACCAAAACAAGTATGATCCCAGGTTCCCAATTCCGTCTCAGGAAAGACCCACCATGCCGATGCTGCACCACTCTGATCACATCAGTGAAAACATCATACCAATGTTGCACTAACCTTTCTTGAGTCTCCAAAGTGTTACCATCCCAGATACTCAAACTCCACATAGTAACAAATGAAGCCCTGATAGCAAATGTGACATCTTCAATTCTTCTTGTGAAGAGGAAAGCAATCCTTTGCAAGAGCTCGACAAACTCATGATCATGTCTCCTCATGGAGCTTCTATGCATCAACTGAATTATACTGACACCATCATGAAGACTTCTAATCACTCTTACAGTTCCAACTTCAAGAGTCTCAAAATGAAAAGCCATAGCATGTGGAAGTTCACTGTCCCGAACTAGTGTAGCAAAGAAACTATCAAAATTTGTCTCACAAAGCTCCATAAAGTGAACTCCGAGAATATGATAGTTGTGAAGAAACAAATAATCTCTTCTGTTCAAGGCTAAAGTCAGCGAAATGCAATCTGATTTTAGTACTTCACACAAGGAAAAACAGCAGCACCAAAGAAATTCCCAAGTGTGAGTGTATGAGATGAGCAAGGAGTTGCAAGATATCACTTCAAAATTGGCAGGAAAACACACTAGAGCAATCTCCAACTGAAAACTACCACTTCTTTGATTGGAAGTGAGGAACCAACTCTCTTGAATGAGAGAGACTTCACATGTAAGGTGGCTGGTCCGCCTCAATCCAACAAGATCGGTTCTCCAAATCTGCTTTTGCCTTAGCCAAGGATCACTCTCAAAAGCCACCAACCGTTCCTCTCTCCAATCCAGACTCAAAATTTCCCTCCAATCCACTTGTTGATGAACAAATGGGGCCATCAAGTGGTTGGTAAAGGAAAGGACCACACCCAAAGGTCTGAAAATTTGATCACTACTCCACCAAAAGTCTTTTCCACAAGCCATAAACTCCATCCACCCATGTTGAGAATCCCAAGCATGGACACTCAACTGAAAAATATTTTCAACACACTGCCAAGAAATCTCAACGCATCTCCAAGTGCTAGTGAGAACCGAGTGCATTCTCACGAAACTGGTGTCCCCTTGAAGCTCAACCATGAAAGCTTCAACCACATTGGAGTATGTAACATAGAATGACTTCAGATTCAATTACCAAAACTGACTAGTATGAGCCCAAACATCATTCCACCCGAGGGATATATTGTCAAGAGTGCCAACACTGATTTTAGGTCTACTCTTCCTCCATTCCTCATGAGTAGTTGATCTGAAATCATCACTCCTTGCTGCTGTAATGAAGTTACCAGCAGCTACCACAACTTGTCTCATCAACATCTTGATGTCATAGATGTTGAAATTACCTTGCTTCGACACCTCCCATATGGTATCTTCACCCTTGGGCCCACTTATGCATTCTTACTTATCAACGGATGTGGCACTTCCTCATGGAGTGATATCAAAGCATCCAAGCACTGGAAACCATGCTCAGTCTCATTCTCTATTTCATCTTCCATCTCATAGAGAGGATTGTCATAATCTTCCTCATCACCTTCTTCAAAGAATAACTAATTTCATAATGGAGTTTGATGAAGGGTCCATTGAATCCTTCCAACAATTCTTCTCTCATGATTTTGAATTTGACTTTCTCAATGAATTCAGATTTGTTGAGTACTTCTTGGAGTTTCAAGGTGCGATGATTCAAATAGAACGTATTTCCCAAAGCGTTCTAGTAAAAGTAATTCTCCATTTGCAGAATGGCTCTTCTTTACTTATGATGTGGGGCCTTAGTATCAGCTTGCTTTTGACATGTGTCAAGAAGGTATGTTGGAGTGATGAGCCTCAAATTCACTGTCCTTTGGATGTTGTTACCTTCTTTGTCAGTCATTTGAAGTTCACTCCTAATGATCAATGGGAGTTTTGCAAAGTAAAGTTGAGCAAGGATTGGTACTTGGCTGTGATGGGATCTTCAGTGGGTTTATTTTTGGCTGTAGATATGAGTAGACATGATTTTTCGGGTGCTGATTTTCAGTTTGGAAACAGCTATCTATCTCCTTGGATGCTGATTTTCATAAAATCAGATTTCAAGTTGATCATTTCAGTCTTGTTGGGTTGCTGGTTCATTCAATTTTAGACCTTCCAATTTCTTTTGAGGGACAATTTATGGCTTCAAATGAGAGAATTGGTGGTGTGGACTGAGCACGATCAGAATTTGGAAAGAAACCATACTTATTCTAATGGTTTTCTTGGTACATATTCTTGTACAAATAATTGGAGCAGCAGACCATCGCTCGACTTGGCTTGGCATTTCGAGACTCCTACTGCTGAGATCCTGTTCAATGTCTTGATTCTACATTCTGAGACTCTTGGGGTTGGAATTGTGAGAAACTTCTTCAGACTTCATAGTTGTGCCATGATAATTCAGCGGAGGCATAGGGAATTCATGTGGAATCATGAGTTTGAGTTTGTTGAGTTCTTGCAAAGGATAGCCTTCCTCTTTGCAAGAAGAGTTGAAGATGTCACATTTGCAGTCATGGTTTCGTTTGTTACCATGTGGAGGTATGCTGAGGAGATTAGTTATGAGTTGAGTGACCTATCCTTCTTCTTGCCTAGAATTATGGTTGACAGTGGAATTGTTGTTACTGTTGACTTTGGGCATCTTGGACGTGAGACGTTGCATGATATTGATCTTAGTCCTTTAAGATCTTTCAGTTTGATTATCATGGATGGTAACACTTTGGAGTTACAAGGGAGGTTAGTGCAGCATTGGCATGATGTTTTCGCTGATGTAATTATTAGAAGGAACTAGATATAAGAATTATTTCATTAAATTATCTGTGGATTGAATTATTGAAAGTCTATTGATCTATGATTTTGGCAATGAATGAGAGTGTGTTCTTTTGGAATCTTTAAATTATTTATGATGTGTGATTTTGATGGTTAAATTAAGCATCATAGATGCATGCAATAGTATGGACTATTCTATAAATTACATCATGTTATGGTTTTCTTGATCTGTTGGAGGAACATTCGTTGTTGAAAATATATGTCTGGATATTAGATATTTTTTATTCATGTTTCACTAATATATGCCTTGATCTATCTTTTTCTTTTATTTAAAACCCCTTTTCATTAAATACTGATTAATGAATCCATCATTGTTTGCATTCCTTATTACCAACAAAGGCCCCTTGAATATTACAATTGCATGGACCAATTGAGTGACACTAGACAGTTGAGAACCAACTACCATGAGCTTGGGAGTTAGGCTTCTATGTGTTATCTTTCTTTTTTAGGATAAATAGAGTAGAGATATTATGTTTAACGTTGTATGTGTCATTTTCACCATCAACAGATCTGGTGCTAGAAGGAGGGCCTAAAGGAACAAGCTGGCTCACATTGGGTCATTCTCACCAGAGAAGTATGAGAGGATTCTCAGATCCTCTACTAACCCTGAACCATTAGAAGAACTCCAAACCCCGGTTAGACCTAGACCCCATGCTCATAGAATTTTGATTCCACCATTTCCACCACTGCTTACTCCACCTAGATTCCAACCAAATCCACGTACACCACCATTGGCTCGCCCAGTATCACCACCAATCCAACGTACATCACCACCATCGATTCAACCAGTGTCGCCACTAGTTCGACCTATATCACCACCAACTGCTCAACCAATCTTACCCATGGCTTACTTTGTGAATAACCCCTCTCCACTAGGGACTATTCTAGAGGGAAGCCATGATTTACCCAAGAATCCATAAAAGTTTTGTCCCAAGTACATGCATGGGGAATCAAGAAGCACCGAGGAGAATATACACGCGTTCAAATATGATTATACTCGTGCTCAAGTGGCTCATGAAGATGTGGTATGTAGATTGTTTCCTTATTGTTTAGGGGACATGGCATATAATTGGTACTTAAATCTGCCCCGAGGATCTATTCTAGGTTGGATACATTTAGATCATGCATTCAATAATCAATTCAGGGTCTACATAGACCTTTCCATCCTGTATCACAAGTTTACCACTATAAGAAAGTAACATCACGAGCCATTACCTCTATTCAACACTAGATTCCAAAGGATGTTTCATAGGCTACAAGATCCTTACTTGGTGGCTGAGAATATTTCCATTCAAGCATATTTAAGAGTTGTTAATCCCTTGATTGGTTTATTCTTGCAGAGAACTTATCTGCCTAACAAGATTGACTCTCTGTCTAAGGTTTATCATCTGCTCATCAAATTGCAACAACATATAAGTCTGCAATCATGAGGTTTAGGAGCAACTCTTCCTCCCATGAGTTATCAGATGCCTAATCCACCATTGTACAACATTGTCCCAAAGATGTCTTACTCCCAATACAGACCTATTTCTGAATTATAGGCCCCACCTACCATGCCCTTTTTCTGAAATGGAATACAAAATTCTTCCCAACAACCTCAAAATCAACAACAACAAGTGGGAGGATCAACGCATGTTCATTCCCCATCCATAGTGTAGAATGTGCAAAATGAATAAACTGTTCAATTGACCAATGAGTTAGAGACTCTCAAGAAGACTCTGTCTCAAATATCTAATGATATGGCACAACTTAGGAAAAACCCTCCCCATAACCAAAACCAAAATTATCAAAATCAGGGAGGTTACAACAACCAGGGAAATTACTCTAATCAAAATGAGAATCAGAACACCAACCAAAACTTTCAAAATCAGAACTCCTCTAATCAAAATTACCAAAATAAAAACAAAGGATATAACTAGAGGTCCAACAACAACAATAGGCAGTGGAATAATGGACCTAACAATCGGGGAGTTTCCCATAATTATCAGTCAGGTGAGGAGAGATCACATAATGCTAATGTGGCTGACCTTAATTTCATGACTAATTGGTGCAGGCTACACGATACTGCAACACATTCTAAGGTTAATTTCCCAGAAATGGAGAAAATGGTAAAGATTGCACAAGCCGATTCCCATCCTCCAACATGAAATTTCAATCAAGATAATGGGCCAGTAGGTACTGCTATGAATTATGAGACTATTGAAGAGAAATACAAATTTCCCATGTAGGGAGATAATGAGCTAGAGGAGGATGTGTTTGATGCCCAAGCCTTCCAGTTCAAAGGTGGTCACTTTCTGAGAAATCAAAATAAGGGTCAATTTACTACATTTTCACCCCAAACAAAATGGTCCCACCTAACTAAAATGTAGATAATAACCCACCACCACTGAAGGGACCTTCTGATCCTCATAATAGAGGTAATCCACCTCCTTTTCCTAAATATCAAGTGAGGAATGATTTCAAATTTGATTTTATTGTAGAACTGCAAAGACAAAAGACATCATTATCATTCTTTGACATCATGAAGTGGTGCCTGACTCAATGTGAAGTGGTATTGAAGGCCCTGGAGGAGGCAGACCGCTTAAAGGGAAAAGGTAAAGTTACTCCAGTGAAGGAGAGAAATGCAACCATCTATAAAGGTAGGACCAGTACCCCACCTCTCCTTTTAAGTTTAAAGATTTTTGGAAAGAATTTTCATAACTATTTATTGGTCTGGAGCATCGTGTAATGTTATGCCCTTTTCAATATGTAAGAAGTTAGGATTAAGCCCTCTCCTGACCAATAAGAAAGTGATTCAATTAGATAAAATGAAGGTCAATGTTGTAGGAGAACTAAATAACATGCATGTATAGGTTGGATCAGATCCAAGGATTTAAAGTTACATAGATATCCAAGTGGATGACATCCCAAAGACATATGGTATGCTCCTAAGTTAGGAGCTAATGAAAAGTATTGTGGGATATTTGTCCTTGGATTTCTCTCACATGTGGTTACCCTAGAAGGGGGTAGCAACACAGATAAGGATTGAGAGTGAACCAAGAATCAAGCATATGATTACAAAATATGATGCTTCAAATGAAGTAGCATATTTTGTGATTGATATAGGAGTTTACAAACAAGAGGAAGTCCTGACCTTCTCTGTACTCAATTCTGAGGATACATTGCCCCTAGAACACAATGACCCAATGATTAGCATCAACCAATAGGTTCTAATAAGGAAATTGCAACAAGATAAGCTGGTATTAGGAGAACAAATTGATTTGAGAAGTTTGTTGCTTCTTAATTGGTGTAGGATTCATTATCACAATCATTTGGAGTTAACATGCCCACCATGACTAGATATCTTAAATCATATAGGCTAACCTCAACAAATAGGTGAAAAGAAACCTCAAACACCCATCAATGAGTTTTATTTTACAGTTAAGGATGCTACCATTCTCACTCAGACTAGTCTTTCTCAAGAGGAAGGTTCCTCACCAGTAGAGAAAACTCAAGTTCTATGCTCTAAGATTCAAGAAGAAATTGAGGTGTCTCAGTTCTTGTCCAATACACTTGCCCCAGATACTCTACCAATGCCTAAGGCATTGATAAAAGATGAATTAGATTGCAATTTAACCCAATAAGTTTTTCAGGAAGTGATTCTTGACCCAACTATGAATATAAAAAATTCTTCAAGAGAGCCTTGTCCCAAGTCAATTTCTGATGACTAGCAAAAGTTTGAGCTGCCACATATCCCAAGTAAGTCATTCCCTATTATCCCCAAAAAGAAAGAACTCCCAGCCAAAGACCAATTTTGGAGTCTTAAATTTGGTGGCTCCAAATCCAAAGCAAGAAGTAGAGTAGGGATTGAACTGACTAACCCAAAAGGGAAAACTTACTTTGCGTCTTACAGGTTGCAGTTTGGCTACACAAACAACATGGCTGAGTATGAAGAACTTGCTTGTGGGCTCATGTTTGCTCATAAAAAGAAGGTTACTGCTCTCACAGATATGGGGGATTCTGAAGTGATCGCAAAATAGGTACGTAGCCAGTATACATATCATAACAAAAGATTGGTTGCATACAAAAACAAAGTTTGGAACTTAATTAAAGACTTTGATGCTTTTGGGATTACTCTGATCCCTAGAGAAGCTAATCAAATTTTAGATACCCTTGCCATTGCTACTAGCACATTGGAACCCATGCAAGAATCTAATCTAAAGAGATTTTCAGTTGAACTAATTTCAGTCCTAGTTGTCCCTAATAATGTCTAAAATTTTCAAGTATTTGATGATGATAAACATATATTGGCCTTTTTGGAAAGTTTTGATGTTTTTGGAGGACAAATAATAGATGAATCTGAAAGAGATCAAGGAGATTGGGATCCTGAGAAGGATGGTGGAGAAGGGATATTAGATTTGAAAAGTAATAGTATTCCAAAAGGGATGGTAGCTTTGGAGAGGATATTTGATTCTGACTCATGGGCTCGTCAAAGGGTGCCTACAAAGAGTGATGGAGGAAAATATGAATCTGTTAATTTGACTCACTCAAGCCCTAAAAGGAATGTCCTCATCAAGGATAACTTTAAGAAACCCCCCCCTCGGTGCAGGTGTAAAATCCTGGCGAATTCTGTATACTTCTCGATGAAAAATATTATTTTTATTGGCGATTTTTTTCATTTTTCGAGAAAAAAAAATCTCCATTGGCGAATCTTTTATAATCCCTAGAAGTCTATGGAAAATTGTGGCAAATTGCAATTTTTTTAAATCGAATAAAATATTTTTCATTTGAGAATAAAACAGTTTTTCAAACTAGAATTTTTTTCCGTTGGCGATTAAAAGCTTTTTTCAAAGAAAAAAATATATTTTCATTGGCGAATTAAAATGAATCTCAAAATAATAAAAAAATCCAGTGGTGAAATAAAAATCATATGGACCATTCGATGGACGACTATAGTTGCATTCCGGAAGTAAATCTCTAAAGCACTAGACTTGCAATTTGAATCCTCTGGAATATCACTAGAATCGTTAGATTTCTAGAAATCAATGGTTGAGATTTTATTACCATACAAATGGTTATAAAGTTCTATTTCTCAGCGATTGGGTGACCTCGACTGGATGCACAAATTTTGAAGTGACAACTCATTTAATGAATTGTACGATGCCATTAATGGATGTCTTCTCAAACACCAACTGGATAGATTTAACGTAATCTTTTAAATCCTCCGAAAGGATAGATCTTAAATAAAGTATTAAGGATTTTGGAGAAATGGATTTAGTAGCAAATTGTCACTTCTTGCAAGTAAAGTTAAGTGAGTCTACATACGAGGAAAGGTGGCAGTATTTTGAACTCCATAATCAGAGTTTCCTCAAAATGGTACTTCCAGCTGATATTAGGGTATGGGAAGATGAAATTGTGGCCTTCATGCAACCAAATTTGAATTGGCCTAAAGAAGAGCAACTCGACATCATTTCCCAGCTGCGTTCAGTGGCATGGAAAGAGAAAACCAGCTATGCTAAGTACAACAGGGTAATTTTTGTTTTAGAAGAAGAAGAACGCGCTGAATTTCATAATTTTGTTATGGAAATGCAGTTGGAACTGTACAGAGTCCTGACACCTCTAGCAGTTTAACAAAATACATGAATCCTTTTGTGAATTTTGAATTAATGACACATAATGATAAGGGGGCATAGTTTCAACTTTTGAGCACTTTTTGAATTTTGATTGTATAGGGTGTGGGGTGACAAGTCTGTGAAACCACATTTTTGGCATTAGAGAGATAAAAGAATATATTTCTAAATCTATGTATTTATCAATGATTCCTTTTAATTATGAATGAATTGTGTTTCTTCATGTTAATTGTTCAATGTTTATTTGTTAGTGTTAGGTCAAATTCATAATGCTTATTTTTTCATCTCTGAGACTTTGTGTTCAGATTAATTCATTTGTTAAAAGAGAAAATATTGCTTTTCTTTAATGATTGTCAAAAAAATGGACTTTGTGTCATTTTAAAAAAAATATTTTGCATCTACTTTCATGGTTAAAGTGACAAATCTATACATTGACAAGAAAAAAGAGTTGCATTCTGGAAGTAAATCTCTGAAGCATTAGACTTGCAAATTGAAACCTCCGGAATAACACATTAATTGTTAGATATAGACATGTGGCGAGATAAAGGCCCATCGCTCATCGCTCATTCACTCTTTTCAATGCCTCGAATCTCGATGTTGTACATTTCATTTCATTGAAATTCTCAATCTTTTTGAAGAAAGTGTGGTTGGCAGTGGTAGTGGCAGTGATTAATGCCATATGTGATATGAACATCTGAAGCAATTTCTAGGACAACTCATAGCTTTAATGAAACAAGATTTGTAATGATTTCATATCGTTTCAATGAGTGATTTTGACAGCTTGTTAGTTGTCAGCTTGAGGTAGAGTTCAAGTTGGCATGTAGCGAGACGTTAATCAAATTAGAAATTTTAATTATACAGGCTGGTAGTGGCACTGGTGGCCCATAAATAGGGATAGTGATTCAATGATTAGTAGATAGTGCCATAAGGGTTTTTATTTTCTAGGGTTAATAAGGATTCACGAAGAAGATGATGCAGTATTGGGGATATTGTAAATTCTCCTACCTACAATTATGTAGTTATAGAGTAATCAATAAAAGACGAATTTCCTACAAGTTCAGAATGGGTGGAATTGGAAAGAAGTTGATTTGGTTAACCTGAATTTTCAGATAGGTTTTGAACCAGGATGAGGAGCTCTGATGGAGATAAGTGCTATCCCAATGCATAGAGGCTGCAGGTAAAATATGGGAGTAGATTTGCTTCTCCTCCTGTATTCTAACAACTCCCATTTCCCCAACATGGTTGGCCAAGCAAGCCCCATGCATTTATTTTCAAAGAGACATTTGTATTTCATCTTCTGTATGACTCTGGTTCTCAAAGGGGATAAGTACATTTTGTATCTTCACGGATCTCATTTCCCCAAGACTAATTAAAAAATTCAAAAGTTTCTAAATTCATATTAAAATTATTCAAAAAAATTCTATTCTATTTTATTTTTATAATAAAAATTATAAAATGATATATACTATAAATTAAAAAACTATATAATAATTTTTTACGGTTTAATAAAAATATAGCAAGTTAAACTATATGGTCTAATAAATTTTATAGCTACAATATACGGGCTAAAATTGAAAAAACGGTCAAATATTTAATAGACCATCAAATTCCAGGGCTGCTGTCAACTGTCAAGTGATTAATGTTTATTTTTAAAGTTAATATAATAAATTACTCAAGTTTCAACCATTGGATGAACATTTGATGTATGGTTGTAGACTTGTAGTTGCATTCCATAATGACATGCACAGAGCGATGGGCTTCCCAACTTAAACCTCCGGAATCACCCTATAACCATTAGATTTAGAAAGATCAATGGTGAAGAATTTGTAACTTGTAGACGTAAGACGTGTAATTCACTTTAATATTCCAATTTTGAGAAACAAAGCATTTAAAGCACTTTGTACTGCTAAGTGTCAACTGTCAAGTGATTAATGTTTACTTTTAAACTTTAAAGTTAATATCATAAATTACTCAAGTTTCAACCATTGGATGAACATTTGATGTATGGTTGTAGTTGCATTCCGTAATGAAATGCACAGAGCGATGGGCTTCCCAACTTAAACCTCCAGAATCACCCTATAACCGTTAGATTTAGAAAGATCAATGGTTAAGAATTTTCAACTTGTAGTCTTGTAGACCTAAATCCTAAGACGTGTCAGTCACTTTAAACTTCCAATTACGAGAAAAAAAAACATTTAAAACACTTTGCACTTTGAGATTGTACAGTGATTTTTAAAGTCTTCAATCTTCAGATTGCTCACTGGCCATTGCAGTGCACCACCCTATTTTGGATTCCACAGTTCCACTTCCAACAACGCCATTCCATTTTTCAAGTGCCGAGACTCAGAATCTCGGTAAGTGAAAGAATTCTTGCGGCTACGTTTCATTGTTTGACATTTCTTAAAATCTTATTTTGTCAAAGTTTGAAGTTTGGTTTTAGACTTTAGAGACTCAAGAATTCATTAAAATTAAGGACTAATAGGTATTACTTATTAGGGAATTCAAATTTCACAACTTCACATTTGTACAAGCATGTCTATCACCAGTACCACTAGAGCAATGTTCGATAAAAAAATACATTATGCAGAATTGCTTAAAACTCCAGGTTTCACCGATGGGTACCATGATATTTATGATCCTGAAATCTATGGTAGGCGTACCTCAGAACTTAGATTTTCATCTCAGAATAAGGCTGCAAAGCAAACAAAATTTAATAGTGTCAGTGCACCGTGGGTAACTGGATTAGGGCGCATGATGTTACATGAAGTTTTCCCTTGCCTAGAATTTATCATGGTCTGTGCCAAAAATTATGATGATAAGAAAAGAGAAATTATTAATAAAGATAACCAAGAAGAATTGTTATCCATTAATGCAGAAGAACTTGGAAAAGTGTTGGGGTTTACAACCAAAGAATTTGGAAACCACCAAATTGACCTAGAAAAGCTTGCTAGTGATTATGAAGCAGTGGAAGAAAGGCTGAAAAATGATTTCTTAAATAATATAGTTAAGGATAGAAACAAATTGAAAGGTGATCAGAAGCCTCCTTATAATTTGGATTTTTTTAAACCATGGGTTCAGGATACTATTTCAATGCTAGCATTTTGCCTCAGTCTGGATAGCAATTTGGAAGTGGGTGCAAGCCTCCTTGAAATGGTATATAATATCCATTATGCTGATGAACATGTCAAATATAATTATACTTAGCACATTGTAGAATCCATGCATAAACAATTTCTAATGATTAAAGCAAGTTCCACGAAGACATTTAGGTTCACAACCTACTTGTGCTATCTTTTTCTATTCAAATTTAGAGGAATGTTTCAGACCAACAAGCTTCAGATTCAACCCTACAGTAATGCAGAGGAAAATAAAATGGCTCTAGTATATGAATGGACCATTGAGATAAGGATGCATGATTCTTGAAGGAACTACAATAATTTTGTAGACTAATTTTTGGCTCCATTACATCAAGTAATTACAAATAATCCAATGCCTAGATTGCCTATGTCATGTAGAAATTGCATGAAACTAGGAAAAGAAATACAATTGGCTAATTGGTACTTAATGGAAGAATATGTTGTGCTAAGATTTTATGGATCGGGAGTACAACCATACAAACTTCCAATACATGTGACAAAAAGGGTTTTTACATTGGAATATGTAAAGCAGGTGCAGAGTGTTGATGAACTACACTTTCTCAGTCAGCAAAAGAAGAACTTATTTCCTTCTTTACCTTTTTCATGTGGAGGGTTCACATTCTAGAGAAAAGCATTTAGTGTGGCACATAATCTTTTGATTTTTTTTGCATTTGATGCTATCTGTCACTGGCAGTATGATCCATGTGACATCATTAAATCAATGATCGTGGCCAATAGGAAGGTTGCAAATAGAATTCAACATCAAAGTAAACCATTGCTTGAAAACTTGAGAAACAAGGATTCTTGGGATGAGGTCAAAATAGCAATGGAGAAAAGTGCTGCTGAGAATGGTATTTCTTTTGAACAATTGTCAAGCGAAATTATAACATTACACTGAAAGACAATTAGGACATACAAAATTTTTTATGAAAAAAGTGATAAACCATCTAGTAGAATAAAAATTCTAGGTTCTCTAGAGAAGGATGTTATAGATAAAAAATGGTCATGATAAAAAATTACTGCCTTTTGGTCTATGAGGAAGGACCTAGGAGAAGAAAGAGCTCTTACAGAGTATGATGATAACAAAGAAGATGAAGAGTTTAGCAAATTGTGGAATATAGAGCATCCTGATGAATGTGATGATGATATTGATATGGAAGAAGAAGAACAAAGCCATGCCAATTACAAACCTCTTTTAAGTGAGGCCGCAAAAGAAGAATATGCTTCAACATATACTACAGGAGCAACCATACTTCAAAAAATTGGTTATGAAGGTGGTCCTTTAGGGTCCAAAGGACAAGGCCCTTCGACAATACAAAGTGTTGAGCATAGAAAACTAGTTGATAAATCTAGCCTTGGGTTTAGAGGTGAAAAAGACCAAGGGGATACAAGACAAAATCAATTTGTTAGAGCTTCTAGTCCTCATCCTCATGGTCAGATACAATCACAACTAGGACATGCCCTTGGTGGACAACTTAGTGCAACTAGGAGTGCCATTGGTGGCGATGGTATGGGTAGTAGTACTAGTAGTGGTCAACATGTGATACAATGAAAAATTACACACAATACTAAGAGGAAAACAAAAAAAGATACCACAGAAACACTAGGTGATCAAGGCAATCAAAAGAGGCAAAGGATTTTGACAAGTCCAAGTCACACTATCAGTGGATCCACCAGTACCACAAAGGAGTTATTTCTAGAAACTCCCACAAATCCAGATAGTGTGGGTGCGACATCATTAGCAACTGCAAGTACTCCTATTCCTTCACCATTCAAGCATTCCATTGTTCTTGCCTCCCTAGGTTATGATTTCATTGAAGAGTTTAAAAAGAAATTAGACTTGAATAAAAAAGAAAAGAAGGAACTGATGGAGAGTGCGTCTGCTGTAACTTCAGAGACTGCAACAACCATGGTATTACCCACATTTGACACAAATAAAGAAATCATGGAGTACACAATTGTTGTTCCCACCATTCAAAACAAACCAACAAATCAGATGGATCGATCTGAATACCAGGTAACCAATTTTCAATTGGATTTTTTTGGCCTGAAAAATATTGACAAAATTAATGTATCAAAGAAGAATAATGAATTGGTGTACACATCATTGCTAAAACAAGATAGAGAGAAAAAAAGGTTGCAGACCCAAATAGAAAAGTTACAGGCAGACCTAGCAAGTGAGAAAGCAAATAGGAAAGCAACAGATAACAAGAGCAATGAATTAGAAAAAAGAATAATAAAATATGCCTCTACATCAATAAGAAAAGAGGATAAATCAAATGAGAGAGAAGTGAATGACCTGAAGTGAAGGATAGATGAGAGCAACAAGAAATATGATGAGGAAAAATCCACTTCAAAAAAATTAAGAGTAAGCATTGCGAATGGAAATGTACAGTGGGAACAAAAATTGGAGAAACAGAGAAAAACAATTGAAAGATTGGAGAAAGAGTTGACAGAAGCAAAAGAAGAAATTAAGTCTTCTCAAAATAAGTTATTTGTATTTTTTAGAGATACGGTGAGGCATATGAAACAAAAGATCTGGGATGAAATAATGTAGAGGTTTGATCATTTGTGTGACATGTTTCAATTGATTGATGCTATCAGACAACATTATAAGAAGCTCAACAAATATTTAGTGGACAACAAAAAGGTGCTGGAATTAGAGAAATCTACAAATGAAGTTCTACAAACAATCTACAAAGCCAGTGACAATGATCTGAAATCAAAAGGGATTACTAATCGGATTGAAACCTTAATGAAGCTGTCATCTATCATTAAAAAGTGTTCGAGAATGTCTGGAACAAAGGAATATTTTTATTTGGTTGCAGACAAGATGAAGGTGGTGGATGAAAAGGTAAGGAACTTCATAGAGCTTGGTTTTCTAGAGGCTTTTGACACAAATGAGCGATTCATTGGAAAGGATGGTTTCAGAAAGAAGATGGAAGGTGCAAGGAAGATTGATTTGGAGCAGTTTCCTCAAAACCCAGATGTGAACTATTGTAATTTGGATTCAATCAGAACATTGATAACCTTGAATGCAAAATTGACTAAAGAATTCAAGACAGGTTCCACTTCTAATTACAATCATGAAATGTTAACAAAACTTCAAGTCAAACAACATCAGTTAGAACAAATGGAAATTCCACCTCTTGAAGAGTGTAAGTTGCTAGAAAAGGTGATACAGTGACTTGATTTTTTATTTTCAACCATTGATAATATGAGTTTCCAAGTTCCAACTCAGCTTTGTGCAAATTTGTCTTTGGGAATTGGCAAGATTTTGCTTTACGAGTGCCAATATGTACTCCTTCATGTGAAATTCAATTAAAAATCTCAAATTCAGACTTCAGTAATGTGATGATCAATTATTTGTATTATTTATTTTATCATTTGAACTACTGATGAATGTGACGAAACTTCTAATTTTGCTCTCTGAATTCCTCTTTGTCTTGACCTTGTCCCGGTCTGTCATGCCATATTGTTTGGGAAAGAACCTAAGGTTGGGGTTTTTATTTTGGTTTTCATGAAAATCCTAATGTCATATGTAATACCTTGGGTGAAAATCTATTCAGATGTTACCTTTTTTAGGTGGGTTTTGCTGGTGTTTTTTAACGTAAACCAAGTTTGTCTCCTAATCTACCTATGGAATTTCCAATTCCAATCAAGGGCATGGGATGATTACAACATTATTTCGTAACTTATGATAGTAATTTTATTTGCAATTTGGCAGCAAGCTCTAAGTAAAGACATACAGACACATGACTTCACAAACTCGTACAATTTAAACCAGTGCCATATACCATTGGGGAGTCAAATTCACAAACATTTAAAATTTAACAACTGATTCAATTTTTCAAATACATAGCATATAAAATCCTTGGTAATATTGCATTACAATAGTGTCAATCCATATCCTAACCCAATACTTCTTACTAAATCCCTTTACAAACATATCCATCCATGATTCCATCCAAGCATTTTAATTAATTCCTTGAATTAAAGCCAAAATGGAAAACATACACACCAGAGCACTGAGCAGTGAGATGAACACCATAATCCTTGATTATACTATTCAAAATTATGATATGTTTATACAAAGGAGAGAGATGAACTTGAAATATAACATCATAACTCAAATGCTAGTACTGTTGTGAAACATCAAATCTTCATAGACCTAAAACCTATTTTGCAACTATACCTAGATTCGACCTCAAAATACCTGACTTTCCAACCCCTATTTCTGGCCTTGAAATCCTTCTTATAGAAAATGAAGGAGCAAACAAGCATTGGGCCAGAAATTACACATGTCATTGGTCAATTATTAATAGACCATAATCAGTTATACTATAACCGCTGAGTTGTTAGTTGCCAGTAATAGACATTGTTTTACTCCTCTTCGGTTAAGTACTTATCCACCCATTTCTGGTATTCCTCATCCGTGGTCCAGTTAAAATTCACCACCTCGATCACCTTAGTATCGTAAGGTGTGTACTTCACCGCAACCTAGTTAGCCTCTCTCTCAAAAGACTCTAAGAATATGTTGGTATTAATTATTTTATCCATACTGCTCACCAGCAAGTCATAGTCCAAGCCATCACAAATCAATTTGATTTGTGCATCTATAACCTCTTCTACCCTATCTTGCCACTATTGAAATGTCTTAATATTTCCCTGTGCATCTATTATATCTGGCATAAAAGTATCATTCCAGTCATCAAAACTCTTTACCAGTTCTCTAATTTTTCTACTCAAATCATCAAGTAGGGCTTGGAATCCCTTCAATGATTTCACAAAATTTAGAGTAGGCTTCAATGACTAAGGCCTATTGTCTGCATCAAACCTAGAAGCCTTAAACATAACATCTAAATCAATGGCCCAAGGGATCTTCTTCTTAGAAAAGGCAAAACTACTTCATGATCTTTGTTAATGTTTTTAATTCCACCCAAGAACAAAGAATACAAAGAATGTACAAATGGAAACCTATAATCAACCTTCTCATTTACAAGCCTCAAAATGGTGTCAACCACCTCATTGTGTTTATCAATTGAATCATCCTCACTTGCCTTTAGGGTAACCTACAATTCTGTGATTTTATTCAACATTTGCTTCTTGGTAGGATCCACAAAATACTCAATTTCCTCTTCAACTGGCTCTGGTGTAGGGCTGAGAGCAGGTGTCCGAATGAGGGATCCAAGAATAGAAATGATTGGGATATTAAGGGGAACTAACCCTGAAGTAGTGGGTAGTGCTCTGATACCAGGGGCACTGGAGGATTCTCCTACCTACCCATATTTCAGTCTATCTACTTCAGACTGCAACTCAACATTCCTCTGCTGTATTCTACTATATTCCCCAATTATTATGTTGTACTTCTCCATCAGACTCTTCTTTTTAGCTTCCTCCCTTTCAACTGTCTTTTGGGCCAATTTGGCCACATTCAATGTCAAGCTTGTGGTTTCTGTTGTTGAGGTTTCAGAAGCTCTCTTGATGATGAGCCCTCCCCTTAGACTTGGGCCAATACCAACCACATTTGGTTTTCTACCCTAGGGTGCCAATGCCCATATGGCTAGAGTTTCATATTCCTCACTAAAAGCAAAGTCTTGCAGAGCTACCTTAACCTCTTCCTCACTATTTTGCACAGGATGTTTGGACTACAAAATAGCATTAAATGCTACAGTATCAGCTATGTCCCATTCAGGAAGAAGTAAGACACCAGCTTGAGTCACAAGTCTCCTTCCTTCCTCAGGAGTAATGCTCTTGAATTCCTCCATTAGTTCGACCTTAACTTCATCATCATTCTCCTGTTAAGACCTATCAGGTCTTGACTCTCTCCTTCTCTCGCATTTATCCTGATATTCCTCTAATTTCATTCTCCAATTTAACTACAAGAATACAAGAGTCTTCACGAAGGCATCATCATCCAGGAATGCCTTGCATGCCTCCATCCTGGCATCCTGTACACACTGCCCCTTTATATCCATATCAGTTAACACCAATTGTGTTGATCTAGGAGGAGAAGGGATACCAACCTGCATGTCTTGATCAATTATAATTATTTCATCCATTAGAGCCTCTTGTGTTTCCTCAACCCTTTGCCTCTTTAGGCTTGGCTCTGATAGTAACTCTATAGGATCATTTATTGGTGGTGAATCTAGGTCCACAATCCTTATCCCTCCAGGTTTCCTGATCCCTTGATCTGGTTGTGATGATGCTTGCATTATTTGTTTTCCCCTTTTATCTCCTGCCTCCTCATCACTGTTATCATCTCTCTTCCTCTTGTATAGAGGCTTGTCCTCTGGTGGCTGATAAGTTGGCCTTGTTTCTTTAGGCCTCACCTTCGGTCTTTGAATTCCCAAGTCCAGTTCCAAATTAACTTTCTTGGTTTTCAAGGTGCTCATAATATCTTTGAAGTTATTCATTAAGAAATCTATTCTTTTGTGAAATGGAGTGAACTCCATCAGTGGATCATATTTTGGATCCATTTTATGCACCATAGCCAACAGTTTCTCATAGGCATTCCATTTCTCTTTATTCAATTCCTGCCTGCTCAAATCAAACTCATTCCTGATTAGATCCTCAGGAAAATTGAAAACATGTGCAAACTTGCCACCTTTAATTCGTTTCCTGAATAGGGCAAAGAATCCCTCGGGTTCATTCTGCCTCTTAGATCCACTCTTCAAATGATAATCATCAAAAAATCTTCCAAAGTGGACCCATCCTCCCTTGGAAAAGACAAAATCAGAAACAATAGTATAATTAGGGAACAAAGTCCCTTTTCCTTTCCTTGTCAAATTATCCTCATGAATGCAACCTAGTTGCCACGTGACCTCAGAAAATCCCATCCTTGATGGTACATTATATGGGAGAATGTGAGGAGCTCCCTGGAAACCATAAACCCTTAGGACAATGCTTATAGGGTTTAAGATGATGTCACCCCAATTGTGGCACACCTTCAAATCAGGCTTTCTCACTTTGGGTTAGAGGAAATCATGCAAATCCTCAAGGACCCTTGGCACATTTACCACTAATCTAGCTCTAAGTCTGGAAGCAAAACAGTTATCAAACTGCACAAAGCTAGCATGTCCCCTGTTGCAAGACAAATCTACACTCCAAACCTGTACTGGTAATCTTTCTCCATTCACTTCTTGCCTCAACACCATTTTCTCTGAGAAGAACTCAACATTCTTGTATAAGAACATATGCATTAATAGGGAGTACCAAAAGAAAGGAGTACCAGTGTCCCCCATATGCAACTTCAACAAACCCTCATGTATCTTTTCAGCAAGAAAAGATGCATAGTTGTACACTACAGAAAAATTGGGATGCTGAATCTGAGCCCCCATAAACATATAAGCAATGGGCATCACGGTATTAGGGCTGAAACCTAAAATCTAGCAAAGTGAATAAAATGTTGCCAAGAAGTGATTAGCAAAACAACTCAGCCTGAAAGGCTCCTGATCAGTTGGGCTGATGTGAATCGTTGAACTGCCTGCCTTGGCTAAATGAGGAGGAAGCAATTTTGATCTGAAAAGAGGCTTTGACCTGGCATATTCCTGCTTCATTTCCTCAAAATCTACTTGGACTAAGAATGGGCTATATTCACTCAAATCGAAAACCTGTCGAATCTCATCTGCATTTATATTCAATAGAATCCCACCATCATTATCCCTGATAATCCTTGTAACAAGATCACATCATGCTGCCACTGCTTTGAGTAGGTCAATATCAGGAAATACATTTGGTACAACTAGTTTCCCCATATCATACTTCCAGCCATTATAAAAAGGATGAGGCACATTTCGCAGCCCATACCATCTCCTAAACATTTTTAGGCCCGTCATTTAAACCCTAGCATCTGCAATATTATAGGTTTTACACCTTAGTCCTTCGCCTAAGGCTTTCCCATTCATTAAAACCAAATCCCTCTTCTTGTCATTCGTTGATAGCGAGAATTCATCTAGGAAATCGTCGTATAAATTTCTTTGCAAATAATCAATATGGCCAGAATGTTGCTTTGATGGCGCCATTTCGAATAGCTAGGGCTTCTCCTAAATCAAATTCTTGAACAAACTAGGGCAACCAAAAACAAAATTACACCAGAACTTTGCAATTTCCCACAATTCAAAAGAACCAGTAACCTTACAGTCTTAATCAACAAGACCCCTGACCAACACAATACAACCCTCAACAAAAAAAATTCAAACAGAAACCGTGGCATAGAAGGTAACTCACGGGATTTCATGCCTTGCAAAAAACCAAACCTCGCTGTAATTGCTTGAAACTCAATGTCTAGCTTTGGACCGCTTCAAAAACATTTGAATGCCTTTGTGGTGAAGATATAATGGAATTAACTAATTAAAGCCGATGAAAAATGGCCAATAGACGTCTCATCCGCCATTAAAGCTCGCTTGCATGTCATGCCAACGACTTCAATCGTATTTGATGCAAATTTAAATCCTCGCCGTCAATCTCTTGTTCCTATCAGATCATCAATGATCAGAGGACCATCTTCAAAAGGCTGACAACCTAAAAACATCTCCATGTCATTATTGAGGGCCCACCATAATACACAGTGCCAAAGGAATACACGTGGCATTCTCCCGTGATATCATAATCACTAAACACCCTTCACTTTAGGATCACGCGATGGTGGGCAACCGTTGATTCCCTCCATCGGCGATCATGATCATTCACAATAGTGAGTAGCAGCTGCAACACCAAAACCTATCTGTCGAGCAACTTTTCATCAAGGTTAAAACATCACCATCAATCTCAAGCACGTGCATCTCACATATGGTTTAGTAACCCACTCTATAACGTACTAAAGTATGATACACATATTAATCACTTTCTTTACTCCTTTTCAACATCGACAACTTGGAACACGTGGCGCCCGCCCGTGATATCGCAATCACCAAGCAACCAGCGGTGATGTCATCTCGATATCGCGGAGAACGGTCAAGATCCCATAGGGAGATCGACGGTCACTAAAAATAAACCCTGCAAAATAATACAATTACTTAAAATAAATGAGGGGAAGGGGACATCGCCTAGGACAACGAAAAATGATTGCTCAAAGTTGTTCTAAAACATAGGGCACGGTCCAACCCAAACTTGAGAAATAAAAGGTTAGGCAAAATATTTAGCATTTTTATTAAAAGGGGCCCAACCTAGACGATTCAATGGGACATAAGTTGTTTTAAAACTACCCTCAAAAAGGTAACGTCAAAAAAGACCCAACCCAAAGATATACATTATATGGTAGGTTACTAAAGCGGCTGCGAGATGCACGTGCTCAAAATCAATGAAGGTGTTATAATCTTGATGAAAAAGTTGCTCGACGGTTATGTTCAACAATGGTGATTGTTATGAATGAACACGATTTCTGATGACAAAGATCAATGGTTGCCTACCATCGCGTGATCGGAAGATGCAAGGTGTTTATTGATTGCGATATCATGGGCGAGCACCATGTGTATTCCTTTGGCGATGCATAGTGTGGTCACTGGTGGGCCCGTCATGCTGAGATGGAGAATACATCAGCCTCTTTGAAGGTAGTCGTTCGATGCTCTAACGAAAGTGAAGGATCGACGGTTGGAATTTGAATTCGATTGACATTAAGTAATTTTCCTTCGTTCTATTTTACCACAAAGTTATAACAGATTTTGGTTGTGTCTTGATGATAGTTTTGGACCACTTTTGGCACAAGTTTCTTGAGGTTTGGTGGCTGGCCAGTGCATCAGTCATTGTGTAGTAGGTTTTAAACTCATCAGAGTTTGATGTTTCAGGACAGTACTAGCATCTAAATGGAAATTACTTATTTCAAACACATGTCTCTCCATTGTATAAACATATCATTATTTTTAATAAAATGATCAAGGGTTATTTTGTTCGTTTCTAAGTTATGGATGTTGAACTGTTAGTCTGTTAGCTTCTGTTATGTTTTGACTAAAAATCCTGACATAATTCATGAAGTGCAATATAATATAAAATATCATGGAGACTTGGAGTGCAATATAAAATATTAAATAAAATATCCTGATTCTTGAACTTGAAGTGTAATGATTCACAATTTATTTGAATACAATATAAAAAATCATCAACTACTGTTTGGAATATGATTCATGCAGTGCTTGAGTGCAATCTAAAATAAGATTATAAGATATCATAAACTTGAAGTGCAATGATTCACAATTTTCATTTAATAGAATATAAAATATCATCAACTGTAGTTTGGAATTTGGAATAATGGAAACTGATTCAAGAAGTGTAGTAAAAATACCTAAAACTTGCTAATTCTCTTCCATTTCCCAAATGGAGTTAGGGTCCTCAAATTGATGCTCATCTTCAGATAAAGTAAAAGAGTCATCTTGATTCGGAGACTGCTCTGCACTTTGTTCGGCCTATGTCTCAAAATCAACATTCATTGTTTGATTTGTGTCAATTTCAATATCATTGTCATCTTGATCTATCCCAGGCCCACTGCCACTGCCACTAGTATCACCACTAGTACCAATGGATCTTGGAATTGGAGAGCCTATGTTGCACAACCCCACCCCTCTTCTTTCACATGTGGACCTCCAGATTGCGAGTGCCCTTTTCAAAAGGAATTTTTTTGACATTATACGCAGTTCCTTCTATCCTCAAGCAATTTTCCAAATTCTTGTCCAATTTGTTTCTTAACTTTGATTTCATAAACTCCAATGCACTGAAAACTCTCTCATCCTCCATTGACCCCAATATCATTGTTTGACATAAATCAACAAGTTTGAAATATTCTGACATCGAACCACGCAATATTTCACTCTGACCTAAGCTTGTCCAAACATTCTTTATTGATCCCAGTTCAAAGGCCTTCTCCTTGCCCATGGAATCAGTTTGGTCCCTCATAGCTATTGCAAAACTCTGAAATTTCTTTCTAAGCTTATTTTCATTTAAAATTCCTTCTATTGCCTACTCATTGTATGTTACCTTTTTCAAAAACTGTTCGATCACGATTTTTACTTTATCATGAAAATATTTTGGGTTATCTCGGTTTACCCAAAATTGAGGATACACAATACCCATGGCTTCAAGTATTTCATGTCAAGGGAATCTTTCACGAATCTCTGAGGAAAGAGATTTTGCAATTTCCTTCAAATTATCACTAACAAATTTAACAATGTTGTTAAAATCTTCCTCATTAACAGGTTCTTCTTTTCTAGAGCACCTGGTTGTCTTACAATGGTACATTGGTATCTCATATCCACATACACAAATACATAAGTGTCCACTTGCATTAAACTATAAATAATTATCAGGATTATTCAAATCAATAATTTTCCACCACAACAAATAATTTGCACCTTCTTGTGTTAGATCTAGATATAGATGATCGAGGGCTAAGCATGTAAGTTTACGTAGATTGGCATATTCATAAATATACATAGTTCTATCTTGGGCTTTCTTCACAAGATTGTTCATCTTATCCAGCATGGGGAGAAGACTAGCTAAAGTCAAGAGTGTCTCTATATCGCTTAACCTATGTAAGAGTTCAAGAGCTTTGTCTATTGTGCTACGATGCTCGTACATCAACCCAAACAAGGATTGATATTCTGAAAGAACTCGTTGCATTGGTCCATGCAGGGAGATCCATCTGGTATCAACATCCTTGAGAAGCTTGTTTCCAGGTGTTATTCCCTCAGCAAAATGTTGAAATTCAAGGAAACATTTGGGACTTTGGTAGAAGTATGCGTGGATCTCGCGAACTAGATTTTCAACTTTTGATACTGTTGGAAACTTGCTTACAATTTTAAATGCTAAATTCATTATGTGGGCCATGCAGTGAATGCCAAGAATGTATGGTGCACAAGTAGTTTGTAACTTTGTGCAAAGATTGCTCCTTTGACCTTGCATCACTGCTGCTCCATCAACTCCTACAAACACTAACTTTTTGGCAATTGTCAACTCATCCAAACCTGTAATTTCATTCAAAAATTTCTTGACTAGTTCAAATAGATTTTGCGATGTTGAACTATCCTTCATTTTACGAACACAAAGAAGATGAGCTTGGCGAACATGTTGTTCTATAGTATACAAATGCATACAAACCCAAGAAGTATTGTCTACCGCATTAACTTCATCTAAAGATAATGCAATGAAACTTGACTTTTTTAATTACTCCTTTAAATCTTGCTTTTCCATTGCAGCAAGATAGTTCGCCAATTCCCATCCAGCGTTTATTGACCAATGTGAGAAGGGAATGTGGGGAACACTCAAATAAGATAATAAATCAAAATATTTTGGGTAGTCTTTCATAGGATGCCCCCTGGACAATATATGAAAAACAACACTCATCTGAACAGTTTTTGACAGATTTGCTGCTGCCATGGCTTTTCCAAAATGAGCCTCAAGTGTACCTTCACATTTTTTAATCTTCGACATTCTATGGTTATGCTCTCCATAATCTACGACATACTTAACATGAAGACATTCTTCCTTTGATTTCCATCGTACGACTGATTGTTCCTTTCCGTCTATGATTTGTTTTTCGTAAACTTTGCCGATATGCTTTTCTATAGTGTCAAGCTTTAGTTGCATCGTCTTGTCTCTTCCACATTCCAACTACAAATCTTACATCTAACCTCTGTTGCCCTTTCAATATCATTTTCGTTTGATACCCCCACTGGTTCAAGGAATGGGTACTTCGACAACCAACCAATTTGAAAATTCCTTGTCATTTCCCACTCGCGCCCCAATTTTGCTTTGCCTTTTCTTTTCTTGCTACCAACATCATCCTCATCCAAGTCGATTATCTCATTCTGGCTATCCAAGGAATCCCTTGGAACATCTTATGTGGTATTGCCATCCTCATTTGATACATTTTGATTTAACACAATGACAATCTCACCTTGACCTTCCTGTGGCGGAAGAGTTGATGATGTATCTCCATCTTCAATAATATTTGGTGGAAGAGTTGATGGTGTAGCTCCACCTTGATTTGATGGATTAGAAGCTTTGCCAATTCCAATGTAAGACTATATGGTACCTCCCTGTTTTGGGCATTTTGATGGCCTCCCAGTCTCTTCATTACCCGCCTACTCAGGATTCTTACCCTTGTTGCTCGACATATTGATCTCACTTCGAATAAAAGTTGGAAAAAAATGTCTTCTTGTTTAAGAAGGACAGACCAACAGAGAATATAGATCCCATTCCCTACTTAAAATTATGTTTAAGATTGAAGCAAGAATGGAAAACAGATAAAGAAATCTTATTATTATAACTAATAGTCTAATAACTAATAACAGTATGAAGAAATGATCACTCACCTTTGAGTCTACATTTTCGGGTTTCACTGACTTCTGAATCGAGAAGTAGAACCTCAGAAGTTCAGAACCGAACAAAATGTGTAAGAACAAATAATAGTTTCAATTTTGTTTATACCAATCCATTATTGGTGAATTCCGCGGGATTTTGAAATGGTATGTTAAAAATTTGGCGAATCTCGCGTGCTTATACAATGATACCTTGAAATTTTCAAGGCGAAATAGGTCTGCATAAGCAACTATTTATAAATTTTAATTGGCGAAATAGGTCTTCACAAGCAACTATTTGTAAATTTTAATTGGCAAAATGGGTCTTCGTATAATGTTGTTTTAATAGTTTTGGCGAATATGTTGTGACTTTGACATGCTCCCCGGGATTCCAAGTGAAAATATTGATCGATGTATTGGAAACGCGTAGTCTGTTATGGCGAATTTATTGCCTAAAAATGCATCGTAAAAAAAACTGCTGGCGAATGGACATGCATTGGACCGATAGCCCGTGAATTCCTAGTGATTTGAACACCCTGCAGATACGGTAGATTCACCAAATTCGAATTGCCAGATTCCTAGAATTTGCTAATTGGCAAAGAGTCACCACTAAAGTTATCCATGGTCCTCATAGGAAGGACTTGTCCTCAAGAAATTAAGGATGAGATAGTCAAAGTTTTGGAGCAGAACATTGCAGCCATTGCTTGGAGTTATGATGACCTCAAAAACTTTGACACTTCGGTGATCACACATACCATACCTCTCAAGCAAGAAGCAAAACCTTTCTATCAGAAACAATGCCCAGTCAATGCTTTAATTGAGCCCCTGATCCAAAAGGAGGTACAACAGCTCCTATCTGCAAGGATAATCTTTCCTATTAGACATTCTACCTAGGTGGAAAATTTAGTTCCTGTAAGCAAAAAGAATGGTGAAATCAAATTATATGTTGATTTCAAGAATCTAAATAAAGCCTCTGAGAAGGATAATTATCCACTGCCTTCTCTTGATAAAGTGCTACAAAAGGTTAATGGGTCCTAGATGATGTCATTTTTGGATAGTTATTCTAGGTATAATCAGGTTCTCTTCAGTCATGAGGATAGAATGAAGACAACTTTCACCACCAAATGGGGCACATTTTCTTATCAAAATATGCCATTCGGTCTTATCAATGCAGGAGAAACCTTTCAAATGGAAATGGATTTAGCCTTCAAAGATTTGATAGGGAAGTGTATAATTATTTATGTGGATGATTTAACCATCTTCTCCAAGAATAGAGAAGACCATGCTACTGATCTAGAAAAATTTCTCAAGAAATGTATAAGCTATGGTGTCTCCCTCAATCCAAAGAAGTGTTTGTTTGGAGTATCTAAAGGAAAAATACTAGGTCACATCATAACAAAAGAAGGGATATCCATAGACCTTGATCGAGTGGAGGCTATCTTAAAATTAACAAGGCCAGGCAATAAGAAAGAAATGAGATCCTTCTTTGGGAGGATCAATTTTGTTAAAAAGTTTATAATAGGGTTTGCAGAGATCGTTAAACCTCTAAATGAAATGATGAAGAAAGAGGCAAAGATTGAGTGGAGTAATGAGGCTAAATTTGCTTTCTCGCAGATCAAACAATCAATATCTGAGGTGCCTATTTTGACAAGCCCAGATTATTTAAAACCTTTTTATATGTATTCTTTCACATCTGACCATTCATGTGCAACTATGTTAACACAACGAAGAGGAGAGGGAGATGAAAGACCTATTGTCTTCATGAGCTTTCCTTTTAAGAATGCAGAAGTGAGATACCCACCACTAGAGAAACAAGCCTTCACATTGGTATGAGCGGTGAAAAATTTCGGACATTATATTCTTCAAAGTCAAGTAATGGCTATAGTTCCTGATCCAAGTGTGAAGTCTTTTTTGATGCAAAGTGAATTGGGAAAGCGAAGAGGAAAGTGGATGGTAATTCTACAATAATTTGATTTAGAGATTCATTCGATGAAACTTGTTCGAGGGAAAGGTTTATCAAAAGCAATGGAAAATGTGGACAAAAACATCACTTGTCAGTAGTATAATATCTAGTCATTTACTAAGGATCCCTGGTACATAGACTTGATCTTCTTCCTCCTCAATAACAGATGTCCAAAAAGAATGAACGCTACTCAGAGGAGAGAATTGAGGATGAAGAGTGCTCACTACATGCTTAAAGGGGGATCTATCTATAGAAATAATTTTCAAGTGATTTACTTGCATTGTTTAGATCAACAAGAAGCTAAGCATGCCATTTTCGAGTTTCATGGAAGACATGGAATGAGGCATGGATCTGCAGATGCTTTGGCTCATTGGATTCTTAGATCACGCTATTATTGGCCTTATGTATTTCGGGATGAACACTAACATGTTAGATCTTGTAATGTATGTCAAACTTCTGTACCCAGGGAAAGAAATCATGCAATGCCTTTGCAACCAATGTATGAGGTAAGGCCGTTTGCTCAATGGGCACTAGATTTTGTAGGTGTTATTAATCCAAATTATTCTATAGGACACAAGCTTATTTTTACTGCAATCGACTATTGTACATGCTAGACTGAGGCCCAACCCTGTAAAAATAGCACCACAGAGGTGGTCATCAAACTTTTAATTGAGAACATCACAACCAGATTTGGAGTTCCATTTGCTCTGGTATGTGATAATGACCCTGCTTTTTCTTTTGCTGAATTCATTCAATGGGCTTATGAACAAAAATTATTCTGAAGTATTCATCTAATTACTATCGTCAGGGAAATGGAGTGGTTGATTCCACTAATAAAAATCTGTTGGAAGTGATAAAAAAATTGCTAGAAAACAATCCTAGGGACTAGCACACCCAGTTGAGATTTGCCTTATGGGCATATTGAACCCAAATCAAAGCAGCTATAGGAAATTTTCCTTTTAAGTTAGTCTATGGCCAAGACCCTGTCTTCTTGATCCATTTGAAAATACTTGTTCTTAAGTTTATGAGGAAATTTTATTCCAATGATGATAGGATCGAGGTTAGGTTACTCAATTTACTTAACATGGAAGAGAAAAGAGATGCTTCTTTGCAGGAATTCTCTAAGCATCAGGCTGTCGTCAAACACTGGTTTGACAAAAGGGCCAAGATAAAAGCCTTTAGGATATCAAATCTTGTATTACTATGGGATAAAGCTAGAGAAAAGAAGGAAGATCACCAAAAATTTGATAGGCTTTGGTTAGGTCCGTATCAACTGGTTGAGATACTAGGCGAGAATGCTTTTCGTTTAAGTACCTTAACAGGAGAACTTGTTCCATTACCAGTTAATGGTCATTTTCTCAAGCACTCTTTTGGTTCATGAAAGGTCTGATGTTTTTAAAGAACGTATTATATTGTATATATGTAACTAAGTGGGTTTTGTTTTTGTTTTTTTTGTTTTGTTTTGTCTTGTTTCGTTGGGGATATTCATGTTTGTCCATCTCAAGACAAGGGGTTGTTATTAAAAGTATGCTACAGGCATTGGGAGAGAAATTGGTTTAGGTATTTTCATTAGCATCTTTGAAAAATATTTCGTTCTGAAACTCATGTTTTATGATCATTCTAATATTGGTTTGAAAAGCTATTAAGGGTAGAAGATACATTGTGAATATCTCATGAACTATGATAAAAAATTTGTCACCAAACTAGAGAAACATTTGCCTAAATAAATGCCTGTCTATTTTAGGGTGGCTTTACCTTTTGATTCAAGTGAAAAATCTGATTCCAAGAATATCATGAAATCCATTGTAGTTCTCAACCCACATCTCAGATCAATTATATATGAGTATTGAGGAAAGTTCATAAAAGATTTTCACAAGTGAAGCTTAAGTAAAAAAAAATAAAAAGAAAGAAAGAAAAGGAAAAATCAATATCAAATGGGTGAATCAAGTATCTCTATTGGGGCTATGGATTCCTGGTTGGCAATAGAGCAATGCTTTGATAGAACTAGATGTATCTCCGTTGGGGCTATGGACGCCTGTCTGGCAACATAGCAATACCTAGGATTTTATTGCACGATAGTTAAAGGACTCAACCTATGTAGCTTGAATCTTAGGTATAGTTGTTTAGAAGCATAGAAAGTATTTATGAAGAAGGATGCACAATATACACACATACTCAAATTCAGAAATATTCATGAGAACATACATCTGAGATTCCAACTCAATCTTATCCTATGTATCTAATCTTACTCAAGTTAGCATGCTTCATAAGCAAAGTAGTTTTTGGGTGACTAAATTTTTCTTGGGTGTCTTGAAAATGGGTAAACCATTTTCCCAATTGAGTCGCCATTTGTTATGCCTTGCATAAAAACCCCATCTTTTTCCTTGTTCCAAATGGGTCCCCCTTTTCGTTTTTGTCCTTGTTTCTTTTTCAAATAAATTTTGGAGTTATTCTTCTCCAATACTTTGTTTTTTTTCTTTAGTTTATTATGTCGGAACCGAAACTGGACTTAAATCAGCTTTTGAAACTTGTTTCAAGAAAGTCGATTTCGATCCCCGACCCGATGATCTTTTTTGTTGTATTTTGGTTTTTCTTTGTCTTTGTCAGAGCCAGAGTAGAAGTTAACCATGAACTTAGTTCAAATTTCAAATTTGATTCTCCCTCCGCCTCCGCCTCCGCCTCTGCCTCTGCCTCCACCTTGGCCTTTTATTTTGTTCATTTAGACTTAGGTTTTATTTTGGTTTTTCTCGTTTTTATCTTTGTGTTTTTATTTTGACTTTTTGTTTCACTTTCTTCTTTGTTGGCAGAACCAGAGTTGGAATGGGAACCAAATGTGAAACTTGGAAAAAGTTTCTAAATCAATCTCAACTCCGATTCCACTCCTGCCATTTTGGTCGTTGACTGCTGTAATGTGCCAGTTCCCTCTACAGTTCCGACTGCGATCTGCCACATTTATGGCATTGATGACAGGTGCCATGCACACGCAAAGCTGCAGTTTTAACTTTAATTAGGGATTAACTGGAAGTTATTATCATTGTTTAAAAGATCAAGAGCGAAGGAAAGTTGCAGTGGAGTGTTTGGATGTGTGATTCAATTGAAAGGGATATAATCACACGCGGAATCATCTCAGAGGGTAAACCTGTTTATTTGCGTTCAAGAGGTAGGGTTTTTGTTCTTCTCTTTCGTTTTGTTTCACATTTTTCATTTTGCGTGGTCATTGGTTTCTCACGATTTCATGATTCTCGGTTCTCTTATGATTTCATGATCTTCGTGTTTCTTCTCTTTCATTCTGTGTTCTTGTTTTTTTTTTGCTTGTTCTTGCGTTTTAGTTGCTATTTTGTTTGTTTCACAATCGTTTTCACATTTAGACGTGACCGTACTGGGATAACCTAGGTTTTAAGTAGCATAGATTAGTTACTATTATTTTTAAGGTTTTTAATGGTAGATTAGTTTCTATTTTTACACTGAGTAGGGTTTGGTAGATTATGGTTTTACTTAAGATTTATTTTGTGCATCATCTTTTTATTTTTGAATTAGGTTAAAATTTGTGCCCTAAATTGTTTGAAATTGAGGTTTAGTGAGTTAGGGTTTTGGCACTTTTTTTTTTTTAATATGATAGCCTAATTATTATAGTTTCCTCAAGATCATATAGGGATTTTCTTTTAAAGATTATTTTTAAGCCCCTTTTATTTTCATACTACCTGGTTCTTAGATCTTAGTATTTATTATCCCATTGAAAGCATTTATGATGTCATGGTTATTTTAAGCGGAAGCGGGATCAAAATCAATTTAAACTTTGAATCATGTTTTGTGATAAGTTTCGATTTTGTTTCCATCCCGTTTCTGACTCCACTAACAATAAGAAGTTGGCTTTCAAAATACTGGTAACCCAGGTGGAAGCAGAACTAGAACTGAATATAAAATTAGAAAATATTCATAGAATCAAATTAGTTCCAACTTCAACTCCGGTCCCGCCTTGTTATTACTATAATCTCAATAATTGTTTTGACTCCGATCCCGGTAGTGTTTTATATTTGACTATTTAGAATGTTTTTCTGCCTAGTACTGCCTCTGGTATATAAAGAAGGGTAAGATCTTAGGAAATATTTTGTTATATTTCTTCAAGGATCTAATTTAAGGTTTTGTTGCAGGAAGTTAAAGAATGTTAGGAATATCAGGAGAAGCTTCTCAGAGGAGTCAACCTACAGAAACTTTGAAGGCATCAACTAAGCCTAAGAAGGTTAAACTGGAACAACTACCTTATACCTTGAGGTATAACCATAGGGCTCCTGCTGTCACTGTTAGCAAGGTGGAATCTGATTAGGCAGATATAAGTGACACCAATCTAGGTCCATTCAATTGTGAGGAGCTACACTCAGAAACATTTGTTGAGGATGTAACAGGGAGAACTGGAAGAATAGTTGAGTCTGGTTTGGATCACATCACTGTGTTTCCTCTATCCAACTAATGCCCATAATTGATCATGAAAGCAGCTAGAGCTTACAATCTAGCCACCAGATAGTGTGTTGATTCACAAGACAATGTGATTATAGACCTAACTCCTCAAATGTTTTAACTTATGTTTAGTGTCCCTGATCCAAAGAACCTAGCACAACTGAATGAAGCAAAGTCTTTGGAGATGTATAGAAAATACAAAGAGGCCAATAGGGCTCAATTAAACAAGAAGTGGTTAAGAACAGAGAAGAATTCCCTGACCAAGCTCTCAAATCAGCGGGCATATTTTTAGAAAGGAGGCATCCGATCTTATAATGATGTTGTCTAGATCTTTTGGAAAGAGGGATGTATTTCATTTCAAGGAATGGATGTTTCCATTCATTCAGACAATATTTGATGGAAACAAAGAGTTTTATTGGCATATGATTGTCTCAAATATCATGGATGATCGGCTGAGCAGAGTAAGGGAAACAAAGAGCTTCTTCATGACCTCTTATGTTATCTATGCAACAACCAAAGGAGGCATCTTCTCGGGATTGAACAAAGTAGGTGTATTGGGAGAAGCTGACGGGAAAAATAAAGTTTGGAATCATTATGACCAGCTGTCCCTGTAGATTTCTAAGCTACACTTTAGAAGGGTTAATGATGCATTTTTGTATGTGGTTATTAACCAACTTAATGGAGATGCAGGGTACAGGTTAAGTTAGGAGGCCATGGCCTTTTTCACATAATGGGGATGTTGGTATATCCAATATCGCAATCTCACTTATTTCAGGTTGGTAGGATTTGAGGGTTATCCCCACTTACTTCCAAGATGTTGCAGCAATAGGATGATTTTGATGGAGTTTGTCCATCAAGCTCTGGGGGTCAATGCCCGACTGGCAATAAAACACAAACTCGGTTGTCACAAGTTTCCCATTCAATTGGGTGAGTATAGTTTCCCACATCTTGTGGGAGCTAAAGGGATTTGTAGTGAATTGGTGCATTTAAATTTGGGATTATACATTGCCTGAAAGTATTTTGATCCAAAGAAGAAGATGAATGCTTTGTTGGCTTCAGTCTTTGATAAACACTTCAACTTGTTGGAAGACTTTTCGAGTGATATCCAAGATGAGTATGACCTTAGAAAGAGGAATTATGAGAGGTTACCTGTTTCACTCATGGTGAAATTTGCAGTGACAACTAATGTTCCTGATGCATTATACGATGACGGGGTAGTGTTGGATCTAACCTATGAGGCACAAAGCATAGGTGCAATTTTTTTTGGATCCAATAGATTGGTATGCTGAGGAAACCATTGATATCAAACATATAGCAAGACTAGTAGTGGATAGGAGTATCCACTAGGTTGTTCTTAGAGATAAAGCTCCTGGAGGTCCAATTCCCAAGAAAGGTAAAAGATACAAAAGAACTGAAAGGAGAGGGCCACCTAAAGAACCATTAGAGTTTTTCCCTCTTGACGTAGAAGAGATTGAGCTGGAAGCTTCAACTCAAGATGAACCTAATGCTGAGGAAAATGTTCCAACAAGAGTGGTGGCTCCAGTATCATTTGTAGGAGAGTCATCTGCTCAAGTCCTTCCTACAAAACAACAAGAAGGAGAAATGCCTAAGGGGACTCTCCATGACATAGCTGAAACCTTAAAGAGAAAGGAAGTGGAGATGGAGATCCATGATATTGAAGTAGATTCTAATGAGACCTTGTCAGAAAAGGATGTGCAAGAGGAGATGCCTCTAGAAACTGAGCATGTGTTAACGAAAGATGATCAACGAGCACTATTTGAGGAAGAAAAGAAGGCTTTAGCCGATAAAGCACATGCGAAAGCAATGGAGAAGCAAAAGGCAATAGATGTTAAGGCATAAGAAAATTCTTTACTTCAAAAACAAAAAATGGAAGCTAAGCTAAGAGCTGATGAAGTGCTGAAACAATAAAGGAAGAAGGAGTAGGAGCTAAAGACCAAAGAAAAAAATGATAAGCTAGAGATGGTGCAAAAGATTCATGATCTAGAGGAGGAAAAGGCTAAGCAATGAAGGGAGAGAGAAGCCCTTGTGGCCAAATTGAAGCTAATTGAAGAAGCCTATAAGAAGAAGGAGGAAGAAGAACACACACAAAAAGAGAAAGATGCTGAGGAGCTGGCCAAGCAGCTACAAAAGGAAAAGGAGGCCTTAAACAAACTTAAAGGATTAGAATTAGAGAGAAACATGTTACTTGAGGAGAAAAGGTTAGAAGAGGAAAAATTGAAGAAGGGACAAGAAGACAAGAAGATGCAAGAACAAAAGGACAAGGAAGAAGCTGAGAAGCTTGCACAAGAAAATGTAGAGCAAGAACAACAAGATGTACAGGAGGTTGATCCTCAACCTAAGGTTAATTTGCTACAACCTTTGTCCTCTACAACTACTGCTTCTTCTTCTACTGTAATGGCCACTACTCCAAGTGCTCCCACTTGGTTAAAACTTGATCTTCAAAGAGGCCAGTAACACCCTCACAACTTCTTGATTGGGATGACATGATGAAAGAGATTGAAAAGGAAAGACCCAAGAAGAAGGCTAAAATTTTGCATTCCACTAGACTCTCTGAAGGAGGAGAAATTGTTGTTGAATGTGCAATACCAGTTATGGATAAGGATGTGGGAGATATTAAACTAACTGATTACCAGTTGGGCATGGTAAATTTGGGAATCAACAAATGAACTTAATAGATGTGGTAGCATCATCCACCAAATCAAGGATGATAAAGGATAAACAGAGAAAGGATGAGCTTAAGGCTCAATTGGATCAACTACACACCTTCTTGAAGAATGTTTCTGCTCCGAGGTTACAACAAATTACCACCATAGAGACACCGGATTTTCTTAGCAAGAGAGAGGTGGATGATTTGGTTCATATAAGGAGTAAGGTTGAGATGATGGATAGATGGATTGGCAAGCTCAATCAAGAAGTAGGTGAGGTACTAGAAACTAGTTATGAGGTTCATGAGAAAGCTTTGAAGCTAATAGAAGAAATGATTCAATATGCTAAAGCATTGGGAGAACAAGAGGAGGAGTATAGAGGGTATATCCAGAAGCTAAGAGAGATTAATAAATTTTCGAAATCCACTCTTCTGGAGCATTCAATTCTTGAAGAGGACAACGCAAATTTCCTGGAAAAAGCCTGCAGCATAAGCTAGATGGGAGTTGAAAAAGTTGAGGGACATGGGAGAGTTTGCTGCTGCTAAATTGAAGAGGATCAAGTTCAATTTTTTTTGGATTGATGGACTAGATTTGGATATGCTCCAACAAGTCTTCTCTAGTTATGATGAGTACACTTCATAGCAAACTCCGCATGCATGACTGGCAGTCTTATGGGTACATGGTTGTCTTTTCTCATTCGCATGCATGACTGACAGTCTTAGAGGCTCATGGCTTTCTTTTCTTCTCTCTATTTTTCTCTCCAATTTACTAGATGATCAATATGGGAACTAGAGATCAATTGATCTGAGTTTCCAAGAAAATCAAGTTCCTAAAAAGGTAGCTCTCGACTTTAGATAGAGTGAAATTCATATTGTGTACATCTATATATACCGGTAGGGTACCATATTGTAATGGTCAGCTGATGAGAATAAGATTAGCCTCTTGATAGTAGCAGATATAATTTTTCATAGTTTTTACAGAGATACTTTGTTGTTAGTTACAGTTGAATATAAATACAGGTTTTTTTTACGCAATATGGTGTTGGAATTGAGTTTATTGGATAAGTTTAATGAATTATAGTCTATATGTATGCCAGTGATTGTGCTGAAGCATAAGTGTTTTTTATGTGATGAAAATCATTAGAAGGAACCAGATTTAAGGATTATTTCATTAAATTATCTGTGGATTGAATTATTGAAAGTTCGCTGATCGATGATTTTGGCAACAAATGAGAGTGTGTTCTTTTGGAATCTTTAAAGTATTTATGAGTGTGATTGTGATGGTTAAATTAAGCACCATAGATGCATGTAATAGTATGGACTATTTTGTAAGTTGCATCATGTTATGGTTTTCTTGATCTGTTGGAGGAACATTCGTTGTTGAAAATACATGTCTGGATATTAGATAATTTTTATTCATGTTTCACTGATATATTCCTTGATCTATATTTTTCTTTTATTTATAACCCCTTTTCATTAAATACAGATTGATGAATCCATCATTGCTTGCATTCCTTATTACCAACAAAGGCCCTTGAATATTATAGTTTCATGGACCAATTGAGTGACACCAGATAGTTGAGAACCAACTACCAGGACCTTGGGAGTTAGGTTGCTATATGTTGTCTTTCTTTTTCAAGATAAATAGAGTAGAGATATTTTGTTTAATGTTGTTTGTGTCATTTTCACCATCAACATGTTTATGGTGGGATTTTTAAACTTTTAATTAATTTTTATTGAAAGATTTATTGAAATTCATCCAGGGACAAGTTTTCTACATCAAATATCGGGAGATAAATTATTTTACTATTGAATCTTCATCAAATCATTGGAAAATCATAAAAAAAATTGAAAAATTCTGAAAAATCCAAAAAAATCCAAAAATCATAAATTTATCTCCCGAAGGGAGATATTATCATCAATCACTTGAAAATAAATGTCTGGGGCATACTAAATTTTTTTCGTTGATACTAGCAGCAACAACAAAATTTTATTTGAAGCAATGTGTAAACACATCACTTCAAAGAGGGGCAAAATGTATGCACCTAAAATTGGTCTGGAGAAACTCATTAGTTAAATACGTCTTATTTGATTAATTGTCCTAAATTCTTCTAATTCTACTATTATTTTATCTTAATTAAATAAACAAAATTAAATACTTTTTTTATTTAATTATCAAATTCCTCTATTTTATCCTATGTTAATCACATCATTGAAATTAATTAAACAAAGGTTAAATAATTTATTGTTTAATTATCATAAATTCTTCTATTTTAATTTAATAAACAACTTGTATAGTCTATTTTGTTAAATTATTTATTTCCCCTTTTGCTAATTTAAATAAATCAAAATATTTCAATAAAGGCATAAAGAAAATTTCCTCTATTTACTCACCTACCAAATTAGAAATTATATGTCTAATTTAATTCAACTAGTATTCATGGAAAGCTGTGGAGACAAATTGGAAATCAATCCCTCAATCCTCTTCCATCAATTCTTCCTATCATCTTGCCTGGTGTTTTCATGGGTAGGAACAATTCCCAAAATCTTCTCAATCTCTCACCATTCAATCCTCCAGATTGAATCCAAGCCTCTGTTTTCTGCCCCTACACAAATCTACTATCGAGAAATCTATAAATACAACGTTTCTCAACAAGAAATGGATCCAAGTTTGTGCAAAATTAGACTGTAGCAATAGAAATCAAGCATCACAACAATAGAAAATAATTTAGCAATCATAGTATCATAGCATCATAGCATTTTAGAATCAATATCATGGCTGAATCGTAGATTATTGTAGCTTTGATCCATCAGTTTCATGTCAGAATAGATTATAGTAGCTTCTTTTTATCAATTAGATATCATCAAATCATCACATCATTGCATTTAGTATCATTCCATTCTCTAGATTGGCATTTTAATAGTCACAAGTGCTTACCAAATCTGAGAGCCTTCTGTGATTAATAAATCTTTGGAGATAAGAAACAATGAGATGCTTTCAAGTTTCTTGTTTTAAATTAGTTTAATTATAGAATCCTTGAAATAATGTTTCATTAATAAGTGTATTTACATTGTTACTTATTCACACTTACACTTTTCAATGATAGAAATTCAAATTTTGAAATATTTTCTATTGGAGGCATACAATTTTCAAGGTGCTTTGCACCACCAACTTCTTCTATAACTAGGGTTTTGAATGGGAAAATGAAGCAAATATAAAAATAAAAGATATAACTAGGGTGATGTGCTAAGATTTAGATGTAAGGCACAATAGACCTATCTTGTAGATGTTGTCTAAGGGCCCATTCAACAATCTGCTATGTCCTAAAATAACAAACATAAAAAAGAAAGACCTGGATAGTTCATTTCATGACATAAAATAATTTGCATAGAGATTTACTGAACAAAAAGAGTTAGAGACATGGTTCTAAATCAAAATTCTATTCAAATCATTGAAGTTGCAAACAAACTATTTAGAAACAACACAATATAATGTTATCCAATAGTTAAGAAACATAAAGGCCAAATTACAAGGGCATAGTCTATAAGTCTTTATAATTATCTAACACAAAAAAAGGCCTTGTGTCTTCCTAATTCTTTTGTAGATATTTCAAACCTATTCTTCGAAAGAAGAAGCAGTATATATATCCAGGGGCTTCCACTATCTGAAGGATTGTAATAGAAAAATATTCCTTGATCATGAGCAATGATGATCACAACAATGACTCATCATGACCATTGTAACAAAAAAATTCCCGAACATGAACCCAATCTCTCATGAGCCAGATACATTCTACAAATGATATCAGTGGTTCTAGCTTACCTCCTGCCAACAAGTGTCACCTCCCAATGAAGGCAGTTAGAACACTCAATAGAGTATGGTAGCTTGGTGTTCACACCACTCATTTTAATGAAGATGCGTCGAAGGGACATGTGGTGGTATTTCAAAGTCCTTGGTTCATTTTCTAGTCCCTTGATGAGAACTTGTGATGAGAGGACATGTGGCAACATCCTTACTATTGACACCCCTTGAGGAGCCCACCAAAAGTTTCATGAGTGGAGGCTACGTTGTTGGTAGTTGGGGCCCAAAAGAGAATTATATGAAAGCATACCTATTGTGCCCAATCTATTGACATGTGGGGGAAAATGGGGCTCAAAAGAGAAGGGAAGGGAAGCTCCCCTTTGGTGAGAAATTAGGTGACACGTGGCGACAATGAGCCGAGATCACCAAAAAATTGGCATAAAAGCCTTTAAAATCATTGGGTGCGGTCAGAAGTTGAGAAAGACATCAAAACAACCCAAAGGGAGCACGGGGGTATATTAAATATCCACAACTTTTGGCGAATATCAGGGGCGTTTTGCTTGCGGAATGAAGAATCCAAAAATATTTGGTTTCACAGACCAGGGCCTTATCCATTAGGCATTGGATTCAAAGCCTAGAAAGGGTGATCTGCAAGGGCAACTAGTCGGCCTCAAAAGGCGTTGATATGGCACATAGATTCTTGTGTGCTTCATGTAGATCGATCACTTCCTTAAAAGGAAGCATCACAAATATTCTAGACCCGACCTCAAGTTGAAAGAGTAGCCGTGTGATCTAATGAGTTACACCCTCGATATCTTCAGTGGTAGGAAGCTAGATGAAGCTTTGAAAAATAGATAAATCCTGCTTCCTCTCCTCAATTTTGGCTGCAATTTGCTTCGTGGTGGCCACCGATTCATTAGAAAGGAAAGGAGGGTAAACCCATCTGGGTCAGTTGAGAAAACCTTGCTCGTACGCTATCCATAGTTTGCCCCAATGTGACTGAGCAGTGTTGAGCATGAAGGGTGGCCTCATGGAAGTGGATGAACTCTATTGCAATCCTAGCAGTTGACCTTAAATTTTACACCCTTGCTCATACGAGATCCTCTCTTGGCATGATGTACAACTTGGCTAGCAACTTATCTGCTTCAGGAACCTTTTCCCCTATGAATTGTGGGAACTGTTCCATTGTGCCATGAAGCTCCTTGCATAAATCTGTTGCCTCCACCATGAATTGAAGTGTGGGCTGGAGAGTCACACATAAAGCCTTGACTCTCTCCTAGTAGGAAGCATACAATTGTTGGGCTATTAAGTAGAGGTCTGACTGTGGGGCAAGAGTTTGAACAATTTTCTGCAAGAGATTAATCTTTGAATCCCTTGTCCTAATTTCTTGTGTTAGCCCTGCAATTTGTTCTACGACAAAGGAGAGTTGCTCCTGCAGGGCTCTCTGGTCCACCGACCACCTTTCCTTAGTTTGGCTTCGGGTTGCAGACTCTTCCTCTAGGGAAAGCTTAATATTCTAGAGTTCTTCCTATAATTGAGCTTGCATGCTCACTTGATTTGTTTCATTTTCTAGTACTGCTTGTTCCAACTAAGTGCGCAGTCGCTGCAACTCTTCATTCTTTTCCTAAATTTCCCCTTTTGATTGGGCCAATCGGTCTTGTAATTCTTGATTCTTTTGTAGCAGCTTAGCCATTTGGTCCAACTCCTGAGATTGGAATCTCTCAAGTTCTCTTTTTGCAAGTTAGCTTGCTTTGCCTGCACATTCTGTGTGAAGCACATATTTTTTGCCTCTTGTGCCTTTTCCTTTACTAATAGAACCTCAATTCTTCCTTTGACGACATTGAGCTCGTCCTTCATCTTTTTTAGCTTGCGACCAAACTTGAGGAAGTCGGTGGTCACTACCCACTACGTCTCTTGCATGAACTCAACTTTATCCTGCGGTTGGGCAATGCACAAGTCAAGTTTGACAATGTGAATGTCATAGTCATCAAGCTACATTTCTCCCTATAATTTGGTAAAGTTGGGATGCATGGTTGTGAAATGCAATGATTGTTGAGCCTCATTATAAATTTTTTGGACTCTGGGCTCTGCTGGCTTCCTAACATCCTTTTCTTTTTTCTTCTGGAGTTGCAGAGCTTGAGCTTGCTTCATCATATCGCTCTAGGACAAGAATTGAGCTGGCTATTTGATGCATTCTCCTGCAAAGGGTGCGTTGGGAGGGACAATGAAAGAGAAAGAGAGGTAGGTGACCTCAGATGTTTTCTTCTTTGGAAGGGAAATTGTGAGCGAAGAGAAGGGAGGAATATTCCAAATCCCTGGTGACGAAGGCGTGGAGGGAATCATGGGGAATGATGGTGGCAATGGAGATGTGACGGGATCTAATTGCTCCAAAAGTTGAGCCAAAATCGACTCAGAGGAGGCAATAGGAACGAGGACTTCAAATATCAAAGGGGGCGGTAGCTATAGATATAGATAAGGAGGCAGATGAGGAAGCCGATGGGGCTCCGACCAGAGATGGGGAAACTCGAGGGGAGGTGAAAGCCATCTGTTTGATGACTTTCACCTGGGAGAAACCTCTCACAACCATCGTAGAGGGGAAAAAGAAAGATAGGCTCACATTTGGAGTGATGGGTGTCATAGTGATTGTGGGAGGAACAATAGAATATGAGCCGAGAAGAGAGGGAGAGAAAGATACTTGAGCGACGAATTTCATCTTCGACCCTTGGCCAACCGCAACCTCTTGTGAATCACCTCCTAAAGCATCATCAGTGCGTTATCTTTTGCTTGGCAGAGGATTCTCCACATCTACTACTTTTGTCGATTATTGCATTCTGCTAGGCTTCCCTACAATCCAAGTCTGAGATTGTGAGGACTCCGATCGTGAAATATTCATCCGAACACTCCTAACAGCTGTGCTAGGCTACGTCACTATTTACTATTTTTGCTTCCCCTTGTCAGAGCATCTTCAGGGTTAGGTTCTTTTTCATCACTAGTGTCAGAGTCTAGATATTTCCCATTCCAGAGGGTATCAAACTGACCGTTAGTGTCCAAAATAGATAGGTGTTGGAATGAGACGATAGTGTTCTTGATCTCCCGACGGTAAACCCATAAATCATTGATTGTTTCTAGCTTCCAACCTTGTTCCCTCATCAAGCTATTTTAGAGGGTATTACTTATGCGGAAATTTTCATCTACTTTCCCCTTAGGGAGATATAAAATAAACCATGACAACCTTTGATTATCTATTGGCATGAGCGCCAAGTCCACCTAGAGCCTGCTAATATCTTTCAAAGGATTTCATCGCACTTCTTAGTAAGGCTGAGGGATATGATTTACCTTAATAAATGTGTCACCCAAGTCATCCTCAGGGTTGTAGTCCCACCTATCACAAATGAAAACCAGCTCGAGGTGTTCCAACTTTTCCTCCAGCAGCTCTGCCGATTTGTTCTTTACCATGACTACTGTTTTGTAGCTCATAGGGCATTCAAAAAATCCCCTCTTCTTCTTCTTTGGATCAAAGAAAAAGGTTTAGTCCATAATAGCCAGTTGTGAGAATACCTTAAGGGCCAATACCTGGTCGGTGATGGATGTGGGGAGTCGGATTGGCTCTTCACAAAAGCCACACACTCGGATGCAGGTGAATTCCTCCCCAAGGAACTAGTCACACTTGGGGAAAAAGGATCACATCCAGCTAGTTTGATCACCCAACAGGTGATAGTAGTCATCATCCTCACCAAAATCACGTAGAATTAGAATCAAGAATTTCTCTAAAAATACATAATAATCATAAATGGAAGAGAGGATATGAGTCCATACTGAAACTGGCTTCCGATGCTTCTTCTCATCAAATATTGACAAATCTATTTTTTCCTTCAAGAAATCAGGATTTTGATGAAGAAATATATAGGCAAGAAGAAAAGGATATCTGAACCTACCAATAGTTTCAAACTCACCAATCCACTTCCACATATCTTTGATAATCATTTCTATGAAATCATACCAGAAAGGTTCTTTCTGCCTTCTTAGTTGAAAATCTAGGCCCAACTGAGATTCATACATGATCATGTCGTCGTCCAAGCCAAACACAAAAGCCATCATGGAGAAGGCATCTTTTAAGTCCTCATGGATGAAGTCAACATGACAAATCAATTTTTTTAATGGTTGCTTGCAATCCTAGGGCCTTTCGGTCTCTGTATTATAAAATTTAAGGGCATTCCTTCTACCCTTCCATAATTTTGAACCCTTTTTCTGGTTAGAGGGCTCCATTGGCAACGCTCTGGTGCTATTCTCGAGAACACACATGTTCCTAAGAGCCACCACAGTTAGCATGAATCTGAACCTTCTTCCCTCAATGGTGCCAATTGCCAAATTGAAACACCAAATAATTTCATGAATTATTTTTTAGTAGTGGTGCACATAGGGGGTCATATATTGTGGGCGTCCACAGAGCCATTGCTTGTATCATAGTTGATTTTCAAAGGCTTTCTTCATTCTGGCAAAAGCAACTTCCCTAAGGCCATTAGGGTTAGTCTTGAGGATGTGGTCATAAATGTTATCCCATTCTTCCTTTACGAAGTTCACATCCTTGAGAGTACCCTTCTTGGTTGTCCGCGTGCAAAACCACTCCGACTTATCTAGGATCCCAGGTGTAGCATAGGATGACTCTTCCTGAAAAATATTGACCATGGGTGTTGTGAGCATCGCATCGGCCAAGCTTTGAGATGTTTCACTTGGTTCATTCATCTGTAGATTCTTGGCTACTTCAGGGGCAGCGGATTCCATTTTTCCTCAAACTTATGAGATTTTCTATGTGTCTCTTAGCAATTCCGCGCTTTGAGAATTCTCTGCACTAACTATGTATTAAAAAAGCCTTCTTTGCTTTAAAACAACCACATGTAATACTTAGCTTTTATGTCCTCCTTTAAGTGGTAGATGTCGGTTGCTTTTTTTTGCATTAAATTCAACATGTACTGCCAACGTTTTGGTTTGTGCGAAGTGAACTACTTGCCATTTTGAAATGAAAAGGATTCATAATGACCCCAGGTACTTACAACCCTTGGCATTATTTTCCGTGGAAATTGAGCCAATGATTTGAAGGCAGACTAGGCATCGTATTCCATGGTAATTAATACCTCGAACAAAATGATTATGCCCAAGTATGCGATAAGCATCAAATAGATACACATCCTTTCTTGGAGTTTGAGGAACACCTGCAGGATGACACCTCAACATTCGGTCGAATGGACTACCGCCGAATACTGCCACCAACTTGTGCTAATTAATTAGCTTGCCTTAATTCTGTATACAACATCTCACACTTGCAATCGTAACTGGGTGAGAGTTTCGAGCTAGCCTTGGTGCGGTGTTTGAGGTGGTAATTGGTTAACCTCATGCTTATGGTATGCAAATTACCACGCCTATGCTTGCTGTATCTATAAATAGGTGCCTAGGTAGTAGAAAAATCATACTTATAAATTTTAGCAGAATTAGCACTAGGTGATTGGCTTAGCATTTGGTATTTGCAGTCTGTATAGTATTAGTATAGAGTTTAAATTTAGACACTTTGCATAGGGCTATTGTCTGACAGTCATATAGAGCTGATACTATGAATACCCCAATTAGGCTAACCTCCCATAAATCTCAAATGGTCTTTTTGGGCGAGATTTCAACTAGACGCTTGAAGAGGATGATAAAGAATAAGCATTCTTTGGCCATCATAGCTATGAAATGGGTCCTTGGTCGAGACTACCTCGAATATGAGGACAAGTACAAAGTAAATACTGATGTGTGCTCCCATTTTGTGGCATCAATTCTTGACATTCAAGTTCCCAAGCCACTTATCATCCTTCTAGTGACAAATATATTTCCAAAGAAGTATCTGAACGACCTCGGGGAGGTTGTAGCAAATGCTGCCTTTGGCGGAGGAATTCCAACTGTGAGCAACCTTCGCAAGTTCATTGAAGAAGACGTGGTCATACCATGGTTGTCGTTCCTGAGCATCTTCCGCCTCCAGTTGCGGGAAGTACATCACCAAAAGGTTACCCGTGCCTATCATTTTCTCTTCCGAGTCTACAACGTGGTGCCATTCTATGATATTGACTAGTACACTGATTTCAGGAACCTAGTGTTCCCTCCACCACCTATCGAGGCTTCTTTGGATGGTGTCATTGGCCCAGTGGTTGCTACCGAGGATGATATGGTTTTGGGTGTTGTTGTTGCTGTTGCTTCTTCTCATAACTAAAAATTCCCTCTTTTTCACGCTTTAAGACTACAACTCGTTAGTACTTTTGTATATAGCCTGTAAAAGGCTTCATAATATAGAAACATATATAATCATATACTTTTAAAAGCGTGGCCTTTGATCCATTTTGATACTTGTACTTATTGAAGTATATATAAATACAATGAAGATATGGTCTATACTTTAAAAACAAATTCTGCTTTGCTATATAGTTCTTGTCTCTTTTGGTATATGTGTTATTCTCTACATCATATAGTGAATTTATACTACGTCACTGATTTAGGAAGACTGACTAAACAAACAAAAGAACAGAAAGGGAAAAAGCCACAATAATTACATATTTACATGGTAGAATTGTTTAATTTAGTTTTATAGAAATTTTAAGGTGAATTCCCTTGACAGGAACCCCTATTGCTTTACTCTCTAGCCCTTCTAAATTAAACACCTCATATAGCCTGCACTAAATTATCATGAACTGACCCCCCCACAGGCTGTCAAGTTTCTTATGTTGACCAGGTCTTGTTATCTGCTCATTGAATTTTAACATATGGTCCTTACCATCCAAGCCTTGATCCAAAAAGCCATCTAACAAAGAAGATGCACTTGAATCTGCTATATTGTGCATGATTAATCCCGTGGAGGGTAGTGGGTAACTATTTCTTAGTAATGATTGGTTTAGGTTGCAAAAATCGATACACAGGCGTATATATCCGTTCTTCTTACGAACCGAGATTAGGCTGAACACCCATGCGTTAGGCTCGACTGAGAAGATAATATATGACTAGGCTAGCTTTGTTAACCTTTGTGCCATCAGTGCTTTAACCTTGGGACTCGTTGGCATATGTTTTTGGCAAGATGATTCAACCTCCCTTTTTGGCTCTATCATAGGCTGGATGATGCCGAGATCATATCCTCTGAGCTTATCATATGGCCAGCCCACTATTCCCTCATCATTTACTTTTAAAAGGTGGATGAGCCTTTCTTTAACTTAGTGTTGGACATCCTTTCTGACTCTGAACTTTCTCCCATCCCTAATTTGAAAATCCGCATACTCGCCTCCATTTGCTATAAACTTCCTCTTTTTATTTCTTACATTGTTAGAATCAAAAGGATTTTCGAGAGTGACCAAATTTTTTGGAAGCTTATGGAATCCTTGTTGAATGTCTTGTCTATCGTCGGTTTCGGCGACCCTTGATTGGAGTTGGTTGGAAAATTTTTCTAACTGCGAACTGAATGAGGTGATGTGTTCATCGTTGTCAAATGCTTTCCAGTTCTGACCATCATTTGGAATTATCGGTTGAAATATCATTCACACAAAGTGTTGGTTATGCATTGGGGTCCAATTTTGGCCATGTGATTCATATCAACATTCTATTCTTGAGGAATTGCTTGAATATTAAAAACCTTAGGGCTCTTAATTAGGTCCCAAACTCTGCCTCTGTAGGATCTCATACATACATTCTTTGCAGTATTGATATTCCAAACTTGTTTGATGATTAGCTTAGAAGTCCCAAACACGTTTATGTGCCTCATGTCCATTTTCTCTACTAGGCTCAAACCTAGTACAAGGCCTTTATTTTAATTTTTGTTGCTCGAACAAGAAAATTGGAATAAGAAAGATCCGATTGTCTTCTCGTCGCTTGGGGGAGTCAGGCATATCCCAACTTCTGTGCCAGCCTTGCATTTAGTACCATCGAAGTGCAGTGAGCACAACTCTCTAGTCGAAATGCCTTTGGGCTCATGTATCACTTTTGGGATGGCTTGGTTTTCATCATAGATGACATAAGTCCCTAGTCTAGTGGCATGATAATTGTTGAAGGGGTCCTTATCAATGAACTCGCTTAAGAGGAATTCTTCTTGATTGGTTTTATATTTGGTGATTTCCTCATCTTCTAGAAGCTTTTTGCAATACATCTCTTCCTTGGTAATGGAGGTGTGAGTGGGCTCAAAGCCCATCTTAGCCTCGTCTACAACATGTTCCAAATGCAAGGGTTCAAATAATAGCTTCATTTTGGATCCGTGCTTGGTCCTTATAATCAGGTGTGACCAATCTAAGGAAAGGTATCCACCTAGTTAGTAGTGAATTATTTAGACAAGCACAAACCAAATATTGGAGGAATATCAATGATCACAATATCTTGATTGACTGCAATATTTGGGCAGGCAAACAAAGTTAATGGAAGGTCCTTGATTATCCCCACAATATTAACCATATTCCTATCTAATTGCATAATCCCTTTACTCAAAGGTTCATAGCTTAATCCTAGGGCCTCAACTATCTGCTTGGGCATGACTGTGGTGCTGGCACTGAAGTCAATCATGGAGTTATGCAACAATTTCTTACCCATGATAAGGGTTAGGAAGAATGGCTTTGATTTTTGTTTTCCTTCGTTGACTTTGACTGTGGATTCTTCCTCTTGATCCTTAGTAGAGGCTTCATGTGCAATATTCAGAAGAAATTTTTTCGGAGGTGGTTGATCAATAGTCTTCTCTTTAAGCGATTGCTCCTCTAATTCTGTGATCGGATCTTCTTGGAGAGCCCTCTGTAGCAATGTCTTCTACTTTAGAATGGCCAAGATTTCCCATAGGGATACGTTAGTGGATGATTTTTTCAATTGTTTCACTACATCGAATGGTGGCAGACTTGGATGTTTTCGCTCCTTAGTTCTGGTTGTTATAATCTCCCTTTGCGACAAACATTGTGGTATCGCTGTAGTGGGAGCAGGTTTATGGCCTGAGGCGCCTTTAGGCTATAGACTGACTGATTGTGAGATGACAGTTTCACCTATGAATCTCCCTTTAGAGTGAGTGTTGTAATTAGACCGCACTTGCGGGGTTTCTAAAGTGGGTGTTTTGAATGTGAATACCGCTTCCTCTCCTTTCATCCATGAGAAGAGGGCATGGTTAGGAATTATTTGGTCTCTTGTTCCAAAGACATTACTTGCATTTGAGTGGTGAGTACCACATTTTCCATTTGCAGAGAGGTATATTCATAACCCCCATTGTTTGACATTGTGCCTTGGCTGCAATGCTCCACCACCTTCTACTGTAGATTGCCGCACGAGCAGTTTGAGGGCATATATGAATTACCGCAAGGGAAACACTAAGGGTTTCCGTCGTCGACCAAATTATTTTGCCCCGCTATTAGTTCTCTACTCGAGCTTAGGTTGGCATTCTGTAGTGGAGTGAGTACTGGTACTATATGACTTGTTTGCACCTGAGGATTTGTGCGAGTGCCTACTTGGAACTAGTTTTGTTGGTAAGAGGACCTTTCGCTTTGATAATTCTAATAGGTCATCTTTGGAGGAGCGGCCTGGTTGCGCTTGATGATAGTTATCTCATTGGCCATAGCCCACAACATTTCCTTTATGTCACTCATCTCTTCCTTCAGGAGACCAGATGTGCCGTGGTATGCTCGCATATGTGTACATGGATTGAGGAGGAGCAACAGGTGCGGTAGGTGGCATCGCTTGGGCAAAAATCGGTAGCTCGAGGAATATAGGCATGATAGGCCAAGGTGACAACTTTCCAATGTTAATCAAATTATTCTCTACTTTAATTGTGATTCTATATGCATCCAATAGAGTAGTTTCATCGAGTGAGTGGACCATCATTGAGATATCGACGTTGATGGAATTCAGCTAAAACATGAATTCCAAATCAGGTGGTGGGCAGATTACAACCTGAATTCTTTGGCAAGTTATGTAGAACTGAGCGTTGAAGTTGGTTAGGGCCTCATATGGAGACCGCTTGATGATCTCTAGCTGGTGATACTGGGAAGACCTATCTCTATCGTTCAAGAATCTTTCATAAAAGGGGTCTTCGAGCTGACCCCACGTGTCGATAGAGTTAGCCGACATAGTGCGATACTAGTCTGATGCTTTTCCTTTGAAAGAATTTGTGAGTAACCTCAACGCTATGTTTTGGTCTGTAACTCAATGTACCAAACGTATGTCCACCACATATTGCAGATGTTCGGATGGTGTTCTTGAGCCATCTCCGGTGAATTTAGGAATAGACTTGAGGGCAAAGACCGAAATGGAGGCCCAAACAATAGGTGCTATTGGGGAAACAAGGGAACTCCTAACATCCCAAGCCACATAGTTTCAGTTAGTGATAGGTAACATGGCTGTGGAGGAACGAAAATGTTCACGCGATGAGTTCTAGCTGGTACTGTTCCTAGCGGTGGTACCAACAAACCAAGGTTGTTTGCTGTTTGGGATCTTGTGATAGGTCGATGGGTCATATACTTGCTTAAGGCTTAAGCACATTTAGCAATCCCATTGAGCGTGCCAGGAAAAATAAAAATTGTTGATGCCAAAAAATGACAAGGTAACAACCCTTTGTGGGAAACTCAGCTAAAGGGGGGACCTATTGCGCTAAATTGAGTAACCTCCAGATTTTAAAGAAGCCAACTTATTCTATAATTGGGGTTTTGAATGGGAAAAGGAATCAGATATAAAAATAAAAGATATAACTAGGGAGATGCGCCAAGATTTAGATGTAAGGCACAATAGACCTATCTTGTAGATGCGGTCTAAGGGCCCGTTCAACAATCTGCTATGTCCCGAAATAACAAACATAAAAAAGAAAGACCTGGATAGTTCATTTCATGACATAAAATAATTTGCATAGAGATTTAATTAACACAAAGAGTTAGAGACATGGTTCTAAATCAACATTCTATTCAAATAATTGAAGTTGCAAACAAACTATTCAGAAACAACATAGTATAATGTTATCCAATAGTTAAAAAACAAAAAGTCCAAATTACAAGGGCACAGTCTGTGAGTCTTTACAATTATCTAACAAAACAAAAGGCCTGGTGTCTTCCTAATTATTATGTAGATATTTCAAACCTTCTCTTTGAAAGAAGAAGTTGTATATATAGCCAGGGGCTTCCATCGCCTGAAGGACTGTAACAAAAAAAGATTCCCAGATCATGAGAAATGATGATCATAACAATGACTCATCATGACTGTTGTAACATAAATGATTCTCGAACATGAACCTAGTCATTCGTGAGCCAGATGCATTCTACAAATGATATCAGTGGTCTTGGCTTACCTCATGCCAACAAGTGTCGTCTCCCAGTGAAGGTAGTTGAAACATGCGATAGAGTATGACAGCTTGGCGTTCACACCACTCCTTTTAATGAAGATGCGCCAAAGGGACACGTGGCGGTATTTCACAGCCCTTGGTTCATTTTCCAATCCCTTGATGAGAACTTGTGATGAGAGGACATGTGGCAACATCCTTACTATTGACACTGCTTGAGGGGCTTGCCAAAAGTTGCACGGGCAGAGGCTACATCATCGAGGGTCAGGGCCTGAAAGAGAGTTATATGAAAGCATGCCTATCGTGCTCAATCTATTGACAGATGGGGGTAAAACGAGGCTCAGAAGAGAAGAGAAGGGAAGCTCCCCTTCGGTGAGTGATTACGTGACACGTGGCGACAGTGAGCCGAGATCGCTAAAAAACTAGCATATAAGCCTTTAAAATCATTGGTCGCAGTCAGAATTCGAGCAATAAATCAAAACAACCGGAAGGGGGCATAGGGGTATATTAAATATCCACATAATCCTTATTGTATTTTGTTATGGCATCTTTGTTCATATATTCTCAATACAATTTTTTTTTATTGCAATGGTTTGACATAGTTATTTACTCGCACAGTGAAAACTTAGGAAAAAATTACTTCAGTGAACGGTTGGTATGTTTCACAAGACCTAATAGATGCAATTGGTAGGGTTTGTACCATCAAATTTGGGAAAATCAAGTTTTGGATCTTAAAGCTCTCAATTGGAGTGAAAACTAGATTTAGGGTTATCAAAGTGGTTAAAGAGTCTTCTGATATACCTAAGGGTACATGAAATCACAAGACCATATACTAGGGTTGTTTGATGACATGGTTTGGGAGAGAAACTTGTTCAATCTTCACTAGAACCTATATGAGGAATCTAGATTTTCCCATAACAATAACTCTTATATGATATTTGAAAAATCCTAGTATACGGTTTCTACTTTGAAAAAAATAGTAGCAAGGGAAAAATGGTTTAATTCCTGGTAAATGTTTAGTGGTATTTTTTGATGACTAAGATCTTGAGAGGGTGAGGTGAGAGCATATGATACACAATTGTATAAGGCTCTAAACATAAAAATGTTACATCAAAATATGGCCCAAAAAGAGCTTTGTCACAAGATGATAAAATCATTCTTGCAAAAGATTAGCCAAATAACTAAAATATAGAAAATAAATGCTATACACAAAAACACAAGAATAATATTGCATTGAAATGATATATTTACATTACAATATATTTTTAGCTTCTTTGAGGGGGCAACCTCTTGGAGCAATGCTCAATACAATATATTTCGTGGACAATCCATTCTTCTATCAAAACTTACTATTTAAACTAATTCTATTGCCTTTCATGCATGTGGGATAAACTTACATTGCAAAAGAAATGACTTACAAGGCAAAAGCATCCGATACTTTTATAAATCCCACCTTAATACAAAAGTAATTAACTAGGACTAAATATCTAGGATTGCAAGTCCAAACATAAAAACATACCAAAAGATAAAGTTACCTAGATGAAATTTGGAAGCAAGAAATTTATGAAATAGAATTTGTCCATAGATTTACAGTCTATATACCTAGAAACCACCTCATCACTCAATTAACGCTATCAAAGATAGAAACTTATAAAAGTCAAAATAGACTTATGATAAAGAAACTTGATGCAAGAAATTTATTTAAATAAAATTAAAATCTAGTTACCTAACTATTGGCTCTAAAAACATTCAAAAAGAAAAAAAATAATTAAAAAATAAAGGTGTATAAAAAAGAGTTTGGATATAAATACAAGAACAGAGTCCAAAACAACATAGAGAACCCGATGAAACCTCATGCTAGAGTATTTACAAAATTATACATCTGCTACTTCAACATGAAAAACATAAATATATTGGAATAAAATAAATCTTTTCTAACCTCCACAAAGACAAAGACAAAGTAAGAGACAATTGACCAAGTCATTTTAGTTTTCTACATTGTTGATTTTCTACTATTTATTTTGATGATGAACAAAAACTCCTCTTTTTTTTTTCAATCCTCTCCTTTTTGAAAAGTTCTATAAAGAAACTATTTCTAAAATACCTACTTATAAGACTTGAATATCATTGAAAGCTTTACACTCTAAAATAATGTGTTTCTCTCACTAACTATCTCAACTGTGACACATTCCCTCTTTTCCCACCGGCAAACTTTTATCCTCTCCCATCTATTTATTTTACATCAAAATTGATATTTATTAATCCTCTTAAAAATAAAATGACAATTAACCAAAAATATAAAACTAAGAGATATGAGTCACTAGTCTTTTGAAGTTGGGGACGGTTGTAACACAAGAATGCCATTAGATCGAAGACATCTGCGCCGCTTCAGCTCCGCCACTTTTTAAGCCACGTGTCTTATAAAATCGAGCAAACCCCATCTAGATGAGGTGGACTGCATGTGGCACAGAGCAACCAATAGAAGGAAGCAACACATTTCTCTACCTATCCGATTGTTACGACGTTAGGAATAGGGGTCACGCTGTTTAAATGCTCACCACAAAACCTGCGAAAAAAAACACGAGACAAGTGACTGCATTGCAGATTCCTGCAAACCCTAGTTTTTTTTTTCTCATGGCTGCCTCTCTGCTTAACATTTCCATCAACTACTCCACTCCTCGACTTGACGGAGCTTCCTCTGTCAAAGCATCTCCCATTGTTAATACGTTGACGAATTCCGTCAAGCTGCCGGCTCTGCCTGTCAATGGGGCGTCACAAAAGAAATGTACGCAGGCCCAGAAGAATTTGTACAGTGGAGGTAAATTAACAACACTTCCCAAAATTTCTTTTTCCTATGTGATAACATATGGCAAAAAACAAGTATTCGCTTAATACATTTTAAGACAACTAAAAAAACGAGATTTTAGTGTTTGCTAGGTCGAGGTTTTAATGTAATGGTTTACGTCAATTAACTGAATTAACTGAATTCACTGAAATCTACTTCTTTTTTGAGTGCGGAACTGAAACTGTTATATGACGCAACTATATTTTATAATTCACGATTTTTGGAAATAATTATTTTGTGATTTCTGTTAGTTGACGGGATCTATTCCCCTTGGGCTGGAAAGGGCTATGACCGCGTAGGCTTACAAAAGGCTTTTAAATCGTAATAGTCTTTTTTTTTTCGGTTTGAGTAGGGTGATTAATAGCAGGAAAAGCCCTGAGCCAAACTGGAAAGAGTTTCCCGTTATTTGTCAGAAGTTTCTAGCAAATAGGATAGGAAATTATTTCAGTTTTTCCCTGTTTCCGTTGGAATTCACTGTAAAAGTTAGCGAACTACAATATATTCTAGATAAAAGTTGAACCTTTACATCCACGCACAATGTGTATATCTTGGTTTTGTAGATACATCATTGTTGATTTTTATTTATATTTGGATTAGGGAACTGGGAGTAAATTTTTTCTCATATTTGCAAATAATAAATGTCAATCAATTTCAATTTTAAAATTGAAAATTACATTTTTGGTCAAGATTTTTAAAATTTTAAAGAGTGTATGGTTCCTTTTAATTTTATAAGAAGTGATGAGACATTAATGATGATCACTGGGAGACAAGGCGTTATATGTATTAAAAGCTTTGCCAATCTGGAACAGAGGCTTTAAGGTAAGTGTTTCTAGATTGATGTGTCGGTATCTTCTCTTTCGAGGTGTTTGGGACAATTCTTTTTGATCGGATACCAAAAAACTAGTAAGTCTCCTTGCTAGACACATAATTTCAAAACTGTGGCTTAAAATAACTCTGTTCCGAAAAGGTCTGCAATATTATGAAAGGGCGCAGAATTCTGTTTGCGCCAAAGCTTGACAATTCCCTCCCAGTTAACAAAATCCACTTGAGAATGCCATAAAATGGGAAAATAAAATTCTGACCAAATTCAGAATGTAAATGTTAACTTCGCTTGTCCATATTCACCAACTTGGCCTTTCCCATCCTTGCATAACAGATGACTTATGGTATTCTCAAGGTGGACTACTTCATGTTTCCATTTGAGTGTTCTAATTTTTTAAAATGTATTTTAGGTGCTTCACTTGTAAGAAAGATTAGTTTCATAGCAAAAACATCTCTTAGCAAAGATTGCTATCTCTTTATAATCAGCAAAGCCTAGCAGAGCACAGAGTTGTAACATCATATCCCTTATTAAAAATTGATAACCTCTTTTTTAATAACATAGAAGAAATAAGCTGCATCTCTTCTCAGAAATAGCCATACATAAATCTCATAATTAATTAATTAGTCCATTCTTTAGTTTCTCTCAGTATTTCTCAGGGGAATTTGTACCTAGGTCAATTAAGTTTGGCACACAGACTTTTAGTACAATGAAATGAAACATTCCGATCAGTCTAGATTTGTGCAAGAACTATTTCTTGCAAATACCTTTTCTATACGAGAGCAATTTATATCTTGGTGCGAATTTGGGAGTATATATCTGGCATGCAATTTCATTACATCAATGGCACAGGTTTGCTCTATACTTGTGTGAATGGATTTGCATCTTTGATGTGGCGAAGTTTGCAAGTATCTTAATCTTGGAAACATGTAATACTTTAAATGTGACTTAGTTGAAGTGTTCTTGAGAACAAAGCAGGAGCCCAAGACCTAAGGTGCAGGATGGCTTCTTCCTCTTTCCTGATCGAGATTGGAAGGAAAAACCTTTTGATCAACTCAGTCAAGCTTCAGGATTTTACAGAGGAATCTGTATTAATCTTTGCCATCGAGTTCTTATTCCCTGCTAATGTAAACCTATTGAAAGTTATCATTTTTCTTTTTAATCAAACTAGAGATTTGAATCATTGCCTCTGGCCGAATTTTGATTAGATCTTTCTTTGTAGGCCAAACTTTCTAGCTATCCTATTTTGTAGTCAAGAAACTTAAAAGAGAGGAGTCTTGGTGCTAAAAATAGTTATATATTTAATTGAGGCAGCTAATTGTTTGAAATTACTGAACTAATTCAACAAGTACACCTTTTTGGTTACTTTTTTTCCAGGGCCGAGGATCTCATACTACCTTTATTTGAATTCAGGTCATAGGAACACCAAAATGGTGGTTGTTACAGCTACGGGAGAGTCAGCTGAGCCAGGAACTAATGTTGATGATATATTGAAGAGCGTTCAAGAAGTTGTATGCATGTTAAACGAATTTTAACTATAAATTATGGCGCGCATGATATATTTGTGCTTGGATGCATTGTTACTCTGAAGTGTTTGAGTTTTCTTGTCCCTCTGGAATATTTTTTTTTGCTTTGCAGTGGGACAAGGTGGAGGACAAGTATGCTGTTGCTGGACTGGGACTTACAGCTATAATAGCCCTTTGGGGATCAACTGGCTTGATTGGGGTGAGACTCAAATAGTATGGAAGAATCAGTTTTTCTCTAGTGCATTAGGCAAGAAAACATTTAGTTCAACGGGGAATGGATTTCTAGTCATTCCATTTTTTGGATGGAATTTAGTTTTTTCATTGGTTTCTATGTGTTTGATTTAACATGCATTAACTTTTTCCATCATAATGTCTGCCCTGTAATAATTCGCTGCCTCACATTTTGTCTTTTGGATGCGGACCATTGTATCTGCAGGCAATCGACAAATTGCCATTTGTCCCAAGCGTTTTTGAACTTGTTGGAATCACTTACACAGCAGTAAGTTACCTGTGCTTAAAAATTTCAAAGGTTCATTGATTAGCTTTTATGAATACATTTTGTGTTTCAAGAAGTTTATATGAAATGATCGAAGGGATGAATTTTTTGTGTCAGTGGTTTACGTATCGGAATCTGATATTCAAACCAGACAGGTATGAGGAGTTCTGATTTCTTTGTTAGTTTCATATGTGAAAAAACATTTTCTTGAAAGTAACACTGCAAACTAGATAGGATTAGTGAGATGAATGATCCTTTGTCTGGTTATTCAGGGAGGCTTTACTCAAGAAAATTCAAGAGAATTTCGATCAGATAATCGTAAGCAAATGAGGCAAAAGCGGATATGACTGCCATGTGCTCTGTTTTACGAGGGAGCACATTCCTCTATAATCACCGGAGATATTTTTTCCCCATGAAACTGCCAGAAGGCATCTTACTATTCTTGAGAAGCTTTCAGAGATGGATTTGTATCAGAACAAGAGGAAGCTGTTCATAGTAAGAAGCCTGAAGCAATTCAATTCATGTATTAATCTTTCTTATAATAATTTAGTCATCTATGCAGAAATTTTGCACTGCCAAACAAAGAAGTTAGTAGCACTATGATCCAAATTAGCTGAGCAAACTTTAACACAAAACTTCTAGGCCCAGATAGAGCAAAGAATCAAGGTTCCTCGACGTTTGTTTCCAATGCGTTTCTAGTCAAAGCAAGGATGGCAAGCATCATCGGAAAGGAAGAATGTTTTTCAATATTTTGAACACCTTTTTTCTTGTATGAATACACGGTCTGTTGCTAAATCTATCATAATTTTGGCAATGGAATCACGAGTTTTATGTACGAAAAATTCCTGATAGTGTCATACATTACATTTCTTATATACTAGGGGTCATGAAAGGAGGCTGAATTGAATCAACTACAGCAGTTATACGGTTGCCCAGAGTAATTAAGGTCATATTCCCTTCTGTGTTGGGGGACATTGGTTCACAATCTCTGCCTGGTGACTGTGCTTTGGAGTTACACCTCTCAATCTTTCACCCTCCACCCCCCCATTTCCAAAACAGCTTCTTTGCTTCCACTAATGAGCTTTTTTGGTATTTTTAGTTCCTGCTGGCAGGCAGATTGCTTGTGCTTCCGCTGGGTGCAAATAATTCCAATAAATCAACTATCAAAAAAACAAAAATTAAACACTTTGACTAAGCTGTCTAATGTTGGCCTTTGCTAATTTTCTTTTGAAAATATAAATAATCAATTTAACAATCATTGTTTTGGCTAATTTAATATGAACAGCATCATTGTCCCCATATTTTCCCACGAAATCGGTAATTTTTTTTGGAGAAGTAAAAAATTAATGTTGCCAGGCGTCATATGGCAAAGGCACAAATTTATTAAAGCCAATTTAAAGCTAATACCATGTTCACTGACGAAATTTAGAAAAGTCAATTTAATGCGAATATTGTGTGCATGTGAGTTGCTTGTACCGGAGGTGAAGGAGAGTTCTGGAAAATATAAGTGATATAAGAATGTTGGAACTGCTGGATGCTGCCATTTGTTTGCAATCAGATTTTTTCAAATAAGATTCGACTCTGCTGTTTTCTGCTGCTGCTACTCTTTTTTTGCCACTTTAATTCTGTTGTAGAATTGCAATATTGGGTTGATCTCCTTTGCCATCTCTGTTTGGAAAGAAGAGGGGTTACGACAGAATAATAGGAGTGCTGTTAATAAACAAATCTGAAGGTGGAACTTCATTTTCAATCATAGAGGTACACGCTATGCAACCGATTTCTTTGTTGCATAGATTCCATGGAGCACAAGCTCGAAATTAGGATGCTTTTTATCCTGTCAGACCTCCCTCTAGTCTCCAGCCTCCTGCCTCCTGTTAACACAAAAAACAATGACTTCATAATGGCAGGGTCTTTGTTTATTTATAGGGCTTTTCTGGACCATATATTACTATTATTTTTGTTGGCTAGGGAATCTAGGGAGTTGAGAATACGCCAATATGAAGTCCAGAGGGTTCACAGTTAGACAAGAAATTAGTGCTGTTACGAAGAACCAAGTGTTTGTGGTGCCTAGCAATTGTAGGCCATTACTTCACGAAACCCCTGGAAATCAACCCAAATTACGGCTTCTGGGTCTCGATCCTTAAAACACTAATAATCTTCTTCAATATTCGCATGAAGAACTTTCGACATATGCGTTGCGGCTTGCTCGGCAACTTTAGTAACTAGCACCTTGTAGCGAGTTGTCTTGAACTTTATGTTTTGCCAGTAAAATGTTCAGCTGGTAAGGACTGCTCCTAGCATCAGGATTATTCTCCACATTCCACGTTATGTCTTGCCGCAGCTGCGATAGACTTGCATAAAACCAGTTCTAAAATGAGAGGAGCTTTTATTGTTGTTGCATTTGCCATTTAGGGTCTTCCAATTCTTGCTGTTGTTCGGCCTTGATTGTTGCAAAATGGGTAGTCTCTGCCAATGCCAAAATGCCAACCAGAACTTAGAAAAGATAAGCATGCTACAGTCTAGATGTGTACCGCGGATTTTGACCAATACACCGTTGCATTTTGTATGGAGTACGGTTTTAGGAAAATTCACCGTCAGCAATTCACTGATGGAAAATTTATGACCAACAATTCATCAAGAAAATTCACTGTCATGACAAAATGCCGTATTCCATGTAAAACACTGCATTATGTGATCATATGCTTTTATGAGTTTTGGCTAGACTAATCAATGTTTGTAAGCAATCATTTGCTTTTACTTTGATACGTTTGACTAGATCAAATTTCTAAATCTATAAGCTATAGATTCATTCCATAGTAGTACTTGGAGTGATTTACACTATCCCATAGTTTGAAGAAATTTGGGCCATTTTAGCTAATGTTAACAAGAAATTAGTTTACTTTTTTCTGTTGCTGGTTTTGATTGTGTTTAGTTTAAACACAATCATAACCAAAAACAGAAAAAAGTAAACATTATGGATTGTGGAAATCTCATATCATTAAGAAATTAGTTTTTCTCTCATATACTAATTCAAATATATATAAGATGAGAATAACAACATTCCAATATCTATATTTAAAGTGTGTAAAAAACAAAATAAATGAACTATAATATATACTCTAGGATACACCAGTCAAGTTGACAAATGCCCAATTAGCCATAGTGATCTATGAATTAACTCAATATATAGAAGCGGAGGTGTCAAGTGGAATCATCTTGATGAGAGAGATGTGGAATCTAGATAAATTAGGTATATGTGACAATGAATCCCATTAATCAATGGAGTTACTATGTGCTATTCTTTTTTGATTTATTTGAGTAAATAAATGAATTATGTATGTAAACTTAATATTAGGTGCAATTTTATAATTATACCATCAACATCCTTAAGTGTAACTTAGGGGAAAAAATGAGTTTAGGTAAAGACAAACCATAGGAGGTACCCATGTATAATTTGAAAGAACTTTAAAGTATAAAGAATGTAACCCCCAAAAGAAAAGAAAATCCATAGAAGAAAATTCCCTCCCAAGGGCATGAAAGATGGAGGCCCTCAAAAGTGTCTTGCCTCTTACACTAGTAGTAGAGGGATGAAACTCAAGATTGATGAAGATCCATGCTTGTCGAATAACATTCTTTCTTGTAGGTAGTAGTAGGCCCATAGGTGCATATAGAAGGTTTTTCCAATCCAAATAGAATAAGGGAAGAAATCACAAAGTATACTACTCTAGAATTTGTGCAACTCTCTTCATGTTGGTGACAAGTCATGACAATATCAAATTAGAAGTCCAATACCATATTGAAGAAGATGACCACTCAAGACCATGTGGAAACATGTGTAACATGGGCCAAAGTAGTGTGTGAATTTGAAATCTTATTGCACACCACATGACTACATTACTCATCCCATGATGCATTTTGTTGCAAAGGATCTCTAGAAATCATTAGTGAAGCATATCTAAACTCTATAAAAGCAATAGGCGAAGGCATAATCTTAGTGCATGCTATGTGACTACATTGTTCATCCCACAATATGTCATACTATGAAAAATTATTGGAAGCTCTTAGTGAAGCGACTTTGAACTTTGCATTGTTAGTAATAGGTAGTGGGGTGATCCCACAATATTGGTTTGCAATTTTTGGTGAAATTGGACACTGAATTGAATTTTTTTAACTAAATCTTCACTTTTGGGCACATATAGCGGCTAAACTATGAAGAATTTGAAGATGATGCAAACTAGTGATTTGTGACATTTTGTTTGTAGATTCTAATTTTTTTTAATTTATTTTTTTGAATCAGATTGCATTTTTTTTTCCATCTCCTTAAAAAACTAGTTTTTATCAATAAACACCATTTTTAAGGAGTGATGCTCACCATATACAACATAATTTTTTTTCTATGAAGGATAAAATTTTATATATTTTTAATTTAGATTTGTAACTACGATATCTAACAAGTTCATTTGGTTTCGTAATGTTATATTGATTTTTTATTCCTTAATCAAGTTTTGAAATCAAACCAATTACAATTTAGATATAGGCGAACCGTATACAACATAAATTTTTTTGTATGTATCGAAATTCAATTTTTTTATTGGATCAAGGACATCAATACCTAACCCAAACATATTTTTCAAAATTTTATTTTGATAATTTACTATGTTTTAAAATGTGCGGAATATAGAGCTTGATTTTCGATGAAAACTTAAGTTTAATCAAACTAAAAGAAAAAAATACATAATAAAACCAAAACATATTAAAATTATATTTGATAGATAGCTCGTTTCGAGGACTACCATCATCCAATTGGGTCTGTGAAGTCTCCTCCATTTTCATCTTCAACTCGAACTTCAAAGGGCAAAATTTTGTAGAAATTTGGTGCAAGAGAGGGAGAAGGAGGAAAAAGGGGGGTTTGCTCGAACCCCCCTTCAAGCAAACCACCCTTGACCTTTCGAATGAAGGGGGGTTCGAGCGAACCCCTTTTGGGTTCGTGCAGACCCTAAGTTCGTTTGAACCCCCCAAAACCCAAAATTTTTTTTATGGGGGTGTTTTTTGCAATTTTCCTTCCTTAATGGAATTGTAAACTAATTTTGTGGGATCACTGAGTGGCGGTGGAATCATGATGCCTCTCATGTGACTATATTGATCATTCCATAATATGTCCACACCACACTCTTGAGTGTGAACAAATGGTGAAGTTGCCAATGTTGGAGGTGTAGGAGCATCAAGTGAAGTCTCTTCATCATTACAACATTCAATACTTTCCTAATAAGAAAGCTCCTTGTTCATATCATCATAAGGGGAATTCTAAGAATTGACAAATGTTAGAAGATTGTATAACAACATCTTTAAGGAATGAAGGCTCATTGGGATATCCACTAATCTCCCAAATTATGGTCTAAAGGGTACAAGGGCATTCAATGCATGAGAGGGCCTACAATGTGTGGTCATTAACACTAAGATTGATTAATATAGGACATGACGATTTCTATTAGCCTAAATATCTTCCACCAATGATTACCAAGTTTAGAAACAAGCCCATAATGATGGGGCAAGAGGTAAATTCCATCGATAATGTTCACAATGTATTTTTTTCATGATTTATAGTTCCCTCTTTGTAAGGTTATGACAAAAAGGATGAATTGATATACCTATTAGTGACTTAGATGTTCTCCCATTAGATTTGAAACTCTTTTTTGTTTATTGAATATAAAATACCCACATTTAAGCCCCTTAAGACAAGTACATGTGATGGCACTTTATAAGTTAAGCGTGTTTTGTATGAATACCCCTAGATTGCATAATCAAGACACTTAAAGAAGGTTACAATGTGTGGTGCTTTATAAGTAGCGTGATTACAAAGTTGAAGCTAAAAATAAAAAAAAGACTTTTAAATTATATCAAAAAATTCGAAGTATAATCAATTGGTAGAATAAGAACCAATAGCCAACACAAATGGATAGTGTAGACATCTAAAATTCACCTTTAGTCCATAATCCTAATTCCACTTTTTTGCAATCCCTAATCAATATAAATTTATTTAATTAATTATCTTAATCATTCCAATATTCAATATTTATTATTGTAGAATAGGGTAAAATCAAAGTACAACACATGAATCAATAGTATCAACCACCAAATACATAAAACTCAAGCCCTAAGGACCCCAATCCAACAATGAAGCACAAATGAACATAGAAACATAAACAATAAAGTAATATTACCACTGTAATTCCTATGCCATGGTTGAATCACCTTCATTGCTCTTCTCCAATTTTCTTTTTTATGCTAGCTTGCCCTCAAATTTATTGTATTCAAGTATAAGCCTAGTGATAGTGACAATAAAATATCAAAGATAGTGGTTGTAGTGTTGGAATGAAAGTGATAGGTCTCTTTTATAGAAAACCAAATTTGAATGAAGGGACAACATTAAATGATGGAGATTAATGGATGGGATTGCTTTGAGAAGCAAGGAGATAGAGTTAGGGCTAAAATAGGGTTTAGTTAAGGATGAACGGTGGAGATTAAAAGACAATAAAACCTTATCAAGGGTGGAGGTTAATTTAGATAAAAGAGGAGATTGACAAAAAAAGAGTTGGCTGGAGTAAATTAAATAATTATAAAATTATTTAATTTAGGAGAGAAAGCGAATAATTACATAATTATAATTAAAGTAATTATTTAATTATAGAAGAAGAGGGAAAGTTGACTTTTAATTAAAATGACTATTTAATTAAAAGTAGAGGAAAAGGACAAATTAATAAATAATTAAAATAATTATTTAGTAGTGAAGGCAAAAGTGGGAAATGATTAAATAAACATGATTTATTTAATTATGGAAGAAAAAACTAATGAATAATTAAATAATTAAAATATTTATTAACAATAAAATGAAAATGAAAGAAAATAATTACATAAATAAGATTTTTTTTTTCGGTAACACGAGATAAATTGTATTGTATTGAAAAAAATTAGAACATGAATCAACGTACAAATCTCTTTAAAACCTTTCAGCCCCTGTAACCTCCTCTAGAAGAACCCTGACTAACTAATTAAACTAAGTATTGAATTCAAGAGTTACAACATAAATAACATTACAAACATCAATTACACAGGCTTCCCTAGAAGCAATTATAAAACCAACAATCCCCACAAAGGACCTATTAATAGGTCACAAATTGGAACTCAACCTGGTCTTCTCTTCATCTAGGATCTGAGGACCATTGCAAAGGTTTCCTTTCTTTCTCTTCTTGCTTTCTTCCCCTTAACCGTTTGCCAGCCATCCTCTACCGTTGCAACCTCCTTCTGCCATTCCAAGGGCTTCTCACAAGGAATATTTAAAGCTACATCCAAACAACCTTTTGATATTTGATACTGTACCTCAGTTTTTCTATTTGTTGTCTCTATCTGTTGTGTCCTCACCAGTCCTCTTTTTTCCTAGCATTCAAGTGTTGCTGTCCTATGTTTAGGATTCAACTCCTTTTCACTTCCATAATGGATAGCCATATCTCTCTTCACTTCCAGACTCCCTTCTTGTGATAAAATTTCATGATTCTATTGTTGGGCCATCCTTCTTTCATCTTCCCCCAATTTCCTCTCAACCTAGTCCCCTTCCATCCCACCCTTCTCTTGAGAACTACTTTGTTCTTCATCTTTTTTCTCCACCGTGTAATGCTGGGAGCCAACACCTTTCCACCAAGAGGCAAATCTATTTATCCTGTGTTTGGCACATTGAGCTGCCAAATGCCCAATTCTAAAAAAAACTCTACATCTAAAGGGCATTCCTTCATAGTCTAATGGCTGCACCCAAATGCCTTTTGACGTCTTCAAGCGAATTTCCTTCAGGGACGCCTTGAATGCAAAAGGTTTGATGACCCTTCGTCCACCATTAAAAAATTTCCTAAGGAGTCCCCCACGACCTCTAAAAAAGAACCAAACCAAAAATGTAAGGGAAAGTTGGGTAGTCTCACTCAGATAGGAATCTTCTCAAAAATTTCAGTAGCTGGATTGAAAGTTGGGTGCCATGGCTTTAACATCAAAGGGTATTTTTCATCCCATTCCCAGTGGTAGTTACGAAGGATACTATTTATATCCAATTCTTTTTCAAAAATAATGATTTTTTTTTCTTTCCATGGGATATATTTGAACAAACCCATCTAAAACAGGTTTCCAATGGTGGGAAATCTACTGGTGGAGGTCTGCCAAACTTGGCCAAATCCCTTTGAATCTGCCTATCAAACACAACCCAGAAATTTTTTTTTTCATTAAAATCTACCTCTTGTTCAAGCTCCTCATCTAGCACCATTGTAATTGATCTAGAAGGTCCCGACTATGTTCCCTTGGTCTGAGTCCCTTTGGACCCCTTCACAACTCCATCACTTCTTGAGATATGTGCAACACGAAGATCTCTTTCTTGGCTTTGATGTTCTATTGAGGCTCCCTCGTTTCCAACATTGCCATCTCTGTTAGGGTCTCTCCCATATTCCAGAGCCTTGTTCCTTTTAGAGCCGTGGCCTCTGCTAGCCACCAGTTGCTTAATCTTTTGCTCACTTTGTGCAAGCCTGTTTGCAACATTTTTCCCAAACTCGTAATCAGTGTGGCTGTGGACCTGTGTATCCTCCAATAATCAAAAGCCTTGATCTTTGTTCTGATTGTTACCAAAGCTGATTAGCCTTTCGCCCTTGGAAAACCCCTGCAAATTCCTCCCAAGCATCGACCCTGAGGAAGCCCTAGCTTCCGTGCGCTCTTGCAGAGAACCGTTAGCACCCATTTTGGTTTTTTTTCCTAGTAAGCAAATAAGAATTTATTTAATTATAGAGAAAAATGCTTAATTAGTGACGTAATTAAATAAATATTAATTTTGTTTAATTAATCAAAGGAAGAATAAAAAGAAAAATAAATTCATTAAATAATTAAAATTATTTAATTAGTAGAAGAAATATGACTTTAGAAGATAATCAAATATTTAAAATTATTCAATTATGCAGGGAAGAAGGGGAATTAATGTGGAAAATGGCGTTAACAGGCTTAGGACATTTTTCAGTGTTTACATTTTGCCCCTCTTTGATATGATGTGAAGTCACCTAAATGTTGTATCAAAGAACAAAGAAATTCAGTTCAATACATGCCTCAGTGTGTCGTGGTGGAGACGGGATAGACCTATGCCCCCTCATAAAACTTTGCAAGTTTTGAAATAGTTTCAAAAAAATTGAATAGTTATTTTGATAAAGCAAATATGCCAATGCACATGTTTATAGCAAAAGGTTTATGTTTTAGGACCTCTAGGGTATACATATTAGGGTTTGGGTTCAATATTCAATGCATCTAGTAAAAAACCTACCCTAGGGGGGTCATTTGTGCATTTTGACCTAAGTGAATAGTGAGCTATGAGTGTGATTTTGCTGCAAAGCTTCTGCTAGAATGTTGCTTGTATCACACACCTCACACCGCGGATTCAGGGTTCAGACCTACAGACGACTAGAGTGCTCTGGGGACATAGTATGTACCCCTTTGCTTCCTCATGATTTTGTTATTTTTTGGTAGTTTTAGGGCTCCAACATGGGCAAATAGATGTGGTGCACTTTGTGGCCACAATAGTTGTCACGATCCTCGCAACTGGGGGTTGGTTTGTCGCATTTGCTCAGTGTGACTCATTTTCAAGTTAGAGTCAATCATATGTGTTGCGACACAATTGTTAAGTGCGACACATTTGCAATCATGCAACACAAGTGTAGTTTGGAATGATGCATGTGATATTGTGCGTCACATTTGTGGATGGGAACGACTCATGTGTTTGTGTGACACAACTGATGGTTTGTATGCCACAAGCGCTTTGTACAACACATGTGTTTGATTGTGTGACACATTTGAAATTGTAAGTCACATATGCTAATGTGTGACATATTTGACCACTAAGCCGCATGTGTGACACTACAACACATTTGACTGTTTAGGTTTTTGCCCCAGTTTTGGATAAAAGATTCTCTATGATCAAGGTCGAATAGGTTTTCTTAGATTTTTCAATTGACATAATGTACTTGCTTGTGATCATAGGTGAGATACGATCCCATATACACCCGGGAGAGTTGGCCATCTACTTTCAGACTTTAGATTAGATGCTTGGCAAGGAGAGGGATCAACAACATGCCCTTAGTTTATATTATGTTAGGTTCATGCCCGTGATTAGGGATAACAAGGGATTGCTGACTACCCTAGCCAATAGATGGCACTTGGAGACCAAATCCTTTCACTTAACCACAAGAGACGTGACTGTGACATTAGAGGAGGTATGGCGGATTTTGCGGCTTCCTATTTGTAGAGATCATGTAGGTTATGATCTTGATTGTGGGTTTGCTACTATTTAGAGGGATTTTGAACATGAGGATGTTGTAGAGCTTGGGGTTGAGGAGCACGAGATCTGGTGGGATGCATTGGTTGAGAGATACGAGTGGTTTATCATGGTTCTCTACAACGTCATTGGTGGTGTTATGTGTCCTGATCACTGAGGACATGGATTCCTTATTGGATGGGGAGAGATGCTAGTCGACATGATGACTTGTGGAACAATGTATGTGTGGAGACCATGCCTTCTTGCCATGTATTTTCATCTACATTGTGTTGCTTACAAAGGGGCACAGTCTATCAATTGCGGTACCATGTTGCTTATGGTCTAGGCATGGGAGTATATCAGTATGTTTCGACCTCCTGTTTAGAGACAACTTGGAGTAGGACTTCCTTATGTGTATATGTATGGTGGCATAGTCACACAGACCAAAGTTGGTGACGTTGGATATTGGCCTCATGCCATTGACATTCTTGCTTCATTTGTTTGGAGACTGTATTGGGAGTGTGCCCCTTGGGTGGATGATGCTAAGAATTTACCATATTGCCTCTAGGAATGATACCTTATTGGGAGGATAATACAATCTCAACATATTATTGAGCGATATCTACCAAAGCGGGTTCTTTGTTAGTTCAGGGAGCGGCATGGGGTTCTTGTTGGTACCGTTGAGTTTGCCAAGTCCTCTTAGGAGATTCAACTATGGGGACCCATGATTAGTATGGTGATAGTAGAGCAGGATATTGATGCCTTGTAGCCTATTCAGTGGGGTGTTGGTGCAGAGGCCGCCAATGTCGGTACCACAACAAAGTATGATGTGTGGTGGGCCAAGCATAGGCTCGTTCCCTTGATAGATCTAGATAAGACTGCCCCAATAGAGAGATGTGGGAGAGGTCCGCAAGGCAGATTTTAGGGTTGAGGAGATGGTAGAGGATAGGAAGATGATGGTGGAGATGGAGGCAGGGGAGGCAGGGTTAGACGTAGGAGGGATCAAGGGTAGAGAGCCGCCAGAAAACTTTCACCCATTAGGGGGGAGGCAGAGTAGGAGGGTTTGAGGGTTGACGCATAACTGGAGGTTCTTATGTAGGAGTTAGAGTAGCAGGGTTTGAGGTTGGATGATGTCAAGGAGGAAGGATTGGAGTACAGGGAGATTGTGATTGATGAGGGCCTCAGTGAGGGTTTCCAAGATGTGCCCATTTTAGAGGCCATGGAGGAGGTGGAGGAAGACAGGTTAGTGGATTCATAGATTGTAGATTTATAGGCATGACTTTAGGTGACCAATGCACACATCCAGGGTTTACAAGAAGAGGTGTATAAGCTAAAAATTGAGAGAGAAATGGTAGTGATTCGGTCACAACAAGAAGATTAGAGTGCCCTAGATTTCATCAGCATAGTCAGTGGTTCAACAATGGACCTGGGTCGAGAGCTTCAGAGGTCTAGCAAGGGTGAGTAGTATTATAAAGATTTATAGGAGAGGGTAGTGCCTCCCTCATAGAGAGAGCCCAACTTCATTGAGGTGATGAGAAGATCACAGAGTAGGACACATTCCAGATGGTCACAAAGCAGTGGGGGTGTCTCCCAGCCTAGACACTCTCCATATCATTGACCATCAGGGTTAGGACATAGATCTTTAGGATCACAGTTGCGATAGTTCAAGCCTCCTTCACCAAGACCATCCCCATCAGGAGATATGGGTAGCTCGAGCTAGCCTTGCTTATGATATGTATTTGGACATTGATTTTTTTGATTTGAGCCTGCAAGCTCCATTTTGAGACAGCGTGATATTGTACTGTGAACCCATTTTTGATATATACGTGAGATACACGATTTTTGGCGATGATTATATGATTTATGTTCCTATGTTATTGAAAATAGAAAAACAAGGTTTACCAAAAATGAAACAAAGGGGGTATGATGCACCTATTTCTCTAATTTCATTCAAAATGTGTGCTATAGAGGACATATCTAAAAATTGATAGAACTAACTATCAAAATGTAGATCTAGAAAGGTGAGAATGATGTGTACCTATCACCAAAGATGTTTTTTCAGACCCCACTAATGACTCATTCGCCATGTGGCGAATGGGTTGTAGCTAGGGCTCCTGGAAAATGCTTTTTGGGTTATCTTTTGCCAAGTTTTCACTCCTAGGTTCCAGTTGTTCAATGTCGGAAAGTCAAAAATAAGTCTTGTAGATTAGTTTTCATGATTTGACAAATTTTCTTACAACTTTGACAACTTTGCAACTTTCTTCAAATTTTCTTTTCAAATGATCTTCAACCTAAAATATGTAATCACATATTAAAGAGAGAGGAATGTTGTTTGTTAGGTGAATGGGGGTTTCCCTTGGTCAAACCCCATTTTGGTAATTAAACCTTGAAATGAATAAAATCATGAAAGGAATAATGAATGGAGAAATCTATGCAACAACTCACTAAACCTTATTTAAAACTTTGGATAGAAAATCTGCAAGCTAGCATGAAGTGGCTTCAATGAATGTAGATCTTGATCATGAAAACTATTTAGAGATAATGCCTTTGATATGCTTGAATTGATTTTGAACTCTACATCACCATATTAGCTCAAACAACATGCATGATGCAAAAAATCTTTGACATGAAAATAAAATCTTGATTGCTGCAATAATTTTCTATATATCTACCCTTGAATGCTTTGAAAATGCTCTTGAATTGCTCCTATAATTCTCTTGTGAAAATACTAAGTGCTCATGCAAAAATTTCTAGGTGAAACATAGTGAAACAACCTTGTATTTATATGTATCTTTCAACATTAATTTTCATAATTCAAATATCACACACTGACATTGAATTATAGATTAAAATACCTTCAAAAAAATATTCCAAAGGGTGGATCCTAGGTCTAAGTGAGGACCCACTCACCATAGGGAAAATGGGTCCTAGGCCACTTACGTAGGACACACATCAGTTAATGTTAAACATTATACAAAATTAGGGTCATAGGTCTAAGTGAGGACCCATTCGCCCTATGGTGAATGGGTCCTAGGTCACTTACCTAAGACACACATCTTCCAAATTTAAGTGTCGTGAAATGGTATTTATGAATGTCGGGTTTTATCCCTTAGAATATGCAATGAATTAGGCTTGGATTTAGATTAAAGGGGTCAACTAAGGAAAATTAACCTCAATCAATTAATAAATCCCTAGAGTAATGTGAAAGTGTAAAGGTACACCTTACAACACCAAAAGTAAGGCACAATTAATTCCATTTAATTTAAAAGGGCCCTCCATTTAATGTGAATATGTAAAACATATTACAATAGTAAATTAAGGCAAAATTAAGTTCACTTTTTATTTTAATTTTTCCTAAATTAAGTGTGAAAAAGGGATACTTTTTCCTACACTAAATTTTTCCCCCACTTTAGTGAGAGGATGATTCTATGTCAAACTCACACTAAATTAGACATTTAAGACACTTATGTATGCTACAATGACAAAGATACACAATCATACAACATAAAAGACCAGAAAAATCAAGCCTAGATGGTTTGATTGACACATAACACATCTAAGTCATCAGTTTTTTCTTGTCATGCTCTCTTCGAGGGTAGTGATACCTTTGGATGTCCACTAGGTGAGTATCCCAAAAGGGTGGCAAATGAGAGAATCATATTAGGCTCCCATACCATATCAAAGCTATCCTCTTGACAACTTCAATAAGGCACCACAATGCTGGGCAAGGCTCCATAGGCAAACAAGGTGTGTTATGATAGGTGGCCTTGAATTTAGAGTTCGAGCTTCATAGGGCTTAACAAGTTGTGTTATGCTAAACACCCATGAACAAGGCAAGGCTCCATTGGCAAGCAAGGTGCGTTATGTTTGGTGTCCTTGAATTTAAGGTTTCAAGCTTCATAAGGCTAACAAGCCGTGTTATGCTAACACTTATGAACAATAATGCTAGTAAAAGGTTTTTTTGTTCAAAGGGATTTCACTTAGTTTATGTAAGGTCTTCTTTTTAGGGAACATCATGCCTAATGTCTCCAAGAGAGGACAAGTCAAGAGTAAAAGTTTCACAACTTAGGGAATGTAGTGCGTTGCATGACCACTAAGAAGAAAGTCATATGCTAAGAAATATAACACTCATGGAGGACATCAAACCCAATGACATAACCAAGAAAAGGATGCATCACAAGAAAAAAAATCGCACCATGAAATATGAAAAATGTCGAAAGATATCATCGATATATGGGCCCCCACTTTAAAGTGGTTGCTAACACTATTGCTATGAGAAATTGCTTTAAAGTAGCCAATATTCAATCCTAAGACATGAGAGCTTCCTCAGAAAGCCCTATGCCAAGTCATATATTTTTGAAATAAAGCTACGTCACAAAAAAGGAAAGAAGAGGTTGCCCCCAAAATTACATAAGAGATCTATGGATTCAGGGTCAGTATGCCTTTGCTACAATTTTTTTATAGAGCTCAGAAACGCCATCATTCCCCAAATACTCCTAGAACTGGAAGAATGACACATAGAGAGTGAAAAAAAATAAAAATCCTTTCGGGTCAACATGGAAGAGACCTAAATGTCTTGACGCCTTGCATCACCCCCAAAAGGAAAACACAGGACAAGTGGAAAAAGATAAAATGTTTACGACATAGAGAAGAATGTAGGTACATATAGAGGAATGCACATAAAGAGGGAGAGAGATACATCAAATGAAATAGTACGAGGGATCATATTACACACATGCAATCACATAAAGAAACATGGAAAAAAATAAAGCTAAATTTACTAGCAAGGAACATGCGAGTCAACCTATAACAGGTCGTCCACATCCCAATCTTGTTCGATATGTACAAAAAGATGACAAATAGCCAAAGGGACAACATCAAGTGCCAAAACTAGGACAAGGCTATCTAACCCCTTGTCCCCACTAAGTGCAGGACAAGGATGAACCGAGATGGGTGATGAGAATATGTTCCTTGTGATAAAGAGAATGATTTTACAATGAATGTAAAACATGTAATAGTGAGGATGTTATTACCCTACAAATATTGCATGCCAAGGAGTGAAGTGAATGTTATGCAACTGTTTTGGCATAGAAATCATCACCATTAGAATAAAAATCACTCAATCTCAATTTAATGCATGAAACTCGTCAGTAAGATGCCTAAGAGTTCTATGATATGTGCAATAATTCATGTTTTTCTTAGGTATACTGATTCTACTAGGAGGTGGCAATTTGATCAAGCCTTTTTTAAGGAGGTGCTCCATCTTTCGTTCAATTTTTGTTTGAGTATGTAAGAATCACAATTTTTTGAGCTTGTAAGGTTTTTGTTGCTTGCTTGATTCATAATTTTGTTGAGGTAGATGTTGAGGAGGACCTAATATGATACTATCATCCTTGTGTTGGCTGAAAATTTTGTAATCCCTTTATGGATTACAAAACTTGTGTTTCAACCACAGTTATGCAAGATGGAATCTCTCCTCTCAAAAATGGGAGGCACCCTTCCTACTACTTACAAAACTAAACTTGGTAAACTATTCGAATATATACACTACTCTAGTCATATGGGGGTGTGTCACATTCACGATTCTCTTTTTTTTTCAGAGAATATGTTTACAATGTTCCACAATTTTATATTTCTGGATGCAATACAACTCTAAATAAAATCTAAGTAGTAATTCCAATACTTCTAACTTGTCAAAGCATAGTATAGGAGTACCAGTGTGATAAAGATACGTAACTAAAAGGCTCATGAAGGCACAAGGTTGTCATGTAGTCTTCAACGATGAGTTTTCAATAAAGTAACCAACAAAGGTAAATGAAGCACAAAGTCTTCAATATACTTCACAAATAGATCCACGAGCAACATGAACAACTTCAAGTACAGAGCCTTAAAGATAACTCTCCAATATTATCAGTAATTATGTGTTTCCAAGTAAAAGGCGCAAAAAAAAGTCTACACAAATTATCTTGAAAGCCTTTCAATCTCAATTTAAAAAACACTACGAATTCAATCCAATAATAATATAAACTTATGAGAATGACATAAGAACATTCACATACGTTGAAATTGACCCAACTCAAAGTTTTCTATGCAATTTATCCTTCTTTATTGATTTGAAAGTAGTTTCATAATCAAAACTCAAAGTTTCAAAATTGCTTCACAAATGAGCAACACTTCGTTGCATAAGAAAAAAGTAAATAATACAATCGAACCCTCTCATATTTATAGATGAGAGAAGAGAGCTAATTTAGAAAAATACCTAACTAACTATTGAATTATTCAAAGGTGATGTCCATGAAAGTAGGAGAACATCTCTGTTTTTACATGTAATTACATTTTGCAAAATGACATGTAAAAATGTCAAAATTATTTACATAAAGCATAGAGAAAGCATAAAAATCTCTCTTTGGAAATGTAAGGAGAATTTATGGTTCCTCACTCTTGGCTTGGAAATCTTCATATTTCTTCATAATCTCTTGCATTGTTGCCACATTCGGTCTTGTGGTATAATCAATGATCGTGTGAACCTTTGTGATAAATTTCCTTGCAACATGAAATTTTTTCTTACACCTATCCAAATGTGTCTTGAGATTGTCCAAGGTTAGCTGTATTTCAACAAAAGCTTCCATTGAAGTAAATGAGAATGCTTCATCTTCCATATGTTTCTAGATAGCTTCCTTGTAAATCTGGACAATCTCGCTTGCCAAGAGAAAGGTATTATCCTCATCGAGAAGCCTCCCGGGAAACTCTTCAATTATATTCACCAAGATAATTCGATGTTATTCAACATCTTCTTGTAATTGTTGAATATCTTTGATTAGATTATTGATGACAAGTATGCGATTCTTAATAAACTCCTTAATCTCCACATACTTTTCTTTGTAGGGAATGACCCTGGATTGTACTTACTCAATTTCACCTCCTTTAACTACAACCATGATTCAAGATTTTGCTCCATTTGCTTTTTCTCAACAGAAAGTGTATACACTATCTTGTCTAGCTCTAGCCTCATCTTGGAAATTTGAACAATCTTCTCCAACGCAACAGTCATATACTTCAAGCCTTGTTCAATTATTCTATCAGAAAACTCATAAATGATTTTTCCTCTAGAATAATACTTTTCCACCTTTTGAAAAACTGGTTCTTCAAAATTGATGCATAGTTTTCAAGCCTTTCCTTGTACATATCCTTGGCTTTCTCCATCTTATCAAGTCTTTCCATCAAAGCACTTAAAGATACTTGAGCATCTTCTTTGGCACTTGCATTGGTGACTTTTCCAAGTTCAATTCTTGTCATGGTATATTCTTCCATGCTGACCTCACCCTTACCTTGTGAAGTTGTTGCAATATCTGCATACTTATGCCCTAATTTATCCACATAAAGCCTAGAGTGAATCGTTGGTTTCTTCTTCCCCTTGGATTTTGGAAGTACTATCTCCTCAAGATCTAACTCGTTAGGAGAAACCATCTGATAATTTCATTTAGAAACTTGTGAGACTAACCAAAGAGGAAGAAATGAAACATTACCTTCTTGACATGTTGACAATTCTTGTGTGGCAGCTGTATCCGTAGAAACAAGTGTTGTAGTTACAATTGGGTTTGTTTCAGTCATCACTGCTCTAGGAGTCTATAGATTTGATGTATCCAAAAATGATTCTCCCATAAACTAATCAAATTCAGCTTGTGATGAAATATCATATGACAATGAAGACAAACTAGGAATTGATGACGGGGAACCTGAGCAAACATTAATACTTTGCAAAATTGATCCAATAGAAGGAGTGGAATGAACTAAATGCAATAATTAGGGAATTGTTACTTTCAGTTCATGCAAACTAGTTGTAGGTGGAGGTGAAGTAGGAAGAGGCAGTGGAGGAGAAGTGGAAATAAGAGGTGTGTGAGGTGTGGTGGGAATGACGAGTGATGATGTATGTGGAGGATCTTCGACAATGTTCTCTTGTGGAGACAATTGCATTTCCTCATCATGCCTTTCCTCTTCTTCATTACCTTCCTCTTCTTCTTGATCTCCCTTTGATTTTTCATCCTCTCCAGATTGTTCACTTTCAACTCCTTCTTCAAGATGTTCCTCTAATTTGGCCTCTGGCTCTTCTTCAACAACTTGTCCTTCCTTAGTAATGTGCTCCTCTTCATTAGTGTACTCCTCTTCAGTAGCTTGTACTGTACTCTTTCCATAGGTGAATTTAATTTTGGGTCCTCTGTGTGAAGAAGAAGGAGCAATACTTTCTTTATGCTTAGTTTGGAGCTCTTGCTATCAACTAGCTTCACCTTCTACACCTCTCCCTCAAATTCTATCCCGAAGAGCTTTAATTCAAAACCTTGCCTCTGCAGCCATTTACTTGTATTGTGTAAAATAGGAGCAAGCCTCAGGCTAATGGAAATATTCTCTTTTTTAGACCATTGAATTGGAGGCAAGGGCTTCCTTGCTATTTATTTTTCATCATATGCAAAATAAAAAATATCACTAAGACCTTCAAAATATTTTGGAAGATCTGCCAAACCTAGATCATTGATTTGTTCCACAACAAGTCTACAAAAATCCACTCTTTAGATGTCTTCCTCATCTCTACATTCCGCCCATATGTCTTCAAAGCGATAAACAAGAGTATGAACCTTCTTGATTTTTATTTTTACATCTCTATAGTCAAAATCATGCCTATACTTGTATGACCTCATGGTCATAATATGCATCTCTGCAGCTATTGATTTGGCCTTTTGTACCCTTTGAATTGAGTATCTTCCAATAGCAATTGGAAACTTGATTCCTGGTTTATGAATAGCCTGGCATTCTGAGTGTACTATGATGAGTTGTCTGCACAACTCCATTAAAACCCACTTGTCAGAAGGATATCTTGGCAAAATATATGGGAATTTAGTGTAGCATCCCACTCTCAAGTATGCAAAGGTATGAAACTACAAGAAAATACATCCATACATCTTTACAAATTTCCATGCCTCATCAGATACTCCTCTCTTTTCCAAGGTTGGATCAAACATGAAAATCAATGATGTGAAGAAGACATCATTCACTCTTTTGAAATGCTTAATTCTGCCTCTTAAAGTGATTTAAGGATAGAACTTATGTACAGGTAGAGGACTCCAATTTCCTTTCATTGAAAAACCTGTATATTGCCTCATCATAGCCACAACATACACTAGATATGAGGTCATATAAAATTTCAGGGTAGACTAAACATTGCCTAGTTCATGAAATTCATCGCTTATTTGTGCACCCCAATCAATATGTGCCTTCTTTCTTTTAATGAACCTGATGTATTCGTACAACCATTCCTAAAATTTTGATGAGGCTGCTAACCCTTTCACTTTGCTTAGTAAATTGGTCATATCACATACATATTCTTTGAAGTCACTGTGAGGGATATTCTTTGGCCATTTAGAAATGGTGGGCCTTGGAGTTTTCAATGATAATGTGTTGATCAACTGCTTGGATTTATTTTGGTTCTTTTCATAAGCCTCCTGAGCACATTGAATAGATGTATTTGTATACTTATCTATGGTTGGAACCTTGAAGACTACATTGAAGAAATTTGCATCTAATCTCATTATTATTTGCCCATAAGTGTCTCTAACACTCCTGTCATCTTTGACATAGTGTGAGGCAATTTGTAGAACGAATTCTAGGCGTGAGCTACCACTGGAAATGAGGCTACTCGATGAACATTGCTGTGAAAAATAGCTAGCAAATTCCCTTCCAAGGGTTTCTTTTCTATTCTCTTAACAAAACCCCCCATGTCAAGGTTCTTGATCTCCATATCCTTGACCTCATCGATCTTAGATGTTACAACTGTGGGCATGTAGACACCTTGATACTTATACTTCATATTATATTTCCTAGATGATGAAGGAGACTCCTCCATTGTCATTAAGAGCACAAGATATCACTAGAAACCACATTTGAAGAGTACTTGATAGGAAAAAACTGCAAGGAAACATGCATTTATTCAATGTTAGGAGAATATACATTATGGAACACAAGAATGTAGGAAGCTAGGTGAGCATTTTGGAGTGAGTAAACATGAGCCATGGAGTGTGAAAAACTGAGAAAATGTGAAAGGAACGAAGTTTAGAATGCATTTTGGAAGAATTCTGAGTGTTAGCAAAATTTATGATTTTTGTGCAAGGTGCTAAAAATCAATGCCCTTACACCTTAAGGAGTTGCACTTTATGTAACAGGGCTAAAAAATAGTTCGTCTACATCTTGGAAAGACTTAGAAAGGTTCAATGCATGGGTATACTTATTTAGCACCATGACATTTCTTGGGAAGATTGTTTTCATGCACTAGCGACGAAAATCTCGCCTTTACATTTGGAATGAATTAACTCTACATTCTGCAGAGGTGGTGAAAAGTACAACCTATACATTAGGGAAAATGATTTGTGTTTGTAGGAGCAATGTTTTTCACCACTCCTACATCTAAGACTTAATTAGACTAAATGCTTGCAGGGGTGGCAATTAATAGCGCCACTACATAGCGATTTCAATTTAACCGGTTTGAAATGCGAGGATGGTGAAAATTACCACCCTTGCGTAGGGGGAATGACTTGTGTCTAATCATGAAGTGAATTCGTTTTTCACTGTTGTTGTCGATGATAGGGGTTTCACAACTTCACAAAAAACATAAAGATTAATAGAAAAGAAACCTAAACAACTCACAAATAAAATGTGGATTGTTTGCAAAACGAACAAAAACCCTAAGTATAAGCAACTAGGGTATGAAGAAGAAAGACGAGAAGACAAATTTAGAAAGAATAGGATGTAGACAGATGGAAAGCAAAGATATTTTAAAAAACTATTTAACTTAAAAAAATAAATGAAGCATAACCAACAGGTACCCTAGACCCAAGAAGATGAAAGGAAATAAAGAAGAAAAACCATACTTGAAAGAAAAATGAACATGCAAACCCTAGAATTGAAAACCTTACGTGAAATCCACCAATGAAAATCCAAAGGATATCTCAAATACAAAAGGCACAAGATGGAAAGGAGAGAGAGCAGGTTTAAATAAAACAAAAAAAAAATGGCTTAAAAAGCTTTTAAAAGATATTTAAAATGCGTCATTAATGAACAACCTGTTTATCAATTTCCACACGTGTGGAAGGTGGGAGTATGTAGGGGTAGTGATTTTCACCACCCATACATATTCAAAATTGTTGTTCTTTATTTCTCCTTGTTTTGGTTTGTCCTTGTTGCCAAAGGACACATGATGATGTTTGTCCTTGTAACATACACTTGATGTGCAGATAGTGATATACTTCATGTACAGGTGACATGACATTTGTGATATGAGCATTGGCATAGGTGATATTTTGTTGATAGCTATTTAGTGGTATACTAATTTCATAAAGAATGTTTCTCTCATACCTAATGCAAAGGTTGTGATTACACAAAGGCAAAGAGCTAGGTATTAAAATGCTCAAAGACATTGTGATAAAAAAGGGGAAATAAATGTCATCGGGTTCAAAGTATCATATGTCATACGACATAATGAAAGTCTCATCGAGCTCATTTTGTGAAGTTATTGTGTTTCTTTTCCTCGAGCTAGGGCACAGGTTTGTTTATCCTGTTAAGGTAAATTATGGTGGCAACAAAGGAAGGTCTCATGGCATTCCGTGATCATAGATAACATACATTACATTTGATGGATTCAATTAGTAGAGGGTGTACATTGTCTTCAAGTCATTTTATGATACATAATATCTGAAAGTTACAAGGCATGGGTTCTATATATTCTTCATTTATATGGCTCCACTCAAGTAATTTGATATTGGCAGTGGTTTGCAAAGCATACAATATATGAGTATGTGGCTAAAAAGGTTTTTGAATAGGTCTATAAGCCTTGACATCCTATCACATTTGATGTTGGAAAATATTTGCATGACTTATTCTAAAAGTAAAGGAGGCCTTAAAGTAGATGACTAAAGGCATATTTGTAAATCCCATCACATGGGGTATCAAACACTAAAAGGTGAGAAAAGTTTTTAAAAAATAAAGTGAAAGCGGGGAATGCTAAGTCTTGTGACTTAGCATATGTTAGGGTTATCATTATCTCTTCGCATCATTGAAGAGAAAGGTTGTCGACTGCCAGGGTTTGTGGGTGCCAGTCTCAGTATGCCTCAGACAAGACTTTGCTCAACCACCACTAAGTGAAAAGAGGTAGTTTTGTTGTTCAAGCTGCGTCTTCAGGTAACATCCTCCAGTAGTTAATGAAATGATTATTCTTTAGTGTTTAAATGGTATCGACTGTATGTTAATGGTTTTTGGTTCCTAGAATGTTGACATTTCAGGTAGCTCATTGTGCATTTGTTAATCTGCTGCTTCAAAGGTCTATGATGAATTATTTCTTCGAAACCCTTGTCTATTTGTTAGGGATTCAGATTATCCTTGATTATGGGTAGTGAGATATTATTTTTCATAACTGTTTTTGTTGATAAAAATAGTAAATAGTAAAAGAGGCACCGAGCATTTCAATTTTCAGTTTGTAACTGAAGGTATATTTTAAGAATAGTTAAAAAGGAATTCTTGTTTCGTAAAAGAGATAGTGAGAAAAAGAGTTAGAAAAAATGAAATAAAAACAAAAATCTAGTGAGAGAGAATTTGTTGTAGTTGGGAAAAAAGGTGAGATCATTTTGAAAGTTCTTTTGAAAGGCATACTGTTGTTTCATTTGCAAGCACATTTAGTGCTTTGGTTTAACTTCAAATGTCTGATTCTGATTTGATCACAAAACAAAGAATGTGATGTATTTAAACAAAGATCTTACTCCGTGATTCAAATTCATTTATACTTGTACATGTGAGAAAAAGCTAGTGAGGTGAATCTTTAAAATTCTGTTCCATAATATGATTTTCCACCAGAACATGTTTCTCCTCCAATTCAAAGAGATACATGATTCACTTATCAACTTAACTTTCAAAAGTCTCATCCTCAATGGCCTTAGCCAACTTGAGGGCGGGTAGTTCCAATGTAATGGGAATTTCAACATTCAACCCATACAAGAGTTGAAATGGGGACATGCCTATCGCTTGATTTGGAGTAATCCTATCTTCCCAAAAAGCATCATATAATTCTTTGTGTCACAAACACTGATTTCTCATGCTCCATAATATGATTTTCCACCAAAACGTGTTTCTCCTCCAATTCAGAGAGATACATGATTCACTTATCAACTTAACGTTCAAAAGTCTCGTCCTCAATGGCCTTAGCCAACTTGAGGGTGGGTAGTTCCAATGCAATGGGAATTTCAACATTCAAAAAATACAAGAGTTGAAACAGGGACATGCCTATCACCTTCTTTGGAGTAATCCTATCTTCCCACAAAGCATCATATAATTTTTTGTGCCATAAACACCAATTTCTCATCCACAGGCTTGTAGATGATAGTTACCAAGTTTTTATTGTTAGATTCGACCTGGCCACTACCTTGTAGGTAATAGTCAGATGAATGTGACAATGTAATACCATGCTTAAAGAAAACAAATGTGATCTCACTTGATGAGAATGCAAAAGCATCATCAACAACAATTTTTTTCAGCGCACTGAACCTGGATATGATATTTTCCTTCAAGAAATTACACACTACCTCTAAAGTAGCATGCTTTACTTGTATTTCCTCCACCCATTTGGTGAAGTCGTAAGTTGTAGTGAGGACATAGGTGTGTCCCACACTTGAGGGTGGATTCACTACACCAATGAAATCAATGTCCCACTGTTGAAAGGGCTCCTCAATGATGAATGGTTTCAAAGGTAGAGCTGCCAACTTTGGTTTACCTACGGACTACAAGCATAGTTCACACTTACACACCCAAGACTACATGTCTTGAAAAAGAACAGGCCAATAATACTTCACCCTCAAAATCTTGTGGGCTATAACTGGTGTTGAGAAGTGTCCATCACATGCTAAATCATGCAAAGACTTCAATAATTTTTCTTGTTGTGCTTTATCTACACAACCTAAGAAAGTACCATCCAAGGAACGCTTATACAAACCATTATCCCATAAGACATAATTTTCTGATTTGAGCCTAATAGCTATTTTATCCTTAGGAGTCAAGTGATCCAGACATTCTCCATATGTGAGGAAGTGAGCAATGTTCGAATAACATTCATTAGTAGTACTGACAAACAACACTATTGGAAACTCATTTGGACTTACCTCTTCAAATTCTAAAATTTCTTCATCAAGATTATTATTAGCAATGAGTTGACATAAACCTCGCCCACACATCAACTTAGTGGGCTTAATGTCCATGCCATATTCTTGTATTTTGACAATCTAATTACCTCTTTTAGTACCAAAATCCTACTGTGTCAAGATGGACTTGACAGTTGAATCTAGAACCAGGGCTCTGACATGGCTCTTAAGGATGTAAAACTTGAAATGCTTCACTTCCTTTACCACAACAAAAGCATGTTTCTCCATCTGGGAATATTTTAGTTCATGATTCTTCAAAGGATAACTCATGAACACAATTGGGGATTTAAACCTCTCACTATTTTCTTGCACCAAGATTGCCGAGAGTGTATGTTCAAAAGCATGACTATACATGATAAAATACTTCGTGTAGTCTGGGCAGACTAACATTAATGCATGAGTAATAGCCTCTTTGATATCATCAAATGCAACTTTTCCTTTTGTAGTCTAATGAAAATTAGTAGTTCCCTTCATCATATCCACAATATGACGAGTCTTTTCTGCAAAATCTGGTACAAATATTTGTAGAAAGTCCACCTTCCAAAAGAAAGAATGAACCACTTTCTTACTTGATGGAAGAGTAAGAGATTGAATACTTTTGACCCTTTCAGGATCAATTTTAATACTTTCCTTGGACACAATGTGACCAAGAAGATTACCTTCAGTAACCCAATTTTTTGTTTTGGGATTCAAGGAAATTCTATGTTGATGACACCTTTCCAATACTTGCCTCAAATGATAAAAATGCTCATGACTCCTTTTGGAAAAAAATGTAAGATCATCAAGATAGAATATGATGAACTTACCTAGTACATCACGAAAATCCAAATCCATAGCTTGCTAAAATGTGACACCAACATTGATAAGACCAAAAGACATTCCACGATATGCAAAAGTACCCCATGGTACTGTAAGCCATCTTGTGTTAATCATCTAGACTAACCTCTATCTGGTTGTAACTAGATGATCCATCCATCATAGAAAGCATCTCAGATCCAGTTACCGTTTGAAGAATATGATCCTCATTGGAAGAGATAGTTGTCCTTCAGTGATAGTTGATTCAAATTTCAGAAATCCACACAAATGTGAATTTCGCTGTTATTTTTACAAACAGGAACAATATTAGATATCCATATTAAATGATGGATAGGAAACATAATTCATGCATTCAACATCTTTTGAATCTGTGCAAGGATAGCTCCATAAATCTTTAGATTATATTTCCTTTGCTTCTGCTTGTAAGGCAATGAACCTACTTTGAGTGGAATTTCATGTTGCACCTCCTTTGGATGAAAAGACTTAAGATCTTCATATGAGTATGCCAAGACATCCATACATTCCCATAATAAGTCAACAAACTGTTCCTTTTCTTAAGCTATGCAACACTTTCCAATATTTACCATCTTAGGATCTACATCAGTTCCCAAGTTGATTTGCTCAACCTCATTTGATGAATAAGAATTAGACTATTGCTTCTTGAGATAACGATCATGTTCATCAAAAAGTATTTCAAGGGATACCAACTCCTCAAGAATTTTATTTCCTTTGAGCTTTAAAAATTATTTTCCTGTATCCGGATCAATCTTAGAGACAGATTCTCGAGGTGGAGAATCACTTCCTTCAAAGTATAACTCCTCAAATTTTTTCTCCTTCTCTAGAAAAGCTACAATTTGATGATCGTCGTTGAAAATTTTTCAATTATTTGAGTTTTCAAGAACACTTGGGTGAAACACTAACTCAATGGTATAGGTAGGTCCATGAAAATCCTTGTGCGGTATCAAGAGCGTGACTGAAACTGCTAAGGAGTCAACTCTGTCATTATAATCCCTTGGAACTATGTAAATGTCAAAAGCATCAAACTCCTCAATGCAATCCCAAACAAGATTATGATAATTCCTTAGCTTGTCATTCTTAGTTTGGTACAAATTCCTTATTTGGCAAAACACCAATTCAACATCACCTTGGGCATGAAGATTATTGATCCCTTTCTTATTTGCAACTTACATTCCTAATAACAAAGCTTCATATTTAGTTGTGTTGTTAGTATTGTCAAACTATAGTTTGAAAGAAAAAGGAATTTTTTTTTTGTTTTGGCGAGACAAAAACAAATCCATCTCCTGAACCAGTGGAAGAACAAATTCCATCAAACTCAATTACCCATACATGATTTGGATTGCCAAGGTTGACAACATCAAAATTTGTGGCGTCATCATTTGATGAAACTTCATAATATGAGATGGACAAATCATCTAATGATGATTCATTTTTTGATGGGGAAGATCCAACACTTTTCAATTCATGTTTTGTATTTGTTGTTGAAGATTCAACATCTTCACCCATTTGCAAATAATAAGTTCCAACACCTGAAGACTCTAAAATTTGAGCTCTCGGATCATTAGATTTTGTTACTGGAATTTTTAATCCCTTTCAAGAACCAACTTCTGCATCACACCCTTTACAAGTATCCTAGCCTTTGACATATCCATGTTAAGCTCTCCTCCAACACCGTTACAAAAATTACATCCAAAGAGAATTCCATAAGATGCTGGAACATCTTCTACCAAGATTGTCATCTTGATCTTCTTTTCTAGATATAGAACAAATGCAAACTGTGCATCCTTAATCTGATCGATCAGAGGTACTTGCTTGTTATCCATAGAGAAACAACAACCAAAAGTTTTTGTAAGATTCAAACCCAAGGCAGTGGCTACCTTTGCTAGCATCACATTATCAGATGCACTAGAATCTATGACACAATTACTTAACTTAAAGCCATTAACAAGTAGGGAAATATAAAATGAATCAATTTGTCTAGAAGTTGTAGGAAGAATAATAACAAGATTATTCTATGGAGGCTTTGGTTTTGGGGCAGCATGAACATTGGGAGAGGAATCCCTACTGGGAGTAATTCCTTTATCTCTAACAAACTTAACAAGTTTGTTAAATTGGCCAAGATTTGCTTTAAGGTATTCCACTTCAGACATTTGGATTTTTGTCCTCTTTTCATGATCAATGATGTCAAAAGCTTGGAAGTAAATTTTCAAAGAAGACATGGTAACTTCATTTATGGGCTTAACAAAAGGTACACTAGTCTTAGGAACCTGTACATTGGCTATTGGGACAACAGGAATTGCAAGAGGAAGACGAGGAGTACTGGTTTGTTTACTGTCTTTTGGTTGCCAAGGCAAAGGAGATCCCCTTTTTGCAATGGTAACTGGTGGCTTGTCTTTTGCTTGTGGAACAACTTGAGCTTGATCAAGATAATTTTGTTGTGACCATGCGAAAACAACATATGTATCAGTCACTAAGTCCTCATCATAAAATTCATTCGCTACTTGCAAATGGCTAATATTGGAGTTTCCAGTTGGATCCATTTTCTCATCTTGAAATAATTCATCATTTTCTTCCATGGGATAATCTAGTTGTGCGTACTCATCTTGCTTTGCTTCATGATAATCCCACTTCTACATTAGTAGGTGGAGATTCTAGAGCAAGCCTTCATTGTGCTATAGGAAGACGATTCTGATTTCTATTCCCAAAGTAATTGGGGAAATTCCTTGGAATATCCTTGTAAGAATTATTATTAGAAACTTGCTTCTTCAAGTCCAACAACTCATTTTCCAACATTTGAACCATGAGATCAAAAAAGTTGGAGTTGGTATTGGAAGCTACATAATTTGATGCTTGCCCTTTTCTGTTTGTATTTGTTCTTATTTCATCGAAAATAATTAAGTCATCCTAGAGACTTGTAGCTAACTACTAAGCTAATTCAACATCAACAAGAATTTCCTTACACAAAAGGAAACTCACCTTGGGGAGTTGTGTATTGATGAAGAATCACTTCAGAATATGGGCCATTGGTTTGGCCTCTGTGGGAATCCTTGTCATCAACTTATTAAACTTAGCCACAAACTCACACATGGGTTCATGGGCTTCTTTCCTCATGGTTGTAAGCTACGCCAACAAGGCATGTGCATCTTATGCAGGTTTGAATCTTTCTTCAAACTTGGTGTAGAGAGTCTTCCAGTTTGTAACCATAACAAGAGCAAGAGTATAGAATCACTCAACAACTACTCCTTGTAGAGTTTCGATGAACAACCTCACAACAACATCCTCATGTTTAACTCCAAGAACACCACAAAAAATGTCGAAGGCAACAATGTGCTCATCTAGATGTTGCTTGCCATCATTGTAGAATTTCAGAATGTTCTTTTATGAAACATGTAAAGGGGATACCAAACTGAGAGGGCCAAAAGCATTACCCCAAGGTCCAACAGGTGGTGGTTGATCCATAATGATTTGAATAACAGGTACTTGAACTGGAACTCAATGGAAGATAGATGATTCAAGTTTGGAAGTGATGATCTTAATCTTCATGGAGGATAACTTGCGGTATGTTGTAATGATGAACTTGCTTGTGGAGGAGAAGGAAGAATATTATGTCGCTGAAACAATTGATAAAATGGATCCACCACACCTTGTGCCCTTAAACCTTGTGTATAACATCTATTAGCCGAAATGTAGACTTTGAAACAAAATATAAATTAGCAATAAAAATATAAACAAGATCACAATAAGATACTGGAGTGGTTATTAACTTCAATCAAAAGCATGAGGCTTTGATTGCATGCTTCGTTCCCCAGTAGAGTAACCAAAAAATTGTTGGGTGAAAATTCTATAATCCCTTTAAGGATTACAAAACTTGTGTTTCAACCATAGTTATGCGAGATGAAATCTATCCTCTCGAAAAGGGGAGGTGCCCTTCTTACTACTTACAAAATTGAACGGTAAACTATTCTAATATATACACTACTCAAATCATATGGGTCTATGTCACATTCATGATTCTCTCTTTTTTCAGAGAATATGTTTACAGTGTTCCATGATTTTATATTTCTTGATGCAATACAACTCTAAATAAAATCTAGGCAGTAATTCCAATACTTCCAACTTGTCAAAGAATAGTCTAGGAGTACCAGTGTGATAAAGATACATAACCAAAAGGCTCACTGAGGCACAAAGTTGTTCCGTAGTCTTCAACGATGAATTTTCAATAAAGTAACCAACAAAGGTAAATGAAGCACAAAGTCTTTACAAAGCCTTCAAGATAACTCACCAATATTGTTAGTAATTACATGTTTCCAAGTAAAAGGCACAATACAAATTCTACACAAATTATCTTGAAAGCCTTTCAATCTCAATTTAAATACTGCAAATTCAATCCAATAATAAGATAAACTTATGAGAATGACTCAGGATTTTGCTCAATTTTATTTTTCTTAGAAGAAAGTGTATACACTTTCTTGTCTAGCTCTAGCTTCATCTTGGAAATCTAAGCAATATTCTCCAATGCAACAGTCATATACTTCAAGCCTTGTTCAATTATTCTATCAAAAAACTCATAAATGATTTTTCCTTTAGAATAATAATTTTCCACCTTTTGAACAATTGGCTCTTTAGTACTCATCATGGCCATTGGCTGCACATTCTCTGATGTTCCTAAATTTTTTTTAAACACTAATGCATAGTTTTCAGCCTTTTCCTTGTACATATCCTTGGATTTCTCCATCTTATCCAAACTTTACATCAAAGCACTTAAAGATAATTAAGCATCTTCTTTGGTGCTTGCATTGGTGACTTTCCCAAGTTCAATTCTTGTCATGGTATAATATTCCATGTTGACCTCACCCTTACCTTGTGGAGGTGATGCAATATCTCCATACTTGTGTCTTGATTTATCCACATGCAACCTAGAGTGAATCCTTGGTTTCTTCTTCCCCTTTGATTTTAGAAGTACTATCTCCTCAAAATCTAACTTGTCAGCATAAACCATCTGCTTCTTTTGTTTATAAACTTGTGAGACTAACCAAGGAAGAATAAATGAAACATTCCCTTCTTGACCTATCGACAATTCCTATCTAGCAGCTGTATCTGTAGAAACAAGTGTTGTAGTCACAATTGGGTTTGTTTCAGTCATCACTACTCCATGAGTTTGTAGATTTGATGTATTCGACAATGATTCTTTGATACACCAATCAAATTCGGCTTGTGATGAAATATCATATGATGGTGAAGAGAAACGAGGAATTGATGATGGTGAACCTGAGGAAACATTAGTACTTCAAAAAATTGATCCAATGGAAGGAGTGGAATGAGCTGAATGAACTAATGGGGAGTTGTTACTTTCAGTGCATGCAAACCAATTGTATGTGGAGGTGAAGTAGGAAGAGACAATGAAGGAGAAGTGGGAATAGAAGGTGTGTGAGGTGTGGTAGGAATGACGTGTGATGATGTATGTGGAGGATATTTGGCAATGTTCTCTTGTGGAGAAAATTTCATTTCCTCATCATGCATTTCTATTCTTCATTACCTTCCTCCTCTTCTCGATCTTCCTCTGATTGTTCATCTTCTCTAGATTGTTCACTTTTAGATCCTTCTTCTTCTTCAGGCTATTCATCTGATTCGGGCTCTGGTTCTTCTTCAACAACTTGTCCTTCCTCAGTAATGTTCCCCTCTTCAGTAGTTTGTACCATACTATTTCCATAGGTGAATTTAATTTTGGGTCCTCTATGTGAAGAAGGAGCAACACTTGCTCTATGCTTAGTTCAGAGCTCTTGCTGTCCACTAGCTTTACCTTTTGATATCTCTCCCTCAAATTCTATCCTGAAGGGCTTCAATTGAAAACCTTGCCTTTGTAGCCATTCACTTGTATTGTACAAAATATGAGCAAACCTCTGTCTAATGGAAATATTCTCTTTTTTAGACCATTTAATTGGAGGCAAGGAATTCCTTTCTATTTCTTTTTCATCATATGCAGAATTCAAAATATCACCAAGATCTTTGAAATATTTTGGAAGATCTGCCAAACCTAGATCATTAATTTGTTCCATAGTAAGTCTACAAAAATCCATTCTCTGGATGTCTTCCTCATCTCTACATTATGCCCATATTTCTTCACAGCGATAAACATGAGTGACCCTTCTTAATTTTTCTTTTTACATATTTATAGTCAAAATCATGCCTATATTTGTATGACCTTATGGTCATAATTTTCATCTTTATAGCTACTGATTTGGCCTTTTGTACACTTTGAATTGAGTATCTTTCAATAGCAATTGGAAACTTGATTACTGGTTTATGAATAGCCCGACGTTCTTAGTGTATTGTGATGAGTTGTTTGCATAAATCCATTAACACCCACTTGTCAGAAGGATATCTTGGCAACATATATGGGCATACAATGTAGCATCCTAATCTCAAGTATGTAAAGGTGGGAAACTACAAGAAAATAAATCCATACTTATTTACAACTTTCCACACTTGATCAAATACTCTTTTATTTTCAAAGGTTGGGCCAAACATGAAAAGCAATGGTGCGAAGAAGGCATCATTCACTCTTCTGAAATGCTTAATGCTGCCTCTCAAAGTGATTTGAGGATAAAAATTATGTACATGCAAAAGACTCCTATTTTCTTCCATTGACAAACCTGGATATTTCCTCATCATAGCCGCATCATACATTAGGTATGAGGTCATATAGAATTTCAGGGTAGATTGAACATTGATTAGTTGTTCATGAATATCATTGCTTATCTATGCACCCCAATCAATATGTGAATTCTTTCTTCTGATGACCCTAATGTATTCATACATCCATTCCTAAAAATTGATGAGGGTGGTAACCCTTTCACTCTACTTAGTAAAGTGATCATACCACAAAAATCTTCGAAGTCATTGCGAGGGAGATTCTTAGGCCATCTGGAAAAGGTGGGCCTTGGAGATTTCAACCATAACATGTTGATCAACTGATTGGATTCATTTTGGTTCTTATCATAACCCTCCTGAGTACGTTGAATAGACATATTTGTATACTCATACATGGTTGGAACCTTGAAGACTACATCAAAGAAATCTGCATCTAATCTCTTCATTATTTGCCTAGAAGAGTCTTTAACACTCCTATCATCTCTGAAATAGTGTGAGGCAATTTGTAAAATGAATTTTGGGTAGCGATCCGCCACTAGAAATGAGGCTAATCGATGAAGATTTCTATGAAAAATGGCTAGAAAATCTCCTTCCAAGCGTTTCGTTTCTATTCTCTTAATAAAAACCCCATGTAAAGGTGCCCGATCTCCATATCCTTGATATCATCAATCTTGGATGTTACAAATATGGGTGGGTAGACACCTTGATACTTATACTTCATCTTGTCTTTATTGGATGATGAAGGAGACTCCTCCATTGTCATTAAGAGCACAAGAGATCACTGAAAACCACCTTTGAAGAGTACTTGATAGGAGATAACTGCAAGGAACCATGTATTTATTCAATGTTAGGAGAATATGCATTATGGAACATGGGAATGTGGGAAGCTAGGTGCGCACTTTGGAGTGAGTGAACATAAGCCATGGAGTGTGAAAAACTGAGAAAATGCAAAATTAATGAAGTTCATAAGCGTTTTGGAAGAATTCTGAGTGTTAGCAAAATTTCTGATTTTTGTGCAAGGGCGTTGAAAATTAGCTCCCTTACACCTTGAGGAGTTTCACTTTATGTAACAATGCTAAAAAATAACACTTCTGCATCTTTGAAAGACTTTGAAAGGTTCAAGGCATGGGTGAACTTTTTTACTCCCATGAAATTTCTTGGGAAGATTGTTTTCATGCAATAATAGTGAACAATCATGCCTTTACATTTGGAATGAATTGACTCTACATTTTGGAGAGGCGATGAAAAGCACCACCTATACATTAGGGAAAATGAGTTGTGTTTGTAGGAGTGGTGTTTTTAGCCACTCACACATCTAAGAATTAAGTAGACTAAATTCTTGCAGGGGCGACAATTAATTGAACCACCAAAAATACACACTTAGGGAAATAGGATTCCCCAATAGGCTCCTAGTGTTTTTCACCTAGAAGCTTGGTTGAGGAATGACTCTCTTTCGCACTAAGGATTCTTGGTGATTTCATTCAAAGGATAAGGGGTTTGATGTGATGTGTGTAGAATGTGTCTAAGTGATGGAAATTGAAAATAGAAATTAACTACTAATGTAAAACCTACAGAATGCAACTATGCTGGAAAATACATTGTGATATGCAGATAACCTAAGAAACATAAACAAACTGCTAAAAAAATAAACAAAAATGAAGGGGTGCACTTGGGAATAAGTTGCAGACTGAATTGGAATCTGGAGATGCTGCTGAATTTGGAATTTAAGCCTACTGGGACACTTACGCCACTTTGGGCGACCTAGTCCCAAATCTGGAAAACTCCATCAGAGCTCGTTTCGACCAAAAGGGTATCTAAATATACCAAAACCTTTGAGAGGTAGGTTCAGAGGGACTAGGTTGCCATTGTTGGTGACTTAGTCCTCTTTAGAATTTATGGAAATTAGAGAGTGGAATTTGAAGCCCTTGGTCTGCAATTTCTGCTCCTCTAGGTATCCTATCCTAAAAGTGAAGATTCTGGTTTGCAGGTGTCCTCCAAGCATCAACTAGGGTTTTTCCAACCTTGAAGAGCTTTGGAAATTTGTTGAAAACTTTTCCACCTTGGTTCTTAGCCAAATTTGCACACAAGACCTGCAAATCACACAAAGGGGGAAAGCTTGTTGATTGTTAGGGATTGGGGGTTTTCCTTAGTCAAACCCATTTTGAGTAATCAAACCAAGATGATGAAAATATAATGAAATGAAGAATGAAACAATAGAGTTTACCTTGCCATGATGATTGATCTTGAGTTGTAGAAATGTTGGATTTTTCCCTTGAATTCTTCTTGAGAGATGTCTTGATGGCTTAAAGTACTCAAACCCTAGCTTGCTTGAGAAGAGTGAGAGAGGAGTGAAGAGTGAATAATGAACTAGGAGGAGAAAAATGACACTAAGAAGGTGAAAAATGAGGGGAAAACCCTTATGTATAGAATTTATGCCCTAATTTTGTCAAAATAACACCACACACGCCAACATTAGGGTTTTAGAGACAAAATCCTGATTTATTTTTTAAGCTAAATTTGAATTCTAAGCCACATGGGACTAGGTTGCCCAAGGTGGTGACCTAGTCCACCTGGACATTTTTGATTGGATGTTGAGAATTAAAAGGTGATTATTGTTGTTTGTCAAGATTATCTCACAAAACACACTAAAGTAAGGCATGTAAGTGCATTAAGGGGTCATTATGCCATAAGAAAGGGTTGATTAAGTGATGAAAAGCCTAGGAAAATGTGAAAATGTTTTACAAAACCTTACAACACCTTGACACAAGGGTTGGAAAGGGGTAAAAAGAGGTCCAAAATCCATAGGCAAGGGCCTAAATGTTTGAAAAGTGTCAAGGCTACATTTTTTGGCGACACATTTAGCCCCCAATTTAGGGAGACGATGAACTTGCTTCAAAATCACACTTAAGTAGTCCAATGGAGATGGTGAAGAATGAGAAAGATGAAGAAGGCAGACACGCCCCTAGGATTCTAGATTCTAGGTCAAAAAGACATAAGTGCAAGAGGACACATTCAAGGGTGAATGAATTGCAAAAAATTGAGATACATGATCATGCGATGACAAGAACTATAAGGAAGAGAAGAAGGAAAGTAAAAACGGTTGGATCAAGCTTCAATCACTTTTCTAGCTAGTTGTGGATCGGATCTAGGCTGTTTGTCCAAAAAGAGAAGATGTATACTCACTCTGGGGTGACGAGAATTTTGGTTGTCCACTCGGTGAGAAGGCCCAAACAGTGAGAAACATAGGTGGCTATGGTGAAAGTCATGCCACTGGTTGGGCTTCTTGCTTAAACCATACCAAGGTTATATCTCGTGATAACTTTGATAAGGTGCCACAAAAGAAAATGATTTTTGAAAATGATGTAAGGAATGTTCAAAGGGATTTTTCTTTCCTTTATGCGATATCTCATCTTAAGGAACATGATGTGTAATGTATCCAAGAGAGGAAAAGTGCAAATGGACTCATCTTGTATCCAAGAGAGGAAGGACTCATCTTGTATGCAAAAGAGGAAAAAATGCAAATGTCTCATCCTGAGAAACATTGTACCTAATGTTTCTAAGAGAGGGAATCGGGAGAAAAATAAAATCACACAATGAAATGTGAGTGTTGTTGTATGCCCCCACTTTAAAGCGGTTGTTAACACAATTATTGTGAGCAATTGATTTAAAGTAGAAGAAGAGGACATGCAAGCTTGTTCAAAAAGCTCTATGCCAAGTCACATGTTTCCAAATTAAGCTACGTCATGAAGAGGGGAGTAGTATGTCACATGCGAGTCAACTTAAGACATGTCGTCCACATCCCAAGCTTGCTCTTATATGTTCATGAAAGGTGAATGACTAGTTGAAAGAGACAACGAAAAGTGACATATGAGGGAAAAGGCTAACTAACCCCTTGCCCCCACTTAGTGAAGGACAAGAGTGAGTTGAAAGGATTGATGAGATGCAAGGTAGAGTGAAAATCAATATCAAAATCAATATCAATTAGAGGAATGAGGTGCCCCTACACAAGGGAGAATAAAAAAATCCTTAATATGTTAGATTTTTCTACTCAAGGCCTTACACTCATTAGTGTGATGACCATGAACTCGGTGGTAGGCACAAAAGGAATGTTTGTGGTAACATTTATTTTGAGTTAAGGGAGAGAGAGATATCAAGTGATCTTGGAGGATTCTCAATAAGATACCTTCTTGATCGAAGGTAAAAGGTGTTCCTTTGGTTTGCAGAAAAGAAGTGTCTTGCTAAAGTATAGGATGCCATACCTATGCAAGGCATTATAGATTGTGAGATTTTGTAGACTCCTTTGGAGGAGTGTCTAAAATATAAATCATTAGTTGGTTGCAAGATGACATTTTCCTTAAGCAAAGAGTCCTTTGTTGGCTGCAATGGTTGCAAAGGATCACTTTCTAAGGTTGTGTTAGAAGGGTGATTGGGGATGGTGTTGATGTGAGAGGAAGGTTTGATGATTTTTATTAAAGGACAATAACCAAGACCATGATGTGTTGTTTGTGTATTATGCTTGATAGGGGTGCAAATACCTTGTTCATTAGCACCACATCCTTTTCCACTATAGCCAAGTTGTTTCATAAACTCATAACCATTTCCATAAAGCTTTTTTAGTGCTTTTGGATCGAGTGAGGGGTCGTTGTTGGCTGTATTGGTTAAAGTAGTTGAGGTAGATTCTTTTAAAGGATCAGTCGAGTCTCTTGTGGACAAGACCACATTTCCCTTTTCAGAGTTTTTGTTGGAGATATTGGATTCTCCTAGTAAAGGAGGGGTGAAGTCTAAGGAACCCCAATCATCGTCTAAGGGTGTTGGTTGTATGGGTTCCACTTGGGTGGTTGGTGTTAAGGTGTTGAAATGATTCTCTTTGGATTTTTCAATGTTCAAGTAACTATTAGGTTTAGGGTCAACTTCAAGTGTGTAAAATTTATTATTGTAGATGTACTTCATCTTGCGATGAAGAGTGGAAGGCACACCATTCATTGCATGAATCCATGGTCTGCCTAAGAGAATATTGTATGAAAGTTCATGAGGCATAACATGGATTTTAGTGCCCAATGTGGACATTCCAACTGTAAGAGGTATATAGTGATCACACTGAGCAATTGCTTAGTGACGTTGTCGAATCCACTAATAGATAGAGAATCCGGTTTGATGTGGGATCTATCAATGCTAAGCCTATCCAAAAGGCGCACACTACACATTAAGAGCATAGCCGGTATCTACAAGAGTTATCTTGATCCCTTTTGTTTTTTATAGAGAGATTATTACTAAAGCTTCATTTTGTTTTTGCACTTCCAAAGGAGGGAGCTCACTTTGGTGAAAAATAATATCAACATTAATTTTGTGAATAATAGATGCTATATCATTGGGTTGCACATTAGAAGGGTTAGGAACTTTTTGTAAGGCTTCTTGCATTATGTTTTTGGTAGTGAGGGGAGACTTGAATGAGATCCCATAATGATATATTAGCGAGAGTATTCCTTAGTTGGTCAACAAGGTCATACTCCCTAAGAAGTGAATTTAAGCAAGGGGCAGTAGGAAGAATGGAGGGGATGAAGGTAAGGAGGTTGAGGTAGGTTGTTGTGAGCACGGGTTGTTTCTTGTATAATGTGTGTGAGCAACGATATTAAAAATCAGTTGCTGTGGCACATTATTCTGAGGTGGGTAGAGAATGAATTTAGGTTGAGGGTTTTTTTGAGGTGGATAAAGGATGAGTTGAGGTTGAATAATATTAACATCCTTTAGGGAAGGAGAGTCTAACATAGGATCTGCAACTTCTTCTAAGGGAATAATATTAGTATTGTTAATGTCTTGCATCATGAATGCCTCCATAGGAGGAGATATTTTAAGATAACTACAAGCCTCATGTTCATGACATTTAAGGATTGGTTCTTCGAAAGTGACTTCATCATGTTGGAATTGTGTGCCTCAATTCCACTAGCCTGAACTTATGAGAGAGCAACGTCAGTGTGACTGCTAAGATGTCTGGCTGAATTGCATAATTATTACATTCATTCTTGTACCACTGTACCGCCAGGTAATATGGTGAGAGAGGTGTGGTAGCGTGATTACCGCCATACCATGGGAGCCTTTTGGCTGAGACACGGTAGTGCAGTGTATACCACCATACTTCATGAACCTTTTCACAGTCAAGCAATAGTGCGATATACTACCATATCATGAGAGCCTTGTGACTATTTGGTGGTAGTGCGGTGATACCATCATATCTCAAGAGATTTCATACAAAGGTGCGATAGTGTGGTGATACTGCCATATTGTGGGAAACTTCAACCTGGTGAGTAGTAGCGCAATATACCACCACACCGCGATAGGACTTGGAGGAGCATGTGGTGGTGCGATGTAGTCACTACCACACCACAAGGGTGTTGTGTCTTGGTTGTGGTAGAGAGGTGGGCATTAGAATTTATCTGGCTGGATGAAGGACACTAACTTGGCTGATTCAATGGTTGTCCTATGTGGTTGGTTGTGGACAAATGGGAGAAGCAGAATGTAAACCATTGACAGTTGGAATGTTGTGACCATTGGAAGATCAAAAAACCATTTGAGAATGTGAAAATAATGGAACTCTCTCTGTATGTTCAATGGTGGGAGTTGGAGGATGAGTATATTGTTCTAAGAGGTGACTTCACCCTCTCTCTATGAATTTTATCTGTATACTATGTGAGAGTATTGTAATAGTGTGAAGGTTGTAATGGATTGAGAGGTTGATAAGATAAGTGTAAATTGGAGAGAGAGAAACTCTTGTCATAGGGTTGCTGCTAGTATGTCTCCATAATGAAACAAGATGTAATCTTCGTAAAGGCTTAGTGCATGAGTTGTATTTGTAACTATTCTGTTGCATGAATAATACAATAGAAATTTAGGCTTTTGGAGTGTGGGTTTTTTTTTACCCGAAAGGGTTTTCCCCACGTAAATCCGTGTGTTATGTCCCATCTTTCATGTTTCATGTTTCTTGGTTAGAATCTGTTCATGTTTGTTGTTGAAACTGAATTTGCATAATTTTCTCTCAGAAGGATTAATGTGGGAAATGAACTGTGTTTGATTTTTCTTTGTGACATAGTTGTACGTGTTTTTGAGGCAATCTAATTGAAATTAAAGTTACCGAAGGCACTATAGATCTTAGATACTTATCTGAGATGACCAAGATTTCCCAAAAAGTGGTATCAGAGCCTTCTTTTGGTTGCTAGTTCTGGGCATTTCTCCTGCAAAGATCTCTTAGTCTATTAGGCTTGAGGAAGTCTAGAGGAATCGACTGTTGTATTGATCCTTTGGTGAGTGGAAGTCTTGTGGTATACAGAGACAACACGCGGCTTGAAGGATGGTGAAGGAGGAGACAATTGAGTTGGTCATGTTGAATTGCTGTGATCTGTGTCTCCTAGTTGGCAGCGGTATAACCTTGATGTATGAGGTGGATTTATTTGCTTCATGGCTATGTAGCTGTAAAGATTTCATATTAGGTGTCTGTGTGAGAGGATCCCTAGTAATATGGAGAGGCATGGGTTGTTTCTCAACCATGGAAGAGAGTGCTTATGTTGGGTGGTGTTTCTTGGTGTTAGAAGGCATTGTTTTTTGTTAACCTCAAATGCATAAATGCTATGGAGTTAATCATAAGATGATTTGAAAGCTTCTGAAATAGCCTATCTCTTTTTTAGATGCATGTGCATATTGGTGGTTTTGGAGTTGGCTTGAAATGGGCCTAGAGTTCCTAAATTTTTGTTCCTTTTTTAAGGATGTATTGTACTTGCATGTTTTTTTATGGTTTTGTAGGTTTTACATGGTCAAGAAAACTTGCTATTTTGTGGATCTACTTAATATCTATTTTCTAGAATCGTGCTTCCTCAGGGTGCTACTGGATGAGATAGTTGAAACTCTACTTGCATGCTTTATGCATGGTGAGAGAAGGTGTGATTCTTTCTCTATATAGAAATGTTTGGTATGTGATTAGTCATTCATCGTTCTATGGAAATGCTTGATGGATTCCTTTACTCTAGTGCTTGGTGTGGACATAATTCGAAAATCAGATCTGTACTTAATTTGGTGTTTGAGTCAGGGTGTCTACATGTTTTCTCTTTTGTGAGACCTCATATTGTGCAAGACATTGATGTGATTGTTAATCTTCATGTTTCATTTATTGGATCTATGGGTTGTACAATGTCTTTACCCAAAATTTTGCAATGAGACAACTTGGAAGTGGATTGTCTATATCCACACAATTTGATTCAATGTTTATGAAGACTTGTAAGCTGGCCTTGTATGATGTCATTTGTGCAGTGGTGTGACTATTTTAAGGTAAGAGGATGGATGATAAGTAAATTATGGAGTCATTTAACATGGTGAATATCCTTATGAGATCTTGGTTTCACTTGGGATAATTAGCAGTACAACTATATGTTTGTGGACTTGAAAGTTTTTTTTTTTCAGTTTTGGAGATGGTTGGTCATGATGCTGTAATGATCTAAAATGATATCAAATCATAGTCAATAAAATGCAAAGGAGGAATGAAGAGAAAAGGAATGAGAGTAGAACAGTCTCACCCATTTCTCTCCTCCATGGCTCACTTCTATTGAACCTCCTCTACTTGCTGCAATATGATGGATGCCCTCAGCTTTTGTGTGAGCAAAATAAGTTTATGACATGACCTAGCAAGTGTTGAAGGATTTAATCTAAAATGCAAGAGAATAAATCTACATGCAAAGTAAATAAGTCTGCAAAAGACAATGTTAGATGATAAAATATGAAAATGCAAGATTATCTAAAAATGCAAGAGATGAAATATGTGAAAATGACAAGAGATAATAATGGATAGCCAGTGATAGATATGAGACAAAATTGACATTTTATAGAAAATGCAATTTTGTATGGACGGGTGAGATTAAAGACTGATAAATGACCTAGAATCTATGGACAAGATTCAATATGACAACCCACAATTAGGGTTAGGGCAACATTAGGTCAAATTCGAAATGAATGGACAAGATTGATTTTAAGAAAAATCAAATCAAGGGTTGACAATGCATGTGACAAGGCACACAAACCGAAATTGTTGGGGAATCAAATAATAATTTAAAATTATTTAATTCAAGAGGGGTTGTTGACTTTTTAAATTAAAAACTATTTTAATTCAAAAAGGGTGGGGTCATGTGACAATAAATAATTTAAATTAAATTATTTACAAAAGAAGGGATTTTTAAAGAGGGACTTATTTTAAATAAATAAGATTTATTTAAAATGAGCACAATAAAAGAGGAGAAATTAAATAATAAAATTATTTAATTTAGGTGGTGGGACTTATTTTAAATAAATAAGATTTTATTTAAAATGAGGAGAATGTGAAGATGGCCATAATTAAATAAATAAAAGAATTTATTTAATTACAAGAGGACTTTAAATTAGAGACATATTAAATAAATAAAGTTATTTATTTAATAATCAAGAAGACATAATGGACAAGGATAATTAAATAAATTAGGAAATTTATTTAATTATAGAAAGACATTAGACAATTAGTGACGTAATTAAATAAATAAATAAAATTTATTTATTTAATAATCATGAAGAATAAAAAAAATATGAATTAATTAAATAATCATGAACTATTTAATTAATAGTCGAATGTGGACCAAGGACATAATTAAAATGTCTTAATTATGCTAGGAAGAAAGAGATTAGAAATAGAGCTTGCAAGCCTAGCTCATTTTTATGTGTCTACATTTTCCCCTCTTTGTCATAATGCAGCCTGTCGCATTGTGGCAAAGAAAATAAGTCAAAAATATGCCCCAGTGCAAGATAAGATAAGGAAGAATGATGAGGAGGGTTGCGGTATGCCCCCTCGAGAGGACAGTTGGGTTTCAAGAACACAAGTGTGCTCTCGAAATGTAATGAGAAGAATAGAATACGGAGAAAAAGAAATATTAGTGAAAAAGATATGGTTGATGATATGAATGCAATGCCTACATGAGATGCATGTTAGTTCCTAAATCAAATCCTTCAACGTTTGCCAGAGTACTAATTGCTCGAATCATCATTGGGCGGTAAAAAAAATGACACAAATGGACAACAAACACCATGGTATGACATAGACCAAGGTGTGCAAGGTCATCCACTTCCAAAACAGACAGTCATAGACAAGGAATGTCCTAACTCATACTAGACGCCCAATTGCCCCAGTCCTTTTGTCAAGACAATCCACAGACAATAGTCGAAGAAAAATAAAATAGGTCAATGAGACGTCATCGCACCTCTAAATCCTTCAGGGGACATCCTTGAGGTAGCTAGTAACATGACCAAAAGACAAGTCAATAAAAAGATAAGACAAAATAGCCAAAAAATTAACAGCCATTTAATTGTATTGCTAATGTTTGTTTGCCGAAGATTAATTGTTTTGATAGTTTGACAGTTTTGACAGTTTGACGGTTTGACGGTGCCTAAGGTCAGGAAGGACACATCCTGAAAAGGCAAATGACATTTTGACGAGGTCCAAATCCAAGAAGGACACATCTTGAAGAGGACCAAAAAGGTGACGAGATTGATATTTTGACTAATGCTTTGGCAAGCTGACTGATTTTGACTGTATGATTGAGTGGCTTATGTTGTCTAATTTTGACCAATTTTGACAGTGACGTTTTGAATGACTGTCTTGTGTCAAGTGTGACTATGTCCACTTTATTTGACTGACGCAACCATGTTTGACTTATGATTTTATTTTGACAAACCTAAAAGGACTAACCTAATGTCTCGGGGATTCAAAGATGAATCTTGCCTACGTAGCAAATGCGCAGAGACAACGTAGTTCGGACTTGGACAAAAGATTGACTGATGTGATTGATTGAATTGATCAGATTGACTTTGACTTTGTTTTTGGGATTTTGACATTGATTTGGATGTTTTTGTATTTTATCAGGACATTTTTCAATTTTTAGGTCTTTTTTCAGGACTTTATACAATTTTTAGGATTCTTTTAGGACTTTTTCAGATTTTTATGATTTTTTTGATGTTTTACGATAATTATGACAAATGCATGTGAATGATGCCGACGCGCATGAATCCAAGGACAACCATGATTTTGCTGCTAGCCAAGCTGAATACCGACGGACAGGTGATGATGACGATGACAACGTTGTTTGACGTGGGAAGGACACATCCCGAAACAACTTGAAAATGACAAAGGTTGTTTGACGTGGGAAGGACACATCCCGAAACAACGTGAAGATGACAATGATATTATTTGACAAGAGTATAAAAGTCTGCAGTAGGTCTAGGGACAAAGCCAAGGAATGTTTTGGATAATGTGCCAGGTTTTCCATATTGTTGCATTTTGAATGACTTAAGTGAGGACTAAATGGGATGACGGAGGATCTATAAACCATTGACAAGGGAAACCAAGATGGGTGATAGGTATAAAGCAAGAGAGACTGATGACTTGGACTAGGAGAATTATCATATGGTCTCCAAGGATGATGTAGCATAGTGAAATAGAGGCTATGAAGGTAATGACATGATACTTTGTGACTAGTGTATGACCAAAAGATAGACATGTCAAAAAAATTTCCAAAGTATGATTTGTATTTTTGCCCCAGTCTTTGTCAAGATCAAAGTAGGTGGGAAAAATGGATGGACGCGATAAGGTTTAGATGGGTGAATGGAAAATGTCATGGGAAATGCATGGGAGATGAGACAACTTGCCCCCAAGTGTAATGGTCCACATAGATGATTTATTCTACACATGATGCCTGTTTGCCAGGTTTTCATCATGGTACTTATCCAGAGCGCCTGTTTGCCAGGTTTTCACCGTTGGATGAAATTATTTTTGTCTTTTTTTATCTTTGTCAATTTTTTTGTATTTTTGAATTTTTGCCGAATAGCCTTGATGCTTTACATGACCTCTGACTATGCTGAAGCTTTTGACGATGCTGATGTAGAGACTGGTGTCATGACATGCCAATAATGATCTTTCTGAAGTAGTTGCCTTGTCAGGATGATAGCACTTGCATAGAGCTGATTGATGTCATTGTGATCCTTTTTGATACTAGAGTTGGCCTTATCAGAATATGCACATCGCGATAGAGTGCCATGAGAGTCCTTATGATAAAGAGTTGCTGCCAAGATGCGACGGATTTGTGACATGGGACGTTTGGTCTTTAAGGATGATGTAGGATTATGATAGATGACGGTGGACATGGACGGGTTGGTGGGATGTTTGGATGTAGCCGTTTTTATTCTCCAATAATTGATGATGGAGGTTGGATCTTTGATAGCGTTTGGAACCAACACTTTTATATGTCTTGTTTGATGGCCATTTTGAAGGAGGTGGACATTGATTATATGTGGGAGTCCTCTTATGCTGTGGCTCCATATTTTTCTTGACTTTTGGATTGGGCATATTTTCGTTGCCTGGTTTATTCTTTTCTTGACTTGACTCACTTTGTTTTGGGATCCATTTTAGCTTCATTCGTCCACTTGACTTTTTGTCTGATTTGATGGCCTTTGACATTTGATTTTGGACTTTAGACTTGTAATAATTTTGCTTTTGTTGGTTCCAAATGGAAGGCTTATTCTTGTTGGAATGGCGATGTATGGTGTGGATGGAAGGAGTGTTGGCAGCAACCTTATGACAAGGACTACTCATGACGTCCATTTTGATGTTTGTATTAGATAAAGTTGCCCCCAATATCGAGGAGGTATCATTAACATCATTAGATTTTCTGACTGATGAATAACCAAGACCTTGATGTCTGTAATTTGCTTGAACTTGTATAGGTTCAATAATGCCTTGTTCATGTTGCCTAATCCTTTGCCTTGATAATGCATGTTTTGACAGATTTTGTTGGCGATGGGATACTTGTTATTGTGGAAGCAAGATGCTAACCCATCTTTATTGTGGAAATGATTGCTTGAAATCTTCTCATCTGTGAGAAAGCCTACTCTGACAAAGATAGATGATCCTAATTGATAGGATGTTGTAGCTTCATTGACATATTGGATAGATTTTTGACTGACATCTTCGATTTGATTTCCTGTCATATCAAATTCTGATGATTCTGTTGGTGCTTCCAAGTCTATGTCAAAACCGTCTTCATGGTCATTGTCATAGAGCCCACTGAATTCAGTTATAGCTTGATCATTTGCAAATATGTCCATGCTAGGAGACTCTTGTTCTAGGGGAAGATCATCTATGTGTTCCATGGAGGCAAGTGTTTCATTGTGGAAAGTGTCAATACTTGAAGTTTGGATGGAATCATCTTCAAGTGTGTCATCATGAATGGCATATAGGTCAAGGAGTGGATCATTTTGGACTTCTTCAAAAGTAGTGTCTTGATCAAATATGGGCTCAGTTGAAATGACATGATCGAAAATAGGGTCTTGACCAAGGATAGGTTCGTCTTGAATGACATGGTTTTGGATGGACTCTTGACCAAGGATAGGTTCATCTTGAATGACATGGTTTTGGATGGACTCTTGACCAATGATAGGTTCATCTTGAATGAAATGGTTTTGGATGGACTCTTGACCAAGGATAGGTGTATTTGGTATGCCATGATGGTCTAGGAGGACTTCTTGAATGGATGTAAAGATGGGGTCATGGAATGGACTACTTTGATCTTGACATGATGGTGATGTTATGACGTTGTGCTTTGGACTTGCCTCTTGACATGTATCCTCAAGTGTATGCAAGGAGATGGGACTTTGGAGACCATGACTAGATGTGTTTTCATGACCCAATGGAGTGTCTTGAAATGGATTGGTGCATGTTGGACTAGGATATGACATGGAAGTTTGGACTTGGTTGAGGGATGAAGGACTAGGATTAGAATAGGACATGACTTCATGACAAGGATATGACATGGATAAAGGATTAGGATGTGATGTGGATGGAGGATTAGGATATGACATGGATAGTTGGTTTGGATTGATGGATGGTTGATTTCCCTTGTCAAAGTTAGGGTGGGTTTGACTAATGGAAGTTTGTTGTGACTTAGTGCCATGGATGGTGTTAGGGGACTCTTGATAGTAGATGGATAGAGGACTAGGACTCATGGATTGTTGGCAAGATGGATAGATGGATGGAGGGCTAGGGGTTGTAAATTTGGACTTGGATTGAAGGTATAGTATTTTGAATTCCCTAGCAAGTTGTGCTTGACCCTTACTATTGAATTGACATTCAATTTGACTAGCAAGCATGTCATAGTGATTTGAAGACATGATGGTGGATGAAATGAGACTATGCTTTATGCAAGGTGACAATGCAAAGTGATAAAAGGGGATTCCTTATGCCAAATGATCTTTAGGAAAGGTTTTCTAACCACTCAAAGTTTGACCAATGTCTTGATTTGGATTGTCAAAGGACTGATTTGAAGGACAAGATGATAAAATGACAAGGTGAGATTTCCACACTAGACTTATGAGTTGGAAGCAGCTCACCAAAGGACAATGACTAAGGATTGATTTATTTGACTTGGTCCAATGAAAATGTATTTTAAGACAAAGGTTTGACAAAGAAAGGAAAGTTTTCCTATCCCAAAGTGTGCAAAATTGAGGACTTGATTTGACAAATGTGGTTCATGATGGAAAATTCGTTGCAAAAAGTGATTTGACAAAATTTTAGGTTGATTGCAAAGATTTGTTTTAGTTTGGAAAAGTTGTTTCAGATTTTGGCAAGTTTGATATTTATTTGTTGGAATTGTCTGAAAATAGTTGGCAAACACATGGTGTTAAAAATCAACCACATAGAAGTCATTTTACAAAATCTTATGGCTGCAAGGACAATATTCTTTTGGATCCCACTAACCGCATATCCTGAGCGGATGAATTCAGAAGCTTGGCCCCACAGGCTCCCCCTTACAGTGCACTCACTTCTCAGGGCAACCAAGCTTCCAACCTCCATGAAACTCCCATGGTAGATTGATCATCTCTACTAAGAACTGCGCAGGTGCGGGTGTCATCACAATGACCGTTGTTGTACCAAAGAATAGAAGGTTTTTGGCTTGCTAAAACAAGGGATTTAATTCGGACATCCGTTCGAGTGGTTATACATGGGGCCAAGATTAAGCTCCATTATGGAGGCACTCCAGCCTGAAGAGGTTAAGCTCAACAGGGTTTTGGGGAGTACTACTTGGTCTGTATAACATATCTGCACTCGTAATCTTAGGCTTTCCCTTAAGATTCACATTTATATACCGGTCGAAAGTAGCTTGGCTAAAAAGCTTCGTTGCCGGTTTGAGTCGCTTTGGGGTGAGTACTTTTTCCCACCAAAGCAGGCCCAATTTTCTAAAGTTCAACAAAAGAAAATTAAAATATTCATAGTTCAATCGATCCTTGTTTAAAAAAAAGAAGTGAAAACATGAATATCCTAACTCACACTCGCATGGTGTTCATTTTAAGCCCAAATCAGAATGTGTTGACAAACATAAAAAAAACATGGAGTTCATTTTAACCGTTTGTAGTATTTGTCAAAACATGGGGTTCATTTTAACTGTTTGTAGTGTGAGCTAACTAAGAGTTCATTTTAACCCAATGCTATGAAAATGCAAATTCATTTTAAACCAATGAGTTGTAATGCAAGTTGTGTTTTTTTTAGCCCAATGAGTATGCATGCATGTTCATTTTAACCCATGAATGTAAAATGCAAATTTGTCTAAGATTTGTGAAATAAACAAGAAAAATGTTAGACTCCTTGCCACAAGCTGCGAACAAAAAATTAGTAACCCAAAATCTTGAAGCTACTAAACAGAGAAAAAGTGTTGCCCTAACCCTATTTGACTTAGTGCATGCCCAATTCCTAGAGTCAATAACAGTTTCTCTTACACCCAGGATCACACAAGTGTGCAAGGGGAGAGGATACTTCTATTATTGATCACTAGGGTTAGCTAGTCAAAGTAAATCTGATTTTTGGAACTACATTTTACATTAAAATTAAAAACACAGAAAATAGACCTTTACTGAAATTCAAAGAGCTTTCCAGAAATGTAAAGAAACTTGAATAATTCACTGTTTTGCATCCAAAATTAATTTTTTATGAAAAATCATAAAAAAATTATTAAAAATTGAAAACAGCTTCAAATTTTTTTATTTTTTTACTTCAGGTGCCTGACATCATTCCAAACCTGCAAAAAAAAATTTGTGAATAGATCTGCAAAATTGTGTGAGATATAAGTCAATCTTTGCAAAACCCTAATTTTTAAAGATCTATTTTTTGTCGAATTATTTTGCAGGAAAATTAAAAATATAAAAAACAGACCCCTATTGAAATTAAATGAGCTTTCCGAAAATGTAAAGAAATCCGAAAAATTCGCTAATATTCTCTCACAATTGATTTTTCATGAAAATAACCAAAAAATTTATTAAAAATTGAAAACAGATTGATTTTGGACGGGAGGCTCTTGATAATGTCTGCAACCTACAAAAAAAAATTTGTCTGAAAATATGTAGCCGTTTGAAAGATATGGTTGAATCTTTGAAAACCTGCAAAATGGTGCTAAAACCTGCAACAAAAAGCCAAAAACACCTGCAACAAGAAAGATCCAACTCCAAATATCTTAAAAAATTGTCAAAATATGTCAGGTTCACCAATGTAATAAAGGGAAATTTCTATGGTTAGCAATGTAATATGCAGAACATAAAAACCCAAAGTATGGTAATGGAGTGCATTGGAATAGATGAACAACCTCAAAGGTTGTCTTCATCATTTAGTAGTGACTATGGGTTCACCATTTGGTGGTAAATGATCTTCTTTAGTGTTGTAGATGTTACTAGGAGGGACTCTCAGATCCCATTGTTTTAGAAGAGTTCTTCCACATTTGCATGCACACTATTTGAGGATGTGCAACATAATTTAAACCATGGAGCACATTTGGTGTCTTTGGCTGAGGTGTTGGTGGTGCTTGGCAAGTGATACTGGTTTGGAGTTTGTTTTGCTTGATGTCATGTTATACTCTTGATTTCACATTAGAGTTTTGGCATGAGGCTTTACTCTTGAGATCATGGTGAAGTCATTTGGAGCATGGTATCTCCTAAGGGGGATGTGTAGATCATGGTGTCATGATAATTTCATGTTTCAAATTTTTGGAGCTTTGACAACGGTCTAGAGTTTCTCTATGTTTTGAGTACATTGGTCATATGCTTGAGAAGTTCATGTTAAGTACAATAATGTATATTGGAGTTTAGCATGAGATGATCGATTGCTGGTGTTCATGGATACATGGAGAATAAGGTGAGGTTGAAATTATTTTGAGAAAGGTGTTGATTACAGTTGAAATTCTGAGTAGCCTACACCTAGTTGGACGTGAGTTCAACAGAGACCAATGAGGAGATTTCTCTTGGGTAAGTCATGGTCGCTTGTATATCTTGGAGGAGCATTTTATTTCTCCACTCTCGGTCTACTCATAAGTGAAGTCTATTTGAGAGGTATTTTCCCATATATCTTTCAGATGTGTTTTATTCTTTCTTTCATGATATGGATCTTGAAATTTTTGTTTTAAGGTTCTGGAGGATTCATAGTGGAAGGTGGACAACATAGTTTATCTCCTTGAGATTTTGTGTTATATCATTTAGTGATGAGAACTAGTAGGAGATAGTTATATGGGTTGTTTTCCTGAAATGGGAAATGAATTAATTTGTTCTTCTTTGAGATGCTTACATCCATGATTGGTTACATGTTACATATGTTAAGTTTGAACGATTGGGTGTTGTTATGGATTTTCCTTTGGGATGTGAAGGAGATCATACTTGACACAACTAGCTTTTAGAGGTGTATGTAGGAGGATGTTCTATAGGTATATGTTGTGCAGAGTTTCTCTCTTTGGTCTTGGTTGTCTTCTTGGAAGTTTGATTTCATTTTACATTGGTTTTAGATTTGGTCAAAGCTTTTGTTTTCACTCAAGTTTTGAGTGGCAACTTGGAGGTTCTTTATCTTTCGCTATGTTGGGTGTTGAAGAACTTGGAAGAACTCTAGAAGACTACTGAGAGAAATGATTCTTTTAGTAGCTGGTTGCAGGTTGTGCATATCATAATGGATGTTTCCTTGGTACTATATTGGTTACATTTTCTATGTGCTATTATTGGTAGACTTGTTATGCCTTTGATCTTTTAGATTTGGCATTACCTATGCAGTGGGAGTAGTTGGATGTGTTTGGTATTATTTTATTGGTTTGTACATGGTGCTTGTATGTGTGGTTGATGGGTTGGCTATGCTATTGGAATGAGTTTACTAATGTGGATACCTTTGAAGACATGGGTGATTGGATGAACTAGCACTTGCTGTGGATGCTATTTTCAATCACGTGGGTTTATCAATTGGATAGAAGCAGTCAATCTGATTGTTGTTATAGTTGATGTTTTTATCTTGTTTTCTAGAGTGATGGCACCATCTTGTTGTTGATATCATTGGGATCTTTTGCTTGTGTTCATTGGTCTAGTGCATATTCACCTTGGCTTGTTCCTTTCTTCCATAGGTGGCATGTTGGAGGATGACATGGATTGTTGCTTGAATGGTGGACATCTTAGATGTCGTTGTAGAAGTATTGATGGAGCATGAGAGCATGTTTGAGATCTATGTGGTTTCATGGATGACTATCATTGATTACAATGTTGGAAAATTAGTTGTAGTTGGATACTTGATTTTATTGCAGATTGTCTAGTAGATTATTATCTGTGGAAACTTGTTGGTTGGGTGTCCTAAATGCTATTAAATAGGGTTTGAACTGGTGGTGCCAACATGATCTTAGAGTTCTCTAGAGGTTCCAGTGTGATCTTCGGGTATGTGCAGGATCATTATGGGCCAAAAAGTGGCGCTATGTAAGCCATATGATGGTCCATGTGGCTAACAACTTTTTTTTACCCAAAATTGATGAAATGAAAAGGGTTTTTAGAGGAGATTATCAAATTTCCACCAATATAAATTATGCTTTACTTTGAATTTAATAAATAATTATTATTTATTTTTTAATAGAATTATGAATAAAGTCCTAATTGATAGGTTGATTGAAAAAAATCTATAAATTTCAAATGGTATCACATTTTTTGAATCTGAAACATGCATCACATTCTATGCTTTGCATAATATAGGATTAAAAAAGAAAAAAATAAATTTCATAAATTTTTGACCAAGTTAAGGTGGTTAGACAGACGAGCTTTTATATTTTTTAAAAGTTGTAATAACAAATTCATAATTAATTATTTACTTGGAAAAAAATTATAAAAAAATATGCATCAGATCGGGACATGAGTCCTCTACTTATATCTAAAATATTATAAAAAAATGTTATCATTTTATTGTGGTTAGGGTGGTCAGACAAACACCTACTTCTTATTTTTACCCTGGAATTTAAATACTACTGCATTGAAATTTCAAATTTTCACCAAATAGATTTTTTTTTTAAAATAAAGGTCTAGAAGTTTAGAACTACATTCAATTTTCTACAGATTCTATTTTTACATTGTTTTGAAATAATATAGATAACTTATTCAAAGTTTTACGTCAAGCTGTCTAACTCTGATTTTTTTGTCTTTTTATTGCCACTTAAGGGCTTGTTTTTTCCATGATGATTCTACACATACCCCTTCATCAAGTGGGAGATTGTTGGAATTGTGTGCCTCAATCCCACTGGCCTAAACCTCTAAGAGAGAAATGTTGGTGTGATCATTGAGATGTCTGGCCGAATTGCATAATTGTTATGTTCATGCTTGTACCACTATACCACTAGATAATATGCTGAGAGAGGTGTGGTAGCACGGTTACCACCATACATAGGAGCCTTCTAGATAAGATGTGGTAGTGTGGTGTATACCGCCATACCATGATAACCTTTTCACAGTCAAGAAGTAGTGCGATATACCACCATATTGCAAGAGCCTTGTGACTGTTTGGTGGTAGCGCGATGATACTGCCATACCTTAGGAGCTTTCATGCAGAGGTGTAGTAGTGCAGTGATACCACCATACCATAGAAACCTTTAACCTGGCAAGTGGTAGTGCAGTATACTATCACACCGCGATAGGACTTGGAGGAGCCTGTGGTGGTGCGGTGTACTCATTGCCACACTGCGAGGGTGTTGTGTCTTGGCTGCGGTTGAGTGACATGCGTTTGAATTTATCTGGCTAGATGGAGGTGGTTGACTGAATGACTATCCTACGTGGTTGGTTGTGGAAAAATGGGAGAAGTAGAATGTAAACCATTGGCAGCTGGACTATTGTGACCATTGGAAGATCAACAGACCATTTGAGAATGTGAAAATAATGGAACTCTCTTTGTATGTTCGGTGGTGGGAGTTGGAGGATGTGTATGTTGTTCTAAGAGGTTACTCCACCCTCTCTCTGTGATTTGATTGTGAAACCTTTCTCTGTGAATCTTCTTTGTATACTATGTGAGTGTACTATAACATTGCAAAGGTTGTAATGGATTGAGAGGTTGATCAGAGAAGTTTAAAAAGGAGAGAGGGAAACTCTTTTTATAGGGTTGGTGCCAGTCTGTCTCTAGAATGAAACAAGATGTAATCTTTGTAAAGGCTTAGTGCCTGAGTTGTATTTTTAACTATTCTGTTGCATGAATAATACAATGGTGATCTGGGATTTTGGAGTGTGGGGTTTTTTTTACCCAAAAGGATTTTCCACATGTAAATCTATGTGTTTTGTCTCATCTTTCATGTTTCATGTTTCTTGGTTAGAATCTGTTAATGTTTGTTGTTGAAACTGAATTTGCATAAGTTTTTCTCAAAAGGATTAATGTGGGAAATGAATTGTGTCTGATTCCGCTTTTTGACACAGTTGTATGTGTTTTTGAGGCATTCTAATTGAAATTAAAGTTACCAAAGGCATTACAGATCTTAGATACTTATTTGAGATGACCAAGATTTCCCAACACATCACTAGTAGGGGAATGATCAATGATGGGATTAACAATGGTGGGATGAGGAGGAGAGGGTTCTATTTGAATGTCAAAGGTCTCATTCACTTGTTCCATACTATATACCCTAGTAGGATAGCTTGGAAGAGGTTCATCACATGCTTCATCAGAAGGGGAGGAGGCATCAAGAGAGGGACCATTAGGATTGTCAAATAGATTATCCCAAATTGTGGGAGGATTAGGGAAGGGAGGGTCAAGAGTCTTATGAATCTTAGGAGAGGTATCTTCTAACACCAAACTATCCTCTTTACATCGAGGAGGGATATTAGAAGAAGGACAAGTTTGATGGTTATGGTTAGGGAGAGCAGGTAAGGAAATGTTTAGAAATGTGTTTATGATTTCATCATGTTGTTGTTTAGTGTCTTTGGAAGGGGGATGAGGAGAGGGACAATCAAGACCCTCAACACTTGTAGCTTTTTGCACCAAGATACCTTCATCACTAATAGGAGAGATATAGGGAGAAGCACAAGTATGATTGTCAACACAAAGATCCTCATCGAGGGGTAATGTAATGTTAAAAATTGTGTCAATGGTTTGATTATTAACATGTTATTTAATGAATTCATTATTGTAATCTATATTGAACTCATAAGAAGGAATGTTGTATTTATGTAATCCATTTGAAACCAAATCAAAGCCACATATTTTAAAAGAAAACATTGTAAGAGGAAAGAGGAAAGAGGAAAGAGGAAAGAGGAAAGAAAATACAATGCAATGATTTAAAGTGAAATGTTGAAATGCACTTTTTCAGATGGGAAACAAAGTAATTTTCTAATTACACTATGCGACAATGTGAAAAATAAATGTAGTATATGCAAAATTGAAACTAATAAATGCATGAAATGAGCTAATTTTAATGAAATGCATGTACTAGAAACACAACCAGTTGATATAGATGGGTAATGGCACAAAAAATGAGCTTAAAAATAGGGTTTTTAGCTTGATAAGGGGCACTTTCAGAAGCCTGAAGGGACTAAGTCACCCAAGGTGGCGACCTAGTCCTCCTAGTGATTTTTTCGAGATTTTGCAAAAAATTTTGATGGATTCGGGTGGTTTTTGTGTTGTATAATTCAGATCAAAGATAAAAATGCAAAGATTTCAGATAGTTTTTAATGATTTAAATGCAAAAATGCAACCTATATGCAGTTTTCATTAATGCAAAAATTTAAACCTTAAAATGCAATGTCAACAATAAAAAATGAAATGCAATGCAAACCTAGGATAAAGAACTCCAAATCAGAAAAGATGGTGTAGGAAATTCGGGTTCACCAAAATGAACCACCAAAAACATGCACTTAGGAAAAGAGGATTCCCCAATAGGCTCCTAGGGTTTTTCACCTAGAAGTTTGGTTAAAGAATGAATCTCTTTCTCACTAAGGGTTCTTGGTGAGTTTATTCAAAGGATTAAGGGTTTGATGTGATCCGTGTGGAATGTGTTTAAGTGCTGGATATGGAAAATAGAAATTAACTACTAATGTAAAATCTAGAGAATGCAACTATGCTGGAAAACACATTGTGATATGAAAATAACCTAAGAAACATAAACAAACTACTACAAAAATAAATAGAAGTGAAGGGGTGCACCTGAGAATGAGTTGCAGACTAGATTAGAAGTTGGAGATGCAGCTGAATCTATAATTTAAGCCCGTCAGAACACTTACGCCACTCGGGGTGATCTATTCCCAGATCTAGAAAACTATATCGGTGCCTATTTCGGCCAAAAGGGTATCCAAATCTACCAAAAAATATGAGAGGTAGGTTCAGAGGAACTAGGTCACCATTGTTGGTGACTTAGTCCTCTTCTAAATTTCTGGAAATTAGAGAGTGGAATCTGAAGCGCTTGGTCTATAATTTTTTCTCCTTTAGGTATTCGATCTTGAAAGTGAAGATTCTGGTCTACAAGTTTCCTCCAAGCTTCAACTAGGGTTTTTCCAACCTTGAAGAGCTTTGAAATTTTTTTAAAGACTTTTCCACCTTGGTTCTTTGATAAATCTACACACAAGACCTACAAATCACACAAAGGGGGAAAATTTGTTGATTGTTAGGGAATGGGGGTTTTCCTTAGTCAAACCCCTTTTGAGTAATCAAACCAAGATGATGAAAATGTAATGAAATGAAACATGAAACGATAGAATTTACATTTCCATGATGATTGATCTTGAGTTACAAAAATGGTGGATTTTTCTATTGAATGCTTCTTGAGAGATGTCTTGATGGCTTAGAGTACTCAAACCCTAGCTTGCTTGAGAAGAGTGAGAGGTGTGAAGAGTGAATGATGAACTAGGAGGAGAAAAATGAGACTAAGAAGGTGAAAAATGAGGGGAAAACCCTTATTTATAGAAGTTATGCCCTAATTTTCTTGAAATAACACCACATAGGTCGAATTTAGGGTTATAAAGATAAAATATTGAAAGAAATTTAAGTTAAATTTGAATTTTAAGCCACATGGGACTAGGTCACCCAAGGTGGTGACCTAGTTCACCTGGGCATTTTTGATTGGATGTCAAGAATGAAAAGGTGATTATTATTGTTTGTCAATATTATCTCACAAAACACACTATTTAGTAAGGCATGCAAGTGCATTAAGGGGTCCTTATGCCATAATAAAGGGCTGATTAAGTGATGACAAGTGTAGGAAAGTGTGGAAATGGTTTACAACACCTTACAACACCCTGAAACAAGGCTTGGAAAGGGGTAAAAATAGGTCCAAAATCCATAGGCAATGGCCCAAATGAGTGAAAAGTGTCAAGGCTACACTTTTTGGTGACACATTAATAACACCACTACATAGCAATTTCAATTTAATCGATTTGAAATGCAGGGCCATGAAAATTACCGTCCTTGCATCAGGGGAATGAATTGTGTCTAATCATGAAGAAAATTCATTTTTCACCTTTGCCACTGATGATAGGGGTCAAAAATTTGTGAAAAGAATAAAGATTAATAGGAAAGAAACCTAAACAATTCACAAATAAAATATGGATTGTTTGCAAAATGAACAAAAACCCTAAGTATAAGCAACTAGGGCTCGAGGAAGAAAGATGAGAAGACAACAATAGAAAGAACATGAGGTAGACAAATGAAAAACAATGAGATTAAAACAAAATATTTAAATTAAAACAATAAATGAACCATAACCAACAAGAACCCTAGTCCCAAGAAGATGAAAGGAAATAAAGAAGAAAAACTATACCTAAAAGAAAAACTAACACACAAACCCTAGACTTGAAAACCTTATGCAAAATTCACCAATAAAAATCCGAAGGAGATCTCAAATGCGAAGGTGCAAGATGGAAAAGAGAGAGAAGGTTTAAACAAAAATAAATGAAATAAAAATTGGCTTAAAAAGCCTTTAAAAGATATTTAAAAGGTGTCGTTAATGAACGACAAGTTCATTAATTTCTGCACACATGGAAGGGTGGAATATGTAGGGGCGGTGATTTTCATCTCCCTAACATATTCTAAATTTGACAAAACAAAAAATGCAAAGGAGGTTAAAAAACACAGCCCCAACATCCAAAAACTCGAGCAAAACATCAAATGTAAAAGTGACAAAAAACAACACTTTGACATGTGAAGGGTGGGAAGAAAGTGTAGTAGCACTGAAAAATCAACGCTACTACACATAATTTTTTTTCTAACTTACTCATGTAGGGGTGCTAAAAAACAACACCCTTACATGGGAAAACATTTTTTTAACTCTCGAAAATTGAAAATCGACAAAATATTCATTTTTAATGTTTTCAAAAAATGATGAATGACGAAAGCTCAAAGGGACAATTTGAGGCTCAGGACCATGCGTAAATGTAAATTGAAATTTTCCTCGTTTTGCATGCTTAGAGTGCACAGGCATATGAAACAATCCAGTTTTGTAGGGGGTTATCCTGTGAATCAGGCACAACACAATTTTTTAGATTTAAAACAAGGCAATTTTTGTTTACACCATGCAAAAATCTTAAAAAAAAAGTCTTGTAAATACAATTTTGAAATCACATAATGCACTAACTTTATCAAATTGAGCTAGATATGATCAAATTGATGAAACATAAATTCTGTAAACAGTAACAAAAATCTGAAAGCAATAAACAAAAATGCAGAAATGAATATTTTAATGCCTAGAAAATCAGAATGTAACCTGATTAGGGACTTATTAGCCCTAGGGAGAATGGGTCCTAAATGAGGGTTTTGAAACAAATTTTGATTTTAATTTTCTTTTTAGTGGTTTTTAGATTCTGGTTTGTTAGAACAAGTTCCAGTTTTATTTTTCTATGAATTCAATGTGGAATGCAAGTGCAAATTATGATAAAATGACAACATAGAAAAGCAAGTTTGATATGCAATTTTTGTTTCAATTTTCAAATGAAAATGAATGCTATATAGAATGATATGCAAGATGACTGATTTTTTTGTATTTTTCAGATTTAAAGAATGTAAAATATGCAATCCTAAACCATTAAATGAAATGCAAAGACAAGACAACCTAAATGAGACCTAATTCAATGCAAAGAGATGCAAATGAATGCAATATGTAAATCTAAGATGAAAAAGAACTCCAAAATAATAAAATGCAATGATCAAAGTCGGTTTCAAAAGGTTAGGTTCACCATAATGAAATGTAGAAAATGGGGTTTACCAAAAATGAAACAAAGGGGGTATGATGCACCTATTTCTCTAATTTCGTTCAAAATGTGTGCTAGAGAGGACATATTTGAAAACTAACAAAACTAACCTCAAAATATAGATCTGGAAAGGTGAGAATGATGTATACTTGTCACCAAAGATGTTTTTTCAAACCTCACTGAGGACTCATTTTCCCTATGGCAAATGGGTCCTGGCTAGGGCTCTTTGAAAATTCTTTTTGGGTTCTCTTCTTCCAGGTCTGTACTCCCAGATTCTAGTTGTTCATTGTCAAAAATTTGAAAATAAATCCTATAGATTAGTTTCCATGATTTGACAACTTTTCTTTCAAATTTGACAAATTTGCAACTTTCTTCAAATTTTCTCTTGAAATGATCTCCAAACTACAATTTGTAATCACACATTAAAGAGAGAAAAATGTTATTTGTTAGGTGAATGGGTATTTGCTTTGGTCAAACCCAATTTTGGTATTTAAACCTTGAAATGAATAAAAGAATGGAGGGAATAATGAATGAAAAAATTATGCAACAACTCACCAAACTTTATTTGAAACCTTGAATAACAAATTTTCAAACTAGCATGAAGTGGCCTCAATTAATGTAGATCTTGATCATGTAACTTGATTAGAGATAATTTCTTTGATATGCTTGAATTGATCTTGAACTTTACATGACCATATTAGCTCAAACAAAATGCATGATGTAAGAAATCTTTGACATGACAATGGAATCTTGATTGCTACAATAATCTTCTATAAATCTGCCCTTGAATGCCTTAAAAATTCACTTGAATTTATCCTATTATGCTCTTGTGAAAATGCTAAGTGCTCATGCAAAACTTTCTAGGTGAAACATAGTGAAATATCCTTGTATTTATATGTATCTTGACGTTAATTCTAGAAATTCAAATATCACAAGCAGACATTGAATTATAGACGAAAATACCTTCAAAAACATATTCCAAAGGGGGGTCCTAAGTCTAAGTGAGGACCCATTTTCCATAGAGAGAATGGGTCCTAGGCAACCTACCTAGGACACACATCAGTAAATGTTAAACATTATGCAAAATGAGGGTCATGGGTCTAAGTGAGGACCCATTCGCCCTATTAGGCCACTTACCTAGGACACACATCTTCCAAAGTTGTCGTGAAATGGAATTTATGAATGTCGGGTTTTATCCCTCGAAATATGCAATTAATTAGGCTTGGAATTGAATTAAAAGGGCCAATTAAGGAAATTTAACCTCAATCAATTAATAAAGCCCTAGATTAATGTGAAAGTGTAAAGGTAAACCTTACAACACCAAAAGTAAGGCACAATTAAGTCCATTTAATTTAAAATGGTCCTAAACTTAATGTGAATATGTAAAACATATTATAACACTAAATTAAGGCATAATTAAGCTTATTTTATCATTAATTATTTCCCAAATTAAGTGTGAAAAGGGATACTTTTTCCTACATTATAGTTATATGCATATTTCTATGTGATAAATTATGATGCTTATGATGTTATGCATTTATATTATTATGAGATGACTGTATATGTTATGAGACATTATAGATGTATAATTTATGGTTTATGCTTATATATGATTTCCTATGTTATGATGTATGGATGGATACACTTGATTTACCTTTATTGTATGCTTTATGATGTTATGGATGCATTATGATTATGATGTGATGCGATATGGATATGTATGTAAATGCAATAATATGCATGATCTCTTTTTATCTCTTTCTCATGGTATGCAATGATTATGGAGGATGTATGCAATGAGATGTATGCTGACGATTTATGGATGTAGGATGGTACTATATGGTTATGACATATGATGCTTATATGGATATTCTAATGTTTCTTTATGCTAAGATGCTATCTATGTTTTGTATTTTATAATGCAATATGGATGTTCTAATGTTTCTTTATGCTAAGATGCTATCTATGTTTTGTATTTTATAATGCAATATGGATGGCCTAATATGCTTATGATGATGCCTATGATACTTCTAATATGATTATGTATGTAGGATATTTTATGTGTCACAAGATGCTATCAAGATGGGAATAGAAGAAATGTTAGGATGGAGGGGATGGATGTTAGCACGGAGTTAGACAAAATGAAGAGGGATTGATATTTTGCTTGATAGATGTTAGGCTTTCATTTTTATCATCATTGTGTGATAAATTATGGAAAAATGGATAATAAACGCCATGCTATGACATAGACCAAGGTGTGCAATATTATCCCTTTGCCAAAAAATAGACACTTAATAGGCAAATGATGCATACTAGGAGCCAAGTTTCCCAAGTCTTTTTGTCAAGACAAACCACAAAAAATAATAAAAAAGAAAACAATTCATGAGACATCATCACTCCTCTAAATCCTTCTTCGGACATCCTCAAGATGCATAGTAGCATTACCGAAGATATATAAAAAAGATAAGACAAATTGGACCAATAGATTCAAAAACCTTATAGATCGTTTACTAGTGCTTTTTTGTTGATAAGATTGATAAGATTGATTGATTGATTGGTAAAATTGATTGATTGATTGATTTTAGCTGGTTCCATGCAACCTTTCAATAATGTCTCACCCTTGTACTTGATGGTTTTATGTTAGGGTTTTGGGGTCTATACCATTGTTTCAATTTTTTTAGGACTTATACCCTTGTGTTATGTTTCTGTGTTGACCCCCTGTATCGGGTTATTGGTTGTCCTAGTAATGAATTAAGTCATTGTTCCAATTGTCATTATCAGCTCCTCTACCTAAGCCCGCCGGTCATTGGGTATCTATTAAAATTTTAAATATTTCACAGTCGATCCAAAAATATTTTGATTTTTAAACTTATGTCTTAAGTCTTTAATTTATTTTAAGGGGTCGTCACCTATTACCTAGCCCATGGAACCTTCTTTATAACTAATGATGTATGCACATGCAGAAAATACGAGCCGTCAGATGAAATAATTGAAATCAAGGCTTAGCATGCACACCGCGCAACATTTAAAAAATGTATTTCAGCTTGGCCGCACAACATGTAGGAATACATCACGTGTCTTTGGATTTATGTGGGACCCATTTCCTACTATCACCATAGTCTTAGGTGGTAGTGGATCAATGGCTCTAATGTACCGTGCATTCTCAATCTAAGTCGTAGTACGCATGTCACACAGGGTATTAAATAATTTTACCTAACGTGTTGCACAGTTTGTGCAATGGCAACATGTGGACTCTGCTGTTACTATAAGAAGGATGGATGGGGACCACAAGCGGTGGACGTGTCTTCTGACTGGGGAAGGCACCATTGGTCGATGGACTCGCCATACACCGACATGGAATTTTCAAATTTCTTTGACTCAATTTGAGGCATCCAAAGGCCCATCTCAGTGATTGATCGATGGATCACATTCAAAGAACAAAACTGACCATGTGATGGCCATTTGGATACTGAAAATGGCGAGCATTAATGGTGTATGCTCTCTAAAGGATATCAACTTGATCTCGATGCATGTGAAGAGCTAATTCCTGGAAATTTTGAAGAATGATATGTTGATTTCCATGTAGTCAGGAATTAACAGTGGTGAAACAAACACCAATGAATAATCACTTGCTCACTTGTGATTCTCTTGGAGCATTGATGATTGACAGCATCAATTTGCTCAATAAGTATGGATGAAGGCTCATCATTTTTTTCACAACAATTAGGAGTCTGAAATTTTCTATGGTTGGTGATTGCTCTTGTGAAGGTCTTGAATATTGGTTCATGATGAGTAGGTCGATGGCTTCTCCATCATCTGTGTGTAGATCTGCTAGAGTTAACATTCACAGGTTAGATGATGATATGCCATTACATGAGTAGAGTAATCTTCAAGAAGCTCCAGACTAAAGTTGGAATGCACGAAGCCCATCCTAGTGGTTACTAGGTGCAACTCTTGGCTGAAAGGAAAAACTACAATTGCAGAGGAGGCGGTGTGTGGTAAGGAGAAGAGGTCTATAGAGTTTGAACAAAGACCAAAGACCAAGTTGTGATATGGTCGGGGCTCTCTGGGGAGGTAGAATTCACCCATTGACATCTCTGATAGTTCCGATGATGGTGATACAAAGACTAACTCCGATTATGGCCAATTCCTTATGGCTCTAACTAAGATGGCTAGTGTGAACGAAGAGGTCCTCATAGTTTCTCCAATTTCTATGATGGCACAACATGGAGTTGCTAGTTTTGGTGTTGAGAAGTGTGCTGGTGAGGAAGGAGTGTTTGTTTCACCTCCTACTATGGAAAAAAAACAAAGTGGTCGCATGTACTGTGGCCCTGATGCTGCTTCAAGTTTTGGTTGATGGTGATGGTGTTTGGTTTCCAATTTTGTCACTATATGATGTTGGCTATTTTTGGGATTCAACATGGATATGGAAAACAAGGCCTTAATGGAATTTTTATATGGGTGTGCTGACACCCACTGGTTATGTGGGTTGTTACAAATTTGATTCCCCTGTTCAGTAAATGATTACATCTAACCGTCTCGAAATTTTGAAATGCAGATGAAATTCTATTTTGAAATGATTTTTTTTGTGAAATGTACTTGCAGTGAGCTTGATTCTTGTCACTCTCTTATGCTATAAAAGAGATTTCAAGGCTCATTACAAGGGTCAAAATTTTGAGTCCAAAAGGTCTAGGTAGGGTACAAAAAATGGGATAAAATGCAAAATTCTTGATGAATTTGCTAATCAATTGTCTTGGGTATGGGTTATGTATGAAATAGTCTCAAATATTTTTATGCAAATGATTGATATCAAAAAAAAAATATAAAATTAAAGTATGTGCTCTCCTATGTACAATTGTTACAGGGTGCTATAAATGAAAATATCAAGTATCATTTCATTTATCTTCAATGGTTAAGTTGAATGTATTATTCTATTTCTTGTTTTAACTCAAAGAGTTAATTAAAATACTTTGAAGAGTGTCATAGGTCTATGAGAATTTCCTAAGGATTTGGTAAGGAGTAATACTTTAAATACTGTGATTTTTTGTGATGTAATGCATTATGAAAATGGTCCATTCATTTCAAGGTTAAATATTTTGTGTATGACAAAGTATTTTATGCTTGAATCCTTCTGCCCAATTTGATGAGGCATTGGCTTGTTTGTTAGGAATTCTCATAATCAAATAAAGCAAAAAATGTGTAGTTGAGGATTCAAAGTTAGAAAATTACTTAATCGAGTCTTATTCATTCTGAGATGTAAGTCTTGTACATACTTATGTTCCTTAAGCAACTGAATGGTTATTTGTGTAAAGGTCAACCAAACCTTTGATGAATAATGTATATTTGCAATTAGTAGGGACAAATCTATGTGTTGAAGTGTTCTTGAGGCCTTGAATATCAAATGAACACAATAAGGAACACCCTCCTTGGTCCCACAAAGCCTAAAGAGTAGGGGTAAGTGCCTAAGAAGCTTTACTTGTTGTGTTGGCCAATAGCTTTTATGATTCTTGAACATAGAGGTTGGCTACCTCTTAGAGAATTTCAAAGCTTAGTTGGAAAAAACACCAATAGAAATGGTGACTCTGCTGGGGATAACTCTGAGAAATTTATAAAATAAAGAATCCCAGTCGTAGATTGCAACATCACATATTCAAGAATTTGGTGGATCTGAGTATTTTGTTTAGATATTGAAAGATTTCAACCTGGAAAGATTTTGGTAGTAGCAAAATTCAAAGAATTTATGAATGACTCCATTGGTGGAGACAACCTAGAATGATATTTACTTATGAAAGGACTTCATATTTATTTGAAGTTTAGTCCTATATGAAGGAGGTGGTGACTCTATCTTGAGAACCTGATGAAGAACATGTAGAAATTCAAAATCTGCAAAGTTGCGGTTACAAAAGAATTTAGAAGTTGTTACTATTTCCAAGTATTCTCATAGACATATTTCATGATTCAACATGTAGTTTATGAGAAGTGTTCAAGAATAGAAATGTAATTGGTTCCCAATTAAGTGAAGAAGCACAAATAGAGGGAGATTTTAGTTGAATTTTGCATGTTTCTATGATGTAATATGCAATTCATAAGTTGTAATTAAGAAACATGTTATGTTTAAAATCTTAGAAAAATAGGCAAAAAATTGTGTTGTAAGGGTTTGAGAGCTTACTTACAAAGAGAGTTTGAATTGCTCTTTGAAAAAGTTTGGAAAGGCTTGCAAAGCCAAGGTGATATTGCCTTATCAAGTTGTATACCCTGATATAAATATGAGTGCAAGGGTGCATAATAGACATCCTTTGTCATGTTAGGGAAATTTTAGTACTAAGAGATACAATGCTATAGATTTTACTAATATTAATGGTTATCCAAATGAGGTACCACCTAAAATTAGAGAGAAGGTGACAAAGTTTAATGGTACAAAGGACAAGTTAGCAAGAAGGAATCTGCAAGAGTTCATTGACATGATAGGAGACTATGAATTAAATTTTGAAGATGTTGTCATAAAGTTGTTTATTCAATCTTTGAAAGGGGATGCAATGGATTGGTTCTCTTTTCTAAGAGAAACTTCAGTACATTCCTAGTATGAATTTAAGTTAGCATTCATGGAGCAGTTTGGTGAGAGAGTAAACCCAAGTCTGGCGAGGAAAAGTGTTATGGACATCCAAAAAGAGGAGGATGAGTTAGTCCCTTCTTTTAATCTCAAAATTTCAAAGATTATAAGGGAGGTCCCTAAAAGTATAAGACCAAATGATGCTGAGTGTTTGGTTGTATATTTAGGTGCATTTGACAAAAAGATGAGCTATCTATTAAGAGATAAAGAGCCCACAACACTGCGCCAAGCATATCAAATTTCTATGGATATTGAAAAAAATATGAAGTATTCAATGATGAAAGGATGCCTAACTACTAATGCTGGTCATTCTGGCATATCTTGTGCAAATGTAATCAAGCTACCAACCAGTGAAGAATCATGCCAAGAAGATAAGGCTCTTGCTGTCCCATTTTCTCCATCATTGCAGTGTGTTGATCACAGTGAGCCCCAAGTGAAATGCCCACACGATTCAAGTAGGGTTGATCATGTTTCTTATGCTAAAAGATTATTTGATATAAGAAGAGGTCAAGGTGAATTGTCCCATTACCTATTCCATAGGTTTGTGGGTATGTTTTTGGAAATACCAGAAAGTGTTAGGCCTAAAGAGTCAATGTGCATTGAATTGTTTTGTGAAATATACCGGTAAGGAACAAGTATGCTGCCAAAGGAATTGAAGCCTGAAATTCTAGGCCAAATAGTTGGCTAGATAAAGTTGGTAGAAGGAATTGGGAGTGACCATGCACAACATCAGATTCTCTTGAATAATAATGGCGATAATCTTGATGAGGAAGAGCAAGAAATACTACAAATAGGTGAGGGAGACAAATCAAAATATAATGATTGCAACCTACTCACTAGTAATATATGGGTGGATCATTACCATAATGATGAAGATGAGGACCCCTATTGCGAGGGAAGGAATGATGTGTCTGAATCGAACTGTTGGGAGGTATTGAAGGATGAATATTTGGACGAGGTCCAAATGATTTCCCCATTAAATGATTTGATCAATAACTATAATTTTAATGTTGATAATGTTCAATCTTTTTCCAATGATAAATATATTGACAACATACATTATGATTTTTAGTCCGAGGGGTCTGAATGCAGTCTTACTATTGATGAATTCTCATGCTACGATGTTTGTGATGATACAAATTCATGTCTTTCTTTTGTTGAATATGAGTACCCCTACCAAATGAAGGGAGATCCTCTTTTAGAAGTTTGTAAGGATTTTGATTGTGATGATAGGCTACAAGGTTTGCACCCTCATATAAAAGGGATAGAAGTTTCCCAAATAGAAGTGAATGTAATAGAAAATACCCTTTTTGATGAGCCTCTATCCGTGTCAGTTGCCAAAGATGAATTCCCTAGTTGATACAGGGATAATCCTCTTTTTGAAAATTTTTGATGATGCTTTGGATGTATGGTCAGGGTATGGTTATGAGCATTGTACTAGCAAGTTATTATGATAATTCTTATGAAACCTTCACATTTGGCACTACTGTGGAGGATGAGACTAAAGATCAAGGGGAGATTAGGGTCCTTGATTGTTTCTTCTAGGAGTATGGTTCTCTTCTTGAGAATGACTTGAAAATACCTCAGTCACAAGAAGAAGAGAACTTTGAAGTTAAAAGTGATGAAGGACATGAGGACAATGGTGTAATTGTTTAGTGTGAAAATTTTGAGTCTAAAGGAAAATGCTTGGAAGATGATGTGTGCATCACTAGGGGTGAAGTTTCAATAATCAGTGACCGAGTTGTGTACTATGACACATATGTGGATTATGGATTGGATTTGAGTCTCACCAATGATGATTAGCAATGTGGCTCATGTAGTGGGCAACCAAATGATGTTGGGTATGATATTAGCCAACATGAATATGCGGTTGAGTTTTTTGCTAATGCTCCTCATCTTTTGGGAATCATTATAAATTTTCTCCCACTCAGCAAGGATGGCATTTATGTGAAGCAGGGTGAAGAATTTCTTGAATTTGTCTCTTTTTCTGATGCCTCAGGAGACTATGGGCCTAGTTTGATTCACAATGTTTTTGAAGGTTTTCAATTTGATATGCAGAGTGAATGTGATCAAGTGGAATATGGATGTTTCCTTGTTCCACTTCAAATTGACAAGCTTGAGGTTAGTAAACAAGGTAGTGATGAGGCATGTGGGATCATTGGTATCCATCATAATGATGAAAATTGTTGGGAGTTGCCTAGTATGAGTACTCATCCAGTGTAGGTATGTGAAAGAAAGGCCTTTGACAAATAAAAGATTTGGCTCCAAAGCTTGGAAAATCTTAATGTACCAAGCTTACAAATTGATGCTAGTGAAATTGGATGAAATTCCCTAATAGAGGAAATTTTTTACAATCATGTAATTTTTTTTATAGGTTTGGTTTGTCTCTTTCCTATTGTGTCTGCTTGTCTTGTCTGGACAAGATCCTATTTTTTGTTGTTTTGGGTTGGTTTGCTTGTACCTGAGATCTGGATTCTCTCCATACCTACCAGGGGTATGCATCCCCAAGCTAGAGCCACTAATAGTGCTTTTTAAAATTTTACATTTTAGCTGGTTCCATGAAACCTTTTGGTAATGTCTCACCCTTGTGCTTGATGGTTTTATGCTAGGGTTTTCAGGTCTATACCCTTGTTTCAATTTTTTTAGGACTTATACCCTCTAGTTATGTTTATGTGTTGACCCCCTATATCAGGTTGTCAGTTGTCCTAGTAATGAATTAAGTCATTGTTCCCATTTTCATTATTGGTCCCTTTGCCTAAGCCCACCGGTCATTGGGTGTTTATTAAAATTTTAAATATTTTACGATCGGCCCAAAAATATTTTTCTTTTTAAAGACTTATGCCTTAAGTCTTTAATCTATTTTAAAGGGTCATTTCCCGTTACCTAGCCCATGACCCCTTCTTTATAACTTATGATGTATGCATGTGTAGAAAATCTGAGCCATCAGATGAAATGATTGAAATATAGGCCTAACATGCACACTATACAACATTTATAAAATGTATTTCAGCTGGGCTGCACGGTGTGCATAGTTTCGTCACGTGTCTTTTGATTAATGTGGGACCTAGTTCCCACTATTTCCATAGTCTTAGCTAGTGGTGGATTGAAGACTCTAACATATCGTTTGGTCTTCATCTGATCCATAGCACGCATGCCTCACAGGGTATTAAATAATGTTACCTAACACCTTGCATGGTCTATGCGATGACGACACATGGACTTTGTTGTCAATGTAAGAAGGATGGATGGGGCCTGCGGGTGGTGGAGGTGTCTTCTAACTAGGGAAGGAACCATTGGTCAAGGGACTCTCCATACACCAGTATGGAATTTTTAAATTTCTTTGAATCGATCTGAGTCATCCAAAGGGCCATCTTAGTGATTGATTGATGGCTCACATTCAAAGAACATAACTAGCCATGTGATTTCCATTTGGATGCTGCAAATGGTGAGCATTAATGGAATATGCTCTTCAGAGGATATCAACCTGATCTCCATGCATGTGAAGAGCTACTTCCTAGAAATTATGAAGAATGATATGCCGATTTCTAAGTACCTAGGAATTAACGATGGTGAAATAGATGCCAAAAAATAATCACTTGCTCGCTTGTGCTTCTCTTGGAGAATTTATCTCAATAAATATGGATGAAGTCTCATCATTTTTGTCACAAAAATTACGAGTCCAAAATTTTCTTTGGCTGGTGATTTTTCTTGTGAAGGTCTCGAATATTGGTGCATGATGAGTAGGTCGACTACTTCTCCATTATTTGTGCATAGGTCTTCCAGAGTTAACATTTGTAGGTTAGATGATGATATGCCATTACATGAGAAAATTAATCTTCAAGGTGCTCCTAGCTTGAAGATGGAATGCATGAAGCTCGTCCCAGTGGTTACTAGGTGTATCTCTTGGCTGAAAGGTAGAACTGCAATTGCAGAGGAGGCAGTGTGTGGTAAGGAGAAGAGGTCTACAAAGTTCGAACAAAGACCAAAGGCCAAGTTGTGGTATGGTCGAGGCTCTTTGGGGAGGCAATATTTTCCTATTGACATCTCAGATAGTTTCGGTGATGGTGATATGGAGTCTGAATCCGATTATGGCCAATTCCTTATGGCTCTAACTAAGATGGCTGGTGTGAATTAGGAAAACTTTTAGTGGTGAATCTTCACCAATTGGCGAATACTTGAAATCAAGACCTCCAAAAATGGAAAATAATACAAGCTAAAAAGGATGCTGAATCGCCAAGTTTTTATAAAAAAAATTTCATCTCAATTAATTCGACTATGCATTATATTTTAAACGATGCATCATTAGAACAATTTCGCTAGTAGTTTATATTATAATTACAAATATTAATTATATTCACTAGTAATATTATATTCCTAACATTCATATTGGGGAAATATCACAACAATAATAAATTACCATTTAATTTTAGGGATATTTTAACCTTGAATAGGGCTTTTATTTATTGCCATCAAATCACCGATTAGCTTTTTAATCAGATGGCTACAAGTTGATTTCATAGCCTTATACACATGCCTTTTAAAAGGCTTGTTGAGGCCCAAAATTTTTTTTAGGCCATGTGATTAAATCTAATCGTGTGGCCCAAAAAAAATTCTAGGCCTCAATAAGCCTTTTAAAAGGGACATGCGTATTAGGTTATGCAATCAACCTGCAACCATTCAATTAAAAAGCTAATCGATGGTAACATTCAAATTTTTCATTTATTCTTACTTTTAAAGTGATTTAAAATAAATAAATTAATTTGTGTGTGCTCCAATGCGTCACCTCCTCACTGATCCTTGACTCCGCTGGTGGCTGCCGCCCTTGGGCTCCTACTTCAATATTACAAAAAAAATAAAAAAATGGGGAACTGCATCGACCAACTATGCAAATTTTTAAAGGAGAGATTCACCATTGTAATTGTATACACCTGAAAATGGTCTGGACAATCTAATTAATTAAATAAGATTTATTTGATTTATCATCTTTAATTATTGTACTATTAAATGAATAGAAATATTTATTTACATAGCTCACCTTTAATTCTTCAAATTGCATTATTTATTCTTAATTAAATAAACAAATTTAATTATCACTATTAAATTCTATTTCACATCGTCATCATCTAAATTAAATAAACAAGTTTAATACTTCGTTTTATTTAATTATCCTATTTTCTTCCTCAACTATCTCCTATTTCACTCAAAAGTTGCACAAATCAAATTAGATATTATATGTCTAATTTATGTCTAAATTAATTGACTCAAACCTTCACAGGCAAATTCAGAGAGAAATTGGAGACAAATTTGCAAGCAAATCCTTCATCTTCTTCCATCAATCCTTCCTATCCTCTAGCTTAATATTTTTGTGGGGAGGAACAATCCCCATAATCTTCTCAATTCCTTCATCCTTCACCATTGAAATCTTCAGATTGAATCCAAACCTTTTCTTGGCTGCTTCTTCACAAAAATGTTGTCGAGAAATCTATAAATACAACCATTGTCTATAGGAAAAGGACCCTAAGTTTATGCAATCTTACTCTCCAAAAATAGCATTAGAATAATTGAGAAATTATCATTCAACAATTAGCATATCATTAATCATAGCAATCATAATCATGGTTTCTTATTTAGCTGAATTTTAGTTGATGTAGCTTCATTTATTAAGTTTCATGTCAATTTAGTTCGCTGTATCATCAGTATCATTTATCAATTATCATATAGAATTAGTTTCTTGCATTTTGACAACATCGCATTCTCTAGATTGCCATTTTAATAGTCATAGTGCTTACCCGATCTAAGAGCCATAGTGATTTAATAAATCTTTGGAGATAAAGAGCAATATGACACTTTCAATGGATTTTAGGCTTTTAATAGCTTAATTGCTAATTAAATCTATTGATATAATATTGTATTAAGAAGTGTTATTATTTTTTTACTTATTTAATTATTCCACACTTACATTTTGGTGCCCCACCATGGGGCACGACCCCATATTAACACGGGCACCCTCTAGGGGGTGACAAGGTTGTGTGAGCTAAAATAGTTGCAAGTTGTGGGCTGTGATATTCTAAGTGACCCATTTGAGATAGAAAAATGCTTGATTTGTTTGCCTTTGTGTCAAAACTTGTAAAAATGAAAGAATCAGACCAGATTCTAGAACACTCACTAGATGTTTAAAGCGTAGAATCTGAAACAATTATGTACAATCTGGCCTTATTGCATGAAGTCATTTTTCAAAGGTATCATCCAAATAGATCATCAAAATCAAATATTTATAAGAAAATACCCATCCATTTTTCTTAATTGGTTAAGAAATTACACCTTGGAACTAAACATATTGCAGAGAGAAACCAGAACAAACAGACAAAATTGTGAACATTCTATAATCACTAGTTTAGCGCATCTGCCTTTTGTTATAGCACATCCCCAGTCTATTTTAGCGAGTCTGCCTTCTATTATAGTGCATCCCCAGTCTGTTTTAGCACATTTTCCTTCTGTTATAGTGCATCCCTAGTCTATTTTAGTGCGTCTACCTTCTATTATAGCGCATCCTCATTCTGTTTTAGCGCGTCTACCTTCTATTATAGCACATACACTGGCTATTTAGTGCGACTACCCTCTATTATAACACATCCACAGAACAAGAAAATAGAGAACAAATTGGGACTGATATTAGACTGATAACATCAAAACTAGGATCTTTAACAAAGAAAAAATATTTCCTTAGTCCAAATAGTGTCTTAAACTTAAAAAGATAGGACCTACAAGTCAAAGTTTTCCAAATTGAACTGAGATCTTCCAACCTTAAAGTGTCTAAATTATCACACAGATCCTGGATTATTATGTCAAGTTTCTTTATTAGGGTTTTGACATCCTACAATTAAGAAACAAAACATAATAATCCATTTTTTTAACTTGGTCATATCAATAGAATTTATCATTATATTCGACTTAACTTAATACCTTGGCACTCATCCAAACGAAAAGATCAAAGTTTAGTGAGAATAAAAAACACTTGTATGAAAATCTTGACGAGATCACAAAGACAAAAAATTAAAGAAAAGGAAATTGAAACACCAAACATCATGGTTGAAGAAAATATTTTGAGTAGACTTCACCAAAATGACACAAATGAAATAACCCAAGAGGACATCCAAACAACATAGCAAGATCCAAATTTTCATAAATTTATGGAAAACTTCTTAGAACAAGATATGGAAAAATACCTCTTGATGTTAGCTGAATCAGGTGCAAAAATTCCAAAAGATTTTGATGTCATTTGTTTAAAATAAACACCTAGAACAACTAAAACCAAAACACAACACACAAAACACACACAAAACACAGATCAAGTTGTTGCCCTAAGACATCAAATGCAAAAATTGCAACAACAACTTCAAGAAATGCAAAAGGGAACCAAAAAAAGGTATTCATTACATTTCATTTGTCCTTACCCTTTTGATCCAAGTGTGGATATGATACCATTTCCTAGACATTGTGAATTCCTGAAATACGACAAGTACAATGGTAAAACAGATCCAATTGACCATGTGAGGGAATTTAGAACCATGAGTTTAGAATTTGGACAAGAAGAAACTTATCTAATGAGGTTATTTCCAAGGAGCTTAGGAGGTCAATGCATGGAATGTTTTTCTAAACAACCAAGGATTTAAACTTTTGAAGAACTAGTCAACAGGTTTATCTCACAATATTCCTTTAATATTCAACATGATGTCACAATAAAGGACCTTTACAACATGAAACAAAACAAGGGTGATACATTCCTTTCATTTCTACAATGATGGCAAAGGTTATTTGCTAGGTACCCTCGTTCTATACCTAAAGAAGAGAAAATTGAACTATTCATTGACAACCTAACTGATGAAATGAACTATAGGCTTGAACTACAATGTCCTCCCACATTTGAAAAAGTGATTGAAAATGGGATTAAGATAAAAGAAGCTTTGTTCAAAAGAGGGGTGATAAAAAATTACAATGAAAAATAAAACAATACAAACTCCTCGAATCACTATAGCAACAATGACTAACCTAAGTTTTGTAAAAAGAATATAAATACTAGAAACAATGATACTGTAAATGACATACAAAATGAAAAACCAATATTTAATTTGATGGCTACTACTGCAAAGACAAATCAAAATAGTGACCAAAACATCGAACAAAATATCAATCAAAACAAAAATTCAAACAATGGAGAATCTAAACCATAATCATATCAAAAATCATCAAATCAACGTAGATTCACACCATTAGGCCAAACACTAGAATAAAAAATGAGAGAAATTATTGTAAATGGAATTATCACCACACGTGAAGCAAGATTTTGGGATCCAAAAGTAAAACCACCTTTGTGGAATGACACAGACTATTGTAACTTCCATAAAAATAAGTGACACAAGACAAATTATTGCATGGAGTTAAAACATCTAGTCTAAGATCTGATTGATAATAAAAAGGTATACGTAGAAGGACATCAAACCAACAATTATCATACTACATTTAAAGATCCTTTACCAAAATACAAAAAGGGGGAGTCTGCTTCTACAAATGGTAAAGGTAGATATGTCAATTACGTTTATGATGACACAATCTTTTGTATTTATGAAGCTAAGTGATACTGTCACCGATAATCAAATTGGTAATGATGGAACCAATGACATTATACCATTAGATCTAATCCCAAACATGGACACATCCGAAAATAAGATAAATGTCTTAAAAATAAGAGAAAGACAAGACTACCAACCGGTTAACATAACAACAAGGGGGAAATCCAAGTTAATATTGAAAGGAGTTGCATCTAAAAATACCCCCCCCCCCCCTTCAAGTCAATACAACATTGTCAATCAACTATAGAAAATACCAGCACATATATCGATATTAGAACTCCTTAAACTCTCACTATCCCATAAGGAGGTTTTGGAACAAGTTCTTGTGGCCACCATAGTACCCAACAATCAAAATTTCTATCAATTTCAAGCTATGGTGGGACATTTAACCATGCCTCATTTTCTATCATTCTCCGAACAAGATGATGTATCACTTAATCATCCACATAATATTGCCTTGCATATTGAAGTCTTGATCCACAAACATTGTGTCAAACATGTCCTAATAGATGGTGGAGTTGGTTTAAACATTTGCACTTTAAAATTGATCTGTGCACTAGGTTATTTAGATAATGGTAATGATGCCTAAAGTAAAATAACAATAAAAGCCTATGACAAAGAAGAGAGATCCTCCAAGGAAATGATTGTGTTTCCTATTCAATTAGGACCAATGGTGAAAAATATAGCTTGCTAAGGGATAGAAAAAGAGCTAGCATATTATATACTCTTGGGACGTCCATGGATTCATGAAATGCAAGCAGTGCCTTCAAATTATCATCAGTGTTTAAAATTTCTAGTCAATGTCCAAGAAGTGACTATATCAACAGACTACAATAATCCCCAACATTGTAACACACTTAAAACATCTCAAGACACCTTTTTGCCCCATAATAGAGAAGCTAGCACTTCCGGTTCATTGGGTGATGAAAAGCACCCAAATATTATATCTAAGTGGGTTGAGAAAAAGGATCAATCAAAGGATACAAGTGTTGTTGATTCCACTCTATCAAACGATAAGGGTCCACTAAATTCTCTATCACAACAATTTCAAGAAAAGATCCAGCTAACCGGCAAAGGTATGGGACAATATTCTATTGAGCAATCTCTAAGTCTTTCACAATTGATGCCATCTCCAAGGTCATATGGACAACCATCACAACCTACCATAGTTTTGGATGAAATATTTATGAAATATGGTACTCTAGAAGATGAATCAGATGAAAAGGCCATCCTCAATTGGCTATACAAAGATGAAGCATCATCATCAACAAATATCAGTATAAAGACAAATTAGTATGGGAAAGGAAAATCTATTTTAGAGAAAATGGGGTATGAGAGAAAAGGACCTATTGGAAAAAAAAAGGAAGGCATCATAGAACCCATTCAACCTCTCACACTTCAGTTAAAGGAGAAGACAAGACGAGGTTATACAGAAGAATCAAAAGAAGAAATGACTCAAAAAGTTGTGGAAATAATTCTTAAATGAGAGATAGTTTTGAAACAAATTCCAATGACTATGAATGAGATCTTTATTTTGATGTATCATACATAGACATAAAAATTGATTCCATAAAAGAGTATGCACCCACACGTGAGGAGGGACAAAGCTTGGGGACTAGACCACTTGTATTTGAATCATAAAATAACAATGACTCAAGTGAGGATGGACAAACATTGAGTGAGCTAGATGATTTGGAGGAAAGTAATATCATAGACCTCGACATCCCTAATGACAACCTTGAAACCATAGCTGTTCGAACCCTCACTGTCATTGACCAAAGTCAATCTGATGACTTTTTTCCCTTAATACATCATGAACTTATCAATTAGGAACCAACTAAACCCATTAATGTACCCATCTTTTCAAATGATGATGCTAATATAAAATTGATTTGTTGTGATGAACTTGACACAAGTTCTAATCATAAATCTCATAATGACACTTTTAGACAAGAGGGTGTCAAATTTTCCAATTGCAAAATTGAAAATAGGAATAATGGATCTAATGGTGAAAACCATTCAATGGCAACATTAGATCTCAAAAAAGTAAAAATAATGAATGCATCAGATGGTGAAAACCTCTCAAAGGCACTGAAAGATGGGAGATTTGACACACTTCCATAGCGTTATCATGAAAGTTCATCAGTACTGGTGGAGCCTACACATTCTATTAACATTGGCACAATAGAAAAGGAAAATATTTAGCATCTGACAACATCTATGACTGAACAAGAAAAGCTTGAATTTTTCAAGTTCTTTGAAGAAAGAAGCATTAAATTTTCTTGGTCATACTTTGATATGCCAGGTTTAGATCCAAATATTTTAATGCATCATTTATCTCTACCGACTGGAATTAAACCTGTGAAACAAAAACTAAGAAAGATGCATGCACATATCAACTTGATGGTAAAGACAAAGCTGAAAAAGTTATTAGATGCAAAATTCATTAGGTCTATTGATTATTCTGAGTGGATGTCAAATATTGTTCTTGTATCAAAGCTAGACAATAGTATCAGAATATGTACCGATTTCAAAGATCTAAATAAGGCATGTCCCAAGGATGATTTCCCCTTACCTAACATCAACATCATTGTGGAATTAACAACAAGACATACCATGTTATCAATAATGGACAGTTTCTCTGGCTACAACAAAATCAAGATAGCACCAGATGATTAGGAGAAAACTGCATTCACATGTCCATGTGGAAATTTTTGTTGGAACCTCATGCCCTTTGGGTTGATGAATGCAGGGGAAACATATCAATGTGCAATGACTACAATCTTCCATGATATGATGCATACCTTTATGAAGGATTACATAGATGATATCTTAGTAAAGTCATATTCCAGAGAAGGACATCTAGATATTCTGGGCAAAATATTTACAAGGCTAGAGAAGTTCAATGTTTGACTAAATCCTAAGAAATGTGTCTTTGGTGTTACATAAGAAAAACTCCTAGGATACATAGTTTCAGATAAGGGTATCAAAGTGGATCCCACAAAGGTCAAGGCAATAATGGAAATGCTACTGCCAAAGAATATCAATCAACTATGGTGTTTACAAGGTAGGCTACAATCAATCAGGAGATTTATCTCCTAGTTAGCAGACAAAAGTCATCCATTTAATCACTGGTTGAATAAAAATGTCTTGTTCAAATGGGATCAAGGGTGTGAAATGACTTTCAATCAAATAAAGTAATATCTGATGTCGCCACCTATTCTCATGCCACCTATAAAAGGTAGACCTTTACTACTATACATTGCAACAACAAACATTTCTTTAGGAGCACTGTTGGCACATGAAGATTATAAGGGAAGGGAACAAGCCATTTAATACATCAGCATGAGTCTGAATGGATATGAAATAAATTACACCTTCATCGAGAAATATTGTATGGTAGTGGCATTTTCTACCCAACAGTTGTGACATTACATGCCGAATCACACAGTGAAGCTCATAGCAAAGATTGACCCGTTAAAATATCTACTCAGCAAGGCTGCTTTAATAGGTAGACTGGCCAAGTGGGTCATGCTTTTAAGTGAATTTGATATCTAGTATGTGGAAAGGAGAGCCATCAAAGGTCAAGTGATCTCTGAACAATTAGACGAAGCTCCATTAACCGATGATCATCTTATAAAAATTGAGTTTCCTAATGCAAAAATTCTTACTGTGACAAAACAACAATGGAGGCTTTATTTTGATAGGTCATACACACAAAGGGGATTTGGCGTAGGAATATTATTTGTTACACCTCAAGGACACACCATCCCAAGGTCTTATAGACTCATGTTTTCATGTACCAATAATGTAGCTGAGTATGAGGCACTAATAATTGGTGTCAAGGTAGCAATTGAATGGAAGGTCATAGAGCTACAAGTGTATGGAGATTCACAATTAGTCATTTATCAGGTCAATGATGAATATTTGATGAAAGATGAGAAGTTGATGCCATATAAGAATTTAATCGATGATCTCAAAAAGTACTTTGTGGATATCAAATTTGAACAAATTCCAAGGGTAGAAAATAAAGTTGCAGATGCTATGGCGACAATTGCTTCTATTTTATAGTTGTCAAAAAAACATGGTCATTATGAGTTTATGGTAGAAAAAGTGTCCAATCCTTCTTATGATAATCTTGAATCTCAAACCATATGCCATGTAGATGTCGTTGAATCCTCCATCTATGGAAATACCTATGCTTACCTAAAATACAACATCCTTCCTCTCGATCTTTCCAAAATCCAGAAACACAACTTCATTTGTCAATCTGCCCGACATACCTTAATCATTGACATACTTTACCATCGAGGCCTAGATGGTACTCTTCTCTGGTGTCTAGAACATAAAAAATCTGAGACAACCTTATGTGAGGTTCATGAAGGTTTTTTTGGAACTCATTCAAGTGGGCTAACTCTGGAAAATAAACTCCTTTGTTTGGGGTATTACTGGATGAACATGGAGAAGGAGTATTATCAGTTTGTTAAGAAGTGCCAAAAGTGTCAGATCCATAGTAACCTAATCCATGTACCAGCACAAGAATTGCAACCATTTACATCAACATGGCCCTTTTGTCAGTGGGGACTGGACTTGGTAGGAAAGATAAATCCGTCTTCATCCAATGGGCACAAATTCATAATCATAGCAACATAATACTTTACAAAATGGATAGAAGTGGTTCTGTTAACAACAATCACTGGTAAGCAGATATCTTCCTTCATATTGAATTACCTCATTTGTCGGTATGGTATACCTCAGTCCATTATCTCATACAATGGGAGACCATTCAAAAATCAAGAGGTCCAAGAAGTATGTGAGAGGTTTCACATCCAAAATCATTTCTCAACAAAGTACTACCCTCAGAGAAATGACCAAGCAGAGGCCTCCAACAAATCAATTCTAAAAATTCTAAATAAAATGATCAATGATGTTGGACATGATTGACACAGTCAACTAAACCCAGCTCTGTGGGCATACAAAACTAGCATCAGAACACGTACAGGAGCTACCCATATGCCCTGGTATATGGATTAGAGGCCATACTACCCATTGAGGTAGAGATTCCATCACTCTGTGTGTCACTGAAGGGAATTGTTTCAGATGAAGATTATAGAGTGTCCAGGCTTCAAGAACTAGAAATTTTGGATGAATGTCATCAACAAGCTATCAATCATTTGCAGGCATACCAACAGAGAATGTCCATAAGCTACAATCATAGGGTAAAGCCTAGAGTCTTTCAGGTTGGTGACCTGTTCCTAAAGGAAAACCCTAGAAATCAATAAGACAGAGAAAAGAAAGGAAAATTTGAACCTAACTGGCTAGGTCCTTTTGTCATCATATCAGTCTATGGATCAGGAGCCTATCAACTTTCAATACCTAAAGGAGATCCATTTGATGAACCTATCAACAATATTCATCTTAGAAAGTTCTACACCTGAATCACCTAGTGCATGGTATGAGTCATGGGAAAATAGTTGCCTTGATGAAAACTTGGCAAACAGGCGTCTTGGTAACAGAAAAATACAAAAAAATGAAAAAAAGAGAAAAATACAAAAAAAGAAAAAAAAGATTAAAAATACAAAAAAATAAGGAAAGAGGAAAGTACAAAAAAATCATAAAATATGAACAAGTGCAATAAAAACATGTAGCGAAAACTTGGAAATAGGCACTACTTATGATTTAAACTAGCTTTTCCATCTATTTGAGACATGTCATGGTCATTTAATTTCACTATCATTTCCATTTAGTATCATATCATTGCAACATGGTCGTGTCTCACCCTAGCTTGAGGGAAAAATCCTAAACTCACTGGGGGCAATAAACTTGAGCTTAAAAAAATAGACAAACAATAGTATGAAAACACAATAAGCACAATGATCAACGTAGAACTCAAACATTGGAGATACATCGAACATTTGAACATTACAAGAAATCAACCATCCAAATTAACACAACTAAAATCAAGATCAAATCAAGACAATTGTTAGGTGGATGATACTCTTTTGAATAATTTTTTTATCACAATATTCTTGAATGTTTAACATGTTTTACTTTGATTATTGTTATCATTTATTTGGAGCAACTCGATGATGTATTGAACTAGAGAAGCTAGGAAGGAGAATGATATTTTCATTGTTTGCTGTCTGTTAATTAATTATTTATTGTGTGAATTGTCATGGGATGTGCTCTGCAAAGTATCACTGATGACATTCCAAATTTACATGGTATAATGATTAATTCTTGTTTGTTTACACAAGAAATGCTCAGGTCATCTTGGTTTAATTATACCTAGATTCTTGTGTTCACTTGCAATATCAAAAATCATGAAAGGAGTACTCAGGTCATCATGGTTTAACTCATACCATCGATGCTTGTACTCACTTTCAACATTCTAAAGGCTCAATGATGACAAAAATCACATATAAGAGGACTATTATGTGACAATTTTGCATATAGATTTGCATAGTAGACATTAGATGACATTTATGTTAGTTATGCATATGTAGAGTATTTTTGTTCCAAAGAGGGGTAATCAAATTCCAAAATGATGCTAAATTTCTTCATTAACAAATTGAGTATACTTGACATTATCAAAGCATTTTTATTATCATTTCATCATTCATACATTTGAATCAAATAATTTTTGCATTTATCATATCATATTTTTCATATCACATAAAAGTTGCAAAAGAAAATCTCAAAAATAAATCTATATCATTGCATTTTCATTCATCCATCAATCATTTCTCATATCACATATCACATTCATTCAACATATCATAGATCATTTAATCCACTTATTACATCACATCATTGCATTTCCACTTACATTCATTCAACATATCATTTATCATACATCATTTTCATCCATTTATTACATCACATATTTGCATTTGCACCAAAATGAAAACACACACATCCCATTTACATAACATATCATAAATTATTTAAACCATTACATCCACATCCATGTATATAGGCACATCATAATATAAAATACAAATCATCATACCATCTATTGGTCCATTTACATAAATTCATACATCATATATCCATACATCAACATGAGTCATATAAACACATTGAATGTCATAGATAAAACATCATAGTATATCACATGATCTTTAAATGTATCCATAACATATCATGTAAATAATCACAAACATATAAACATGGAAATTAAGTGCATCCATCATAAAATCATAGAACACATATAGATCGATCAATCCCCTACATATCATATAGATCTGAAAAATCATAAATGTCAAGGATACAAAGATGTCTGAAATATAAAGAGATACATCAAAACTGGAAAATCGGAGTATACATCATGTCTCAAATCCATCATGAATCATATCGTGTAGCTAGGATCTTCTACTTCCAGATGGTGCAAGCATCTTAGGGCCAATACCTCCCCCACCAGATGGACCAATACCTCCCCCACCAGATGGATTGAGACCTCCTGGATCTCTCCATGGCGGCTGAGTCACACCCTCACTAACAGTCCTAGTATGAGTCCTGCTTGATCGCGACTGTGCATAAATGACTCTCCGCTTAGAGGGGACTGTATCATGGTATCTACCTCTATAAAAAATTGCCTCTTGGCCCACATGGAGAACCTCTCTCATGTAATCACCCACAGTAGTACCCTTAGCTATCCTCTATAATTTGTTAGCGGTAGTCTAGGCCTGCTCGGTAATATGTCTAACACTATCCTGCTCTGTTGTTAATGTGGAAATCTACGTCTGTGCAATTGCCAACTATCCCTGTACCTACACAAGAGCCTGTGCTTGAGCCTAGGTCTGGGTCTGCATCTGAGTCAGGGTTTGTGCTAATAAACCTTGTGCCTGTACCAGTTGCCCTTATAGAGTCTATAGCTACACCTATAGACTAGCAATCTGAGTCTGCTGATGTTGAGAAGGCACCCCAATATGCACACACTACCAAGATGTGCTACTAGTTATCGCCTTTTATGGGGCACCATACGCTCCTGTACATCTACATAACCCTCATCTCCACCGCTATCATCATCATCCCCACTTTCATCCCCCTCCTCACTACTATCATCATCATCATCCTCATCACTACCACCTTCTCCATCATCACCACCTTTGCCACAATCACCATCATCATCATCATCATTGTCCTCCTCCTCCAAAGGTAATGGCACTATCTCATCCAGAATGGTAATCCATAGAAAGGGATGTAATACAAGATAATCTACTTAATTAGGAGTGACATGTGCTATGATGATGTCTAGATGAATATCCCACTGTAAAGGCTATAAAGCTTGGTACTCCTAAACTACGACATCATAGGAAATGCAAGGTCCCCAATCTGCCGCATCAATCTGTCGATGACCATAATGAGCAACGCCTTGGGGCATGCCCTAAACACTGCCATACTATCTAAGCACTCCCTCAATAAAAATATCTCCAACACAAACTGAGTTCTACCAATCAATATCATCGACTGATAGAGATATGACAATTGAATATCATTGTCATGCCAGTGCTTGTAGTTGAGGTACAATCACCATGTGATGACCTTAACATCATCCAAAAATCATCTCTAGTACTCTAACTTACCCAGTCTAGGATGAGTAAGTCGACTTGTATAAATATGGACATATGGCCTTATGGTTGGCCGTTGTCTCACCATCACTAGGCATGTAACAACAATGTGTTCCCACACCCACACCTGTAGTAAAGTAACCCCTGCCGAAAAACTGTGACCTTAGAGGTAGATAGCTGAACGAAAATCATGATAAAGGTGGGAAATCATGCACATGCCCCAATAATATCTCGTTTGATAAACTATCATGCTCTCCAAACAATGACCCCAACCAAAAAAAAGTCTCTTTGACCTACGATCGGGACAAAGGAACCCTCCAATGAAACCAACAAGTACTGAAGGTAGAGTGGCATAGGCATCCACCATCTCACACCGTGGGATGTTGTAACTACTAATCCTATCATCTTGAAATACTCTACAAAGAGCATCAGTCCCACCCTGCTCAACAACATCATATAGCACAAGGTCACCTACAACTAGAATCCTCAAAATCCGCTATATGTCCTTGAGAGTGATGGTCATCTCACCAGTGGGAAGGTGGAAAGTATTATGCTCACTACGAAATCTCTTTGCTAAAGCTGTCAACCCCTTATTAATCCTAATCTGGGGCATATCTAAGAGAGAAGCCAAACCACAACACACAATCACCACTATCTCAGGCTACACTAGCTGCGGTATCAAATTAAATGTCCTCAAAAACCTCTCTTGAACCTAGAGGTTCGTCAATGCCTCCTATCAACATGAAATGTTTAAATTCAATAATCTATGTCAATTCACAAACATCAATCAACCTATCACATCTAAATTGCTTTGGTGAGACTTTGATCAAATCTCATGAGCGACCATCAATCAACCTCGCCTATCATGAGGTCATCATCAGTTTCTTATTGTGCCTCACCTATCATGAAGCTAATTAAATAAAATCAACCTCGCCTATCAAGAGGTTTATCAATCAAAAATAATTATTCCTTTCTTATCATGAGGTTAATTATTGTCAATCAATCATCAAACCATGACTATCATGAGGATAAACATGATTTAGCCTACAAAGGTCATCAATCATATCAAACCTAAGGTTGACAAGATAAAAAATTGACAACATCAAGGACAAAATTGATAAAATTTCTCATTCTGATATTGATGCGCTAAAACAGTGTTTTAATGTGCCAAAAGATTTGATGCACTATTAAAATTACTCCATGCACTAAAACAGAGAGTTAAAGTGCTAAAGAAGTCTATGCGCTACTTCATTTGGTCAACACACCATTTCAGGAGGTCAGGGCGCTAAATCATCTGATGTGCCATTTAATCTAGCCTATGCGCTAAAAAACTTGTCCTAGGCGCTAAATCATCCTATGGCTATTATATTAGGCTGACGTGCTACAAAAACTATTCCAGGCACTAAATTATTCTATGCGCTAATCTATCATGCTGATGCACTAATATAGCTAATTAAGGCACTAATTTATTTGATGCACTACATCAGTCCATCTATGCACTAAAATAATTCAAAATTTTAAAAACCAAATAAAAGCGTAAAAATAAAAAATACACAAAAAATGAGGGGGTAAAAAAGAACACACTGGAGGTCCGTACGTGATCGGGCGGTTGTGTCGACCCATGTGGTCGAAATGGTGAGCGTGATAAGGAATAGGCATCTTTCTCCAAATTAATCAAAATCACTCTCTCACAAATTTGAAAACTGAAATGCACAAATGAATTCAAAATTACCTCTTTTTCACTTTTTATAGAGTGATTAAGTGGATTTTTATGGGATTTATTTAATTTATTTACTGGGAGATTAATTCAAATTCTTCAGAGGGGCATTTTCACAACTTTATGTTGGGAGATAAATTATTTCATCATCAAATCATTATTAAATCAACAAAAAATTATAAATTTTTTTAGAAAAAATTGAGAAAATTCCAAAAAATCAAATATTCATCAATTTATCTCCTGAGGGGGCATATATCCATCATCATAGCAAAATCAACGTTTGGGGCATACTAATTTTTTTTCGTTGATACTAGTAGTAGAAGAAAAAATTTATTTGAAGCAATGCGTAAACACATCACTTCAAAGAGGGGAAAAATGTATACACCTAAAAATGGTTTGGACAATCTAATTAATTAAATACAATTTATTTGATTAATCACCTTTAATTCTTCTACTATTAAATGAATAAAAATATTTATTTACATAGCTCACTCTTCAAATTACATTATTTTCTTCTTAATTAAATAATTTTTTTTAATACTTTGTTTTATTTAATTATCACTATTAAATTCTATTTCACATCATCATAATCTAAATTAAATAAATAAGTTTAATACTTCATTTTATTTAATTATCATATTTTCTTCCACATTTATTTAATAAATAGACTGATATATTTTGTTTTATTAAATTAAATATCTTCTTGTATAAATTGAATAAATCCAAAATATTCAATTAAAATGCATTCTACAGCTATCTCCTATTTTCACCCAAAAGTTGCACAAATCAAATTAGATATTATATGTCTAATTTATGTCTAAATTAATTGACTCAAAGCTTCACAGGGAAATTCAGAGACAAATTGAAGACAAATTTGCAAGAAAATCCTTCATCTTCTTCCATCAATCCTTCCTATCCTCTGGCTTAATGTTTTTGTGGGGAGAAAAAATCCCCATAATCTTCTCAATTCCTTGATCCTTCACCCCTGAAATATTTAGATTGAATCCAGACCTTTGCTTGGTTGCTTCTTCACAAATAAGCTGCCGAGAAATCTATAAATACAACCATTGTCTACAGGAAAATGATCCCAAGTTTATGCAATCTTACTATGTAGAAATAGCATTAGAATAATCTAGTAATTATCATTCAACAATTAGCATATCATTAATCATAGTAATCATAATCATGGTTTCTTATTTAGCTGCATTTTAGTTGCTGTAGCTTCATTTATTAAGTTTCATGTCAATTTAGTTTGCTGTATCATCAATATCATTTATCAATTATCATATAGGATTAGTTTCTTGCATTTTGAAATGTTGTTCTCTAGATTGTCATTTTAATATTCATAGTGCTTACCTAATCTGAGAGCCACAATGATTTAATAAATCTTTGGAGATAAAGAGAAATACGACGCTTTCAATGGATTTTAGGCTTTTAATAGCTTAATTGTTGATTAAATCTATAGATATAATTTCGTATTAAGAAGTGTTATTAGTTGTTTACTTATTTACTTATTCCACACTTATAGTAATTAATATTTTTAGTGCCTATTCACTAGGATTCAACACTGTGATTATTATTTTTACCAATTATTCATTAAGATTCGCGAGGATTTTTTTTTTTTTTTAATAATGTGCATAGATTCGCCTAAAAAATTAATTATTTTTTTCAAATAAAAGGAAAGATTCACCAGGATTTTACACCTTTGCCAAGGGGGGGGGGGTTTCTTAAAGTTATCCTTGGTGTGAATGAAGATATCCTCACAGTTTCTCCAATTACTGTGATGGCATCGTGTGAAGTTGCTGGTTCTGGTGCTGAGAAGTGTGCTGGTGAGGAAGAAGGAGTGGATGTTTCACATCCCACTATGGCTAAAATGTGAAGTGGCCGTATGTATCGTGCCCCTGGTGTTGCTTCGGGTTCTAGTTGATGGTGATGGTGTCTGGTTTCCAATTTTGTCACATTATGATCTTGGTTGTTTTTGGGGTTCGATGTGGATATGGACAACAAGCCCTTAATGGAATTTTTCTATGGGTGTGGTGACATTGAATGGTTATGTGGGTTGTTACAAATTTTGATTCCCCTGTTCGGTAAATGATTACATCTAACCATCTGAGAATTTTGAAATGCAGATGAAATTCTGTTTTGAAATGATTTTTTTTGTGAAATGTAATTGCAGTGAGTTCGATGCTTGTCGCTCTCTTATGCTATAAAATATATTTCAAGGCTCATTGCAAGGGTTGAAATTTTGAGTGCAAAAGGTCTAGGTAGGGTACATAAAATGGAAAAAATATAGAATTCTTGACGAATCTGCCAATTAATTGTCTTGGGTATGGGTTATGTATGAATTAGTCTTAAATAGTTTTATGCAAATGACTGATATCAAAAAAATAACATAAAATTAAAGTATGTGCTCTCCTATGTACAATTGTTGCAGGCTATAAATGAAAATATCAAGTATCATTTCATTTATCTTCAATGGTTCACTTTAATGTATGATTTTGTTTCTTGTTTTAACTCAAAGAGTTAATTAAATTAAAATACTTTGAAGAGAGTGATAGGTCTCTGAGAATTGACTAAGGATTTGTTAAGGAGTAATACTTTAAATACTATGATTGTTTGTGATGTAATGCATTATGAAAATGGTCCTTTCATTTCAAGGTTAGATATTTTGTGTATGACAGAGTATTTCATGCTTGAATCCTACCTAATTTGATGAGGCACTGGCTTATTTGTTAGGAATTCTCATAATCAAATAAAGAAAAAAATGCGTAGTTGAGGATTCAAAGTTAGAACATTACTTAATCAAGTCTTATTCATTCTGAGATGTAAGTCTCGTACATACTTATGTTCCTAAGCAACTAAATGGTTATTGATGTAAAGGTCAGCCAAAACTTTGATGAATAATGTATGTTTGCAATTAGTAGGGACAAATTTGTGTGTTGAAGTGTTCTTGAGGCCTTGAATGTCAAATGAACACAATAAGGAACATCCTCCTTGGTCCCACAGAGCCTAAAGAGTAGGGGTAAATGCTTGAGAAGCTTTACCCATCGTGTTGGCCACTACCTTTTGTGATTCTTGAACACAGAGGTTGGCTACCTCTTAGAGAGTTTCAAATCTTAGTTGGAAAAAACACCAACAATAGGTTTTAACAAATGATGGTGTCTATTTTTAGGAAGGACACATCTTGTATAAGAAAAATGATAGGACTAGGTTGGGTTTCAAGAAATGAGGGAAGTTGTATAAGACATCGATTATGGTCTCAAAAATTCCACATCATGTATAAGACCATTGATTGGTTAGTAAGTGTTGATAGGACATTTGATGATTTACAATTGATTTTTTGGACTAAAGACTAGCTGGGTAGTTAGTATATTGATTCATGATTTGGTTGGGACTCAGATAGCTATTTGTTTGACCAAAGTGTCAACTTTAGCAAGGGAAAAAATATTATGATATGGATGATGATGGAACATTATGGACCCAAAAAACCCTAAGGGACTAACCTAACTTGCCTTAGGGGCTCATCAAATATGGCCTTGCCTACATAACATACATAAAGACATTGTAGTTTGACTAACTTAGATTGAAAGGAATTTGAAACAATTTTTTTTGGGATGTTGAAGGTTATTTGATATTTTTGGATTTTTGATATGTTTTGTTTCTTTTTGGATTTTTGGGAATATTTCAATGTTTTTTTGCTTTTTGAAAGATTATCTGGATGTTTTTGGATTTTGTGATGATGACCTCCAATACCAAGTCTAGGACTCAATTAAGATGTAAGTCAAGAACTTTCCCCTAGTCAGGAATATGACCAATTATTAGGAATGGAATTGGATAAGCCTTATTGTAGATGGATGTGGAAGGAAAAAGATGCGGAATACCAATCATTCGCAGACCATGATAAGGAAATAAATAAATTATAATGGATGACATAAGGAAGCATGGAGGTGAATTTATTATTGGCGAAGGTGAGAAACCAAATAAAATGATAGTAGAGGATGGAGTGGAGACTGACTTCACACGATGCCTATTTACTAGGTTTTCACCATGTTATTTATCCAAAGCACCACCAAGGTGGTTTTCCCTAATGGACATATTATTTCTCTTTACTATTTTCTCAATGTTTGGATTTTTTTGTGGTCACACAAGATGCCTGTTTGCCAAGTTTTCATCAGGGTGACAATTTTTTTGTATTTTTGATTTTTTAATAAAGCTCTTTGAAAGCTAGATGTTCTCCTTCAGAAGTAGAAAGCTAATAAGAACTAGATCCATATGCTACTATTATGATGTGACCCAACCAATTAGTCTTGAACTTTCTAGGTTTCTCTCAATTTATTTGATTCTTAGGATTTTCCATTAAGAACAAGTCACCAATGTCAAAATATTTGACTAGAACCTTCTTATTATATCTATGACAAAGATGATTTTGATAAGCTTGTAGGTGGACCAATGCATTCTATCTTCACTCATATAAAAATTCCAACTCATGCAACCTGGATATGTGATACTCTTCATCATCAATGAAACCTTACATGGATACCCTCAGGGAAGGTAACTTGATCTCAATAGGAAGAATGGCTTAATAACCAAAGACTAGGGAATACAGTGCAAATCTTATGGGGGTACAGATGCTAGTTTGATAAGCCCATAAGGTAGGATTGAGTTGGAGGTGCTAGTCATGACCAATGCCATTTATAGTTTTCTTTAGGATTTTGATGATGGTTTTATTGGATGCCTCATCTTGGATGTTACCTTGGGGGTAGTATGTAGTGGAGAAGTGGTGTTGAATGTAGAATTTTTTGCATAATTCATGAGCATCCCGGTTCTTGAAGGGATGACCGTTATTGGTTATAATGGATTGTAGGATGCCAATCGACATATGAAATAATTGAGGATAAATTTAGATATCTTCTTCACAATAATATATGTCATAGGGATAGCCTAGATCCATTTAGTGAAATACTCAGTTTTTGTGATAATGAATTCATGACCGTTGGATGAGGTGGGATGAGTCTTACCTCTGAGGTCGAGTCCCCATTGAGAGAAAGGCCATGGTGATGTGATTGGATGGAGTTCTTGGGTTGGTGCATGTATAAGATCTCCATGTGTTTGACATTGTTGACACTTCTTAACAAAGTGGTAGGCATCGTGTTCCATAGTGGGCTAGTAGCATCTAGTCCACATGATCTTCTTGGCTAAAGTAGGACCACTCTAGTGAGATCCATATATAGCCTCATGTACCTCGTGTAAGGTTGTTTATGCTTAATTAACATCAAGAAATATAAGGAGGGTGTTGTCCAAGCTTCAGTGGTAGAGGGTGTCATCGATGATGACATATTTGGAGGTATTAGAGATAAATATTTTGCATTGATTAGTAGACAAGCTAGGAGGGATAACTTGGTCATGGAGGTAACCGTAAACATCTTTGTACCAAAGGGAATTGGGACCAAAAATTTTGCACACCATCTCATATTCGTGGATATCAAAGGTGGTGATCAACAACTATTCTACCAAGAACTCATATTGCAGTATGTTGTTTGGGATGTCCAAGAGAGATCCTATTGTGGCCATTGCATCAACTACCTTTTTCTAAAGTTTGGGGACTTGCCAAAAGATGATATCATCAAATTATTTCTTAATGTTGTCAACCATTCATTTGGAGGGAGTAACTTCCTCATCCTTTGTGTCATAATCATTATTGACTTGTCGAATAACTAACTATGAGTCACCATATAATTTAAGGCTCTTGATTTTCTATTTATTGTCCATTCAAAGTCCTATTAGTAGTGTCTCATTTTCTATAATATTATTGGTGTAAGAAAATGTTATTATGAATGACTTTGGTATTGTATCTCCTTGAGGTGTAATGAATAATATCCCTACTCTTGAATGATGACTCATCTGGGATCCATAAAAATAAATTTTCGGTGTGATTGCAGTATCTATTGTGAATATGGACTCATTGGGGAGGTCAAATATCAATGGATGATCTACTATCGTGGGTGCATCTGGAAGCTGATCGGCTATGAATTGTCCTTTTATTTACTTTTGATCAACATATTGAATGCCATACTCACTTAATATCATGACCCATTTGGCTAATCGACCCATTAAGGCTTCTTTACTAAGGAGATACTTTAGGGGATCAATCTTTACTATGAGATTTATTTTGTGATTTAGCATGTAGTGTCTAAGTTTATGAGTGGCGAAAACCACCGCAAGACATGCATTCTCAATAGCACTATAATTGATCTCGTATCCAACAAGTGTGTGGATGATGCAGTAGACTACTCTTTCTCTTCCAACATGATCATTTTGTGCCAATAGTGCCCCTAATTGATGTGGTTGTTGATATGTATAGTATGATATGTTTACCATAAATGGGAGGCATTAGAATAGGTGGTGTTAAAAGATAGTCCTTCATTTTCTAAAAAATATTCTTGACATCGTTCAATCCATACAAATGGTAATCCCTTTCATAAAAATGTTGAAATGGTTAACACTTATCTGCTAATTGAGAAATGGAACTTCAAATGGACTGTAATCTTCCTTGCAATGTGCATAATTGACTTATGATCATTGGCGGGGGCATGTCCATGATAGCCTTCAATTTCGTAGGATCGAACTCAATGTCTCTAGTAGAGACAATATATCCTAGGAGCTTGCCTGAGGTTGCCCCAAAATATAGTTCTTTGGGATTAATAAAACCTTGTCTTCTTCCAATATTTTAAAAATATTATCTAGTACTCACAGATGATCACCCCTTGCTAGTGATTTTTCTAATTATTCATCTACATAATCCTCCATAAGTGTGTGCATGAAGTCATGAAATATTGTAGTCATAGCTTGATGATATGTGGCTCTGAAATTTTTCAAACCAAATGGTATAACATTCCAATAATATGTTCCCCATGGATAAATAAAAGTTGTCTTTTTTTGGTCCTTAGGAGCAATCCTAATCTAGTTATACCCAGAGAAACCATCCATGAGTTATAGCATCTCATACCCTATCGTTAGATCCACTATGATGTCAATGTTGGGAAATGGAAAGTCATCCTTAGGAAATTCTAAATTGTGATTCTACTTGTTGGCTTTGTTATAGGCACTATATTAGATATCCATTCTGCATAGTCAATGGGTTGAATGAAACTTCTTTAGCTCTGCTTTTACCAATAGTACAATTTGGGGGTGCATTTTTTCACAACTTCTATTTGACTAGTTTGGTATTAGGGAACAATGGTAAATGATGTAACACTAAATTGGGATCCAATCCAGGCATGTTAGTGTAAGACCAAGTGAAGTTAACTTGTCTCTCTGAAAAGAAATCATGAAATTTTGGTTTGTCTGTCTTTGTCAAAGATGTTGTGAAATGGATGATTCTAGGATTTTCATCAGTACTAGTGTTGACTTCCATGGATTTCACTACTAGAAAGGGAGATTTATCTTGACTTATGGGGAGCATTTCCAACCCTCCATCCTTGGGCACCTCAAAGAGGTTTTTACCATTAGATACACACTTTCTTTTTACTATTTCTAGGTCTAGAGGTGCCTTTCGGTTTTCACCTAAAGACCTTTCCTTTTTTGATTTATAATTTTCACTTTTGTGATTAGAGGGTGGGAAAAAACCCCCAAATTATGCTACATTATCAAGATCTATACTTTATGATCCCCATTGGGTGTGCCTTCACAAAGTCCCATGAACTTGGCTATCGCTTCATCAGTTTCAAATATGTTCAAGTTGGGTGGTCCCTGTTGATCCCAATCTATAGGTTGAGGGTATACTAAAGGTATGTCATCATCGGTATCACTAAGGTTCAATGAATATGCAGCTATGGTGAAAAAAGAGGTGTCATCAGGATCCCAAAAGGAATCGATCCAAGTTTTTTCACTCATGACTTTGGTCGGGGAATTGGATAAGTCAAGCTCTTGGAAGGTCTTAGCTAGGTCATAGTCACTAGATGTGCATGAGTTCCACTCCCATTCATTGGAGTCAGTTTTCTCATGGTAGTCCTTAGATGTCTCAATGCCCTTTGAAGCACTAACATCCTCACTTGAAAGCACCTTAGTACTAGGAGAAATCACTTTTGGTGGTTCATACCCTAACCCTCTACTCCTTGGCATCCTAGGAGGCACTAAGGGCTTTGTCATTCCATTCTTATGTAAACCAAGTCCACTATGTCCATCATATTCCTTATGTATCATCTTCTCGAAGCCTTTACCATATTGCTTAGTTAGGATCCATTTAGGTTCAATGTCTTCTTCCTCTTTGTATATCCATGTGGAAATATCCTCTTCGTCAATAGTTTCTTTGCTTAATTCTCCCCATTTTGTGAAGGTCATGGTGTGAGATGCTCAAATATTAAATTTGGGCTCTTTTTTGATAGAGAATTCTTGCCATGGGATTTTGGAGATATCAATAGCTTGTTGATACAATAAGAAGTTTTCATGTGGTATTTTCCATATCCCTCGTCTTGGATCTGGACCTTGGATTCAAAAGATGGGATGGTGGACATGGATTCCTTAGTCAAAGTGGAAGGATCAATGTAATAGGATGAGGTAGACGATGAGTTTTCTTGATTGATGGGGACTTGTTTGAATGTCCCTCTTAAGTTGCTATAATATTGAAAGGGATTGGGATCACCAACTATTGTGATCTTTGTGCCATTATGAGGAAATTTCAAGAATTGGTCCAGTATGTGGATGTGATGGCCTTCATGGGATGAATCCATGGTCGGTTGAGGAGGATATTGTAGGGAAGATCCAAATACAACACTTGGAATATTTTATCCAATATAGCAAGTCCAACTCTGATAGGTAATGCAATGACACCCTTAGAAGAACATTTCACGTCATCATAAGCCTTTATGATAATATTCTTTGATGTATGTGCACAAGACTTAGAGAAACTTAATGTCATGATCAATTTCAAGGTGCAAATGTTCAATCTTGCTCCACCATCTACAAGGACTCATCTGATTTTATGTTTGTTGACAAAGACTTCAAGGTGTAAAGGATCATTATGGTTGGGCTTTTGTGATGAGAATCCATGGTTAGAGAAAGTAACATGGTGGGTGTTAGCTAAGTATTCCACCATTTTTTGGAACTGATTGACATTAAGGTCTATAGGTATGGATGTTTATTGCAAGGCATTATCTAAGATGGATTTTTACTTAGGAGATATGTGAAGAAACTCAAGGATAGATATTTATGTCGGTGTCTTACCCAAACGATCTAAAATATTGTATTGGGTTTTCAATTGGTGTTTAGGAGGAGCTCATTGTAGATTTACCTTAGTCCTTTGAGTTGTAGCCACACACTTTGATTGATTCTTTATTGTAATTGTAGTGAAATTGTCATCTAAGCCTCATATATTATGTACGGCATATTCATAGGAAACATGGATGTAATTGTCTTGGTCATTGGTCTTAGTACCTGGACTAGAGGGCTTTCCTATTTTGTGGTCTTGCAAAGGATTCTTGAAGATAGTATGTTAATGATTAGAGGTTTCTTGTTGAAGATAGTATGTTAATGATTAGAGGTTTCTTGAGGATTTTCCACTTCTATGACACCATTCTCAATGAGGTCTTGGATTATATTCTTAATTTGATGACAAGATGAGGTTTTTTGCCCCTTGATGTAGTGATAGTCATAGAAGGTATTGTCATCCCACCAATATGGTTTAAAAGGACCTAGATCATAATTCTTGGCCTCTGTAAGTTGTATGACATTGGAATACAAAAGTTCCTTCAAGATGGATTCGATAGGTTCCCCTAAGGGAGTGTAATTGAATCTTGATTGGTTATTTCTTGGAGGTCCATGTCTTTGGTTATTCTGGACCATATTTGTTGCTTGATCAGGAACATGTGGTGGTTTTATGGATACATCGGGTCCCTTAAGAGTGATTGTAGGGAAAAATTTGTTTATTATCTTCGCATATACAACCCCATCGTTTGTGACATTCTTTTTTCGAGCCTAATATTTTCTTTTGTCATTAGAGGTGTTTTGGCACTTTAGTTCTTATTAAAGATCTTGATTTCCCCTGTAGAAAAAAGTGTTTTGTCAATGGTAGTACCTTACTCAAAAAGGTCAGGAAATGTGGTGCAACAATGGATTTGTAGTTGGTGTTTTAATTATGTGATTAGGTTTTTGATGAACATGTGTACCGATTATTTTTCAGGTATTTGACAAGGACACTTGCTAGCCATACTTCTCCATCTTTGGAAGAAAGATATAAAGGTTTACCCTTCTTGTTTTTTTTGACATAATGTCACTATGGTTGTGCCATTTTCAATGTTGTAGGAGAAATGTGTCACCCAATTGTTTTCTAACTCATTCCATGTTCGTATTCCTGTGGGTAAATGGACAAACCGCTCAAGTGCTTGTCTTGTGAGACTTCTCAGAAATAATCGCATTAAGCAGGTATGCTCAAATGCAATATCTATGCAAAGAACATGAAAATACCTCATGTGTTCTATTTGACTTCCTTTTCCCCTATATTTATTGAGTTTGGGATAATTTAATTGTGAGAAAAGAGAGGCATGCATATGCTTTTATCAAAAGGATATTGGGCATAGTTCTTCCATAGAGTAGGTTTTCTTTGTTCCTGATACTTACATATTGGAATTTTTTGTTTTAGTGCATGAATTTGATATGCCAAGACTTCTATAAATGAAAATTATGTTTCTACAACATTCAAAAGCACATTGTGAAATGGATGATCCATGTTTGAGGTGATGTTTTGCAATCAAATATTTTGGGTGGAAGATTGGAGGTTAGTACCAAATGAATGTGATGAAGATGGATTTTTGTTTTGGACGTTGGGAGTGAAAAGTGGATTTTGGTTGATGTGTGGAGTCTCTTTTTAAAATTTAGGATTGATATTCTAGATTGGAATTGCAATGGGTTTGAACTTTTTTGACCCTTGAAAATTGATTTGTATAGGAATACCCGAATTGAGACTTTATTGGGATGTTTTGGTGTTTTGGTTTGGTCCCAAGTTCAGATTGATGTTTGGTGTAACATTTGTCATCGAAGGTTGTGACTTAGGAGCACTAATGTAAACCTTTAACATCTTGGTTGGATTGGTGTTTGACATGTTTTTGACCTAAGGTGTTGGTGAATGTTGGTGTGACTTGGGATGAAGATGTTGAAAAAGGATGAGTGGATGGAAACCCCATAGTATGAGATGATGAGGAAAATGGATTAGTAACTATGCTGCTAGGTGGTTGGGACATAGATTGGGTACCTTGTGCTCTAAATATTGGTGTGGGGGTCACGTTGACTGTCATAGTATTTTGAGTTGTTCCCCCTAATGGAAAAGTAGCATGTACTTGTGAAGTAGTAATGTTGGAAGTAGATGTGATATGTCCTTGGTCTTGTGTGACACCATTGGTTTGTGATTATGAAAGCATGTTGACATCAAAATTAGGAGGGATTTTGGTTCCACTTATTAGAAGTTTCATGAGAAATAATTGGGGATCTATTGCTACTATCTCATCTACAATGCATTCTACTCTATGGTCTTGGGAAACCACTTCAATTTCATCTTTAGTTAAGTGTATTTAAACCTCTTGTAATGTGTAATTCTCAAAAGGATTTAGAAATTTAGATCGTGTCTTGATAAATCATTTGAGGAAGAAGGCCCAAAATTTATGTTTCTAGTTGGATTAAAATATGGATCTTCGTTTGTGTAGTCCATCTCTTTTCTCTTCCTTTGCAACCTAGTTTGGAACATATAAGACTTGAAACTTGGTGAGGGGTGTGCAATCTAAAGGGGTGATAATGCAATGATGGGTATGGAATTATGCTATCTTTTTGGAATTTTTGAGATATGAGAATGCCAAAGGGTAATGCACTTATGAACAAGATTAGGGTGCAAGGTGACAATAAGTGAAATTAAGATATGATAGTGTCACCACGACCAAAGTCTATGGTGTGAATAAATCTAAGATATGAAAGGATGCAAATAGGAGCTATGACCAAATATATGGAATGACCAAAGCTATTATGCGAGACTAAGACTAAAGGGTGATAAATGAGACTATAGATATGCACCTTTGGGACTTAAGAGAAGGATTCCAAGTATGCTATGATAGCTCAAGGTAACAAATTAAACTATCAAGACCTTAAAATGATAAAAGCTAAAAGGATGGGGATGATTTGACAAAGTGAACCTTAAACTAGACTCATGAGTTTGAAGGCCCAACTTAGATGATGATGATTGGTAGATAAAATAACAAGGTCGAGGACATTATAGACATGTGATAATGAATTGACCAAAGGTATGGTAAGATTCCTAGTCTAAAATATAAAAGATGTATATGGATAAGAATGATTTGGGACCAACTAAGTAATGAAAGGATGGCAATGTAATCTAACTAAGAAATTCAAGGAAACCTAGGTGAATGTAGTGAAATGTACGAATTGAATTGAGCAAGTCAATGATATTAAGGTATGGTAATTGTTAGGAATTGACTAAAAATGAGACTACATAGGAATTTCCCCAGAGTTTTGACAACTAATATATACACCACTTTGTCTCACATATGTGGTTTACTATCTCATAGATGTGGTTGACTATTTTTATCAATTGCAACTTACTATCTAGCAGATGTGGTATACCATTTCATAGGTGCAGTGTACGATCTATTGGTTTCAAATTAGATGTTTTCAAGTGGTTTTCCATCTTGGGTAATTTTGAAATATGATAGAAAACACATTAAACACTTTGAAAAACAATTTTTGGCTATTGTGTGATTGTCCAAATTTTTACACGAATAGTGTATGCTCATAAGCCAAATTCAACCCAATTTCCACTGGTCTTATCAAAAATTGAAAATACTTCAAACACTTCCTAATATTAAGGTCAAAGCCAATGGAATTAATCTCAAGCCCACATCTTGGAATATCCTTTGACTCAAATGTAGGAACACATGAATGGGTGTGTACACTCTTGTCTTTCTGAGAGAGGACACATAGGGGTCTCCACAATTAGAAGGATGACCCAATCACCCTCTCCCTAGAAGTATATGCATAACTTATGCTAAACTAGACATTTATATCTCATCTTAACGGAGCCATATGGTGAGTAACTTCAGGATGCAATCCACATCCCTTACACTGAGAATGACACCAACAACTCAATCAATAGGGTGGGCCTCTAAAATAAGGTTTATAGTAATTTATCGAGGACTTAACGCCTTGCTAATGCCTAGAAAGACACTTAAGGATTTAACCAACCCTACTTGGGTACTAAAAATACATCACATAAATGTGGGTAGCTTCCCCTTTTAGATTGGCACTATCGGTAAGGTACTTGCTAATTAGACCTTGGATTTTGTCTTAATCTTTTATATAGCAGCTCGAGGGAAAAACTGTTTTTGGTCATAACCCTTGGAGTGATCACTTCTACAAAGGCATGTCCTTATACAAAAAGAAAAATAAGATGTATAGTGATTTCTCTTACACCCAAGATTTGATGATGTTAATATTGGAAAAACAAGGATAGACAACTGAGAGGGGGGGTGAATCAGTTGTTACAAAATTTAAAGCTTATCTTACTTTATCAAACTTTAATATTTGATTAGATGATTAACACTAAAAGCATGAATTAGGCAGCACATCAGAAACACACAACACCAAGATTTTTGTGTGGAAACCCTGTTAGGGAAAAAACCACTATGGAGGTTAATCCATAATTATACCCTGTTAAAAGTATAATGAAAAATGAATAGGGAATGCACATGCATTTAGGCACATTGCCTAGAGCTCATTGCTCAGAGGGGAAGGCTCACTGCCTTACATAAAATAATCAGATTAAATCATTTTGATGAGGTTGAAATAAGAAATTAGCTTCTACAAAAGCTTGATGACAGTTCTGGTTAGGCACAAGAATACTTCTTCACTCTTCACTCAAAATTCTTTACACTCTGCTCTACATTCAGATGATCTGATCTTTATTCACACATATATTATATATATTTCACATAAAATCATTGAGAATTACATGACACACACACTTCAAAATGAAGAATCAATCACTCTTATATATCCGCTACATGGATTCATATCAACAACTCTGTTGGCCACAAATAAATGAATTAAAAATTGTTGGCCTCAATACATGAACACATATCAATGCACACCAACCTAAGTGAATCACAAAATAATGAAGACCTAAATCAACATCCCCGAACACGCCAAGCATTCAAAAATAAAATCATAAGGATCCACAACATGCTACCACCATCATGTCGGCGAAGAACATGAAAAATTAAACACACAAGGAAAATCTTCGATCATGAACACACTAATTAATGCATATGTACAACACTAATAAAGTATGATCTAGAAACATCACCGAACATCTCAAGAGAATACACAACAACTCAATTTACCAAAATTGCATTCTCTTCTTCTAGAAACACTTGCTACATTAACAAAATAATTGTAGGAAGACATAACTTCATAACTTTCTCAGTTCTTGATGCATACCATTGAAACTTCTGGACAACATACTAGATAGGCTCAACAAAAAATGCTTTAATGCACCCCTTCTGACCATCAACATACAAAAATTTCCATCACTCTAACCTTCTCAACTTCATAGACTGCCTGCAATATATTTATTACAATTTTCTCAATATCCTCGACATTTATAACCTTCATAATCATAAATGCTAATAGTGTTGACATAAATGACGACCACATATCAGCAACACAACCTCAATATCCAACAATATCCCCCTTTGGAATTGATGGCAACACATGGTGTGAAAAATACCATCAAAACAACTAGCTCTTCTCCAAATGTTCTTCTCCTTACATGACTCTTCTCCCCCTTTCTTCAAGATTTTTTCACATTATTCTTCTTCGCCTTTGACATCAATGGGAAAGGTACACAAGCTCTGAACCAAATATCTAAATCATCTGACTACTCCCCCTGAGTAACAACCACCATTACATCAATCCGTAACAATTTCTGATTGTAAGTGCACAGATTGATGCAAAAACTTACATCTTAGTTCAGATTAGGGGGGAATTACCCCTAACTTTCCTCTGAGATACTCAAAATTATCCTTAGAAAATAACTTAGTAAATCTAACTGCAATTTGTTCCTTAGTGGGCACATATTCTAATCTGACCTCTTTATCACTCACCTTGTCTCTCTAAAAGTGAGACTTGATAGATATATGTTTTGTCTTTGAGTGTAGCACCAGATTCTTAGAAATGTTTATGGAACTTGAATTGTCACAAAATATAACAATAGGCTCATCATACTCAATTCTGATATCTCTCATCATCTGCTTCATCCACAACACTTGAGTACAATTTTTTGTAGCAACAATATATTCTACCTCCACAATAGATAAGCAAATGGATTTCTACTTTTTATTTAGCCAAGACACCAACTTCTTCCCCAAGAAGAATTCACCACCACTTGTAATTTTCCTATTATCCACATCTCCTACCCAATTTGCATCCATAAAGGAATTCAAGGTAGATCATCATCCTTAGGATACCATAGCCCATAATCAACTGTTCCTTTTAGGTATCTAAAAATTATTTTTACTATAGTCACATGTGATTCCTTCAGATCAGCTTGATATCTAGCAACTATGCACACAACATTCATGATGTCTGGTCTAGTATAGTCAAATAAAGCAATACACCAATCATTGACCTATATCTTGTTTGATTAGCCTTAGGATAATCATCAGTCTATGTTAGCTTGCATCCAGTTACCATGGATGTACCAACTGGCTTTGAGTTTTCCATGCCAAACTCTTTTAGTAACTCTCATACATATTTGGACTGAGATATAAAGATTCCATCATCTAATTGAGTAATTTGCAATCCTAAAAAGAATTTCAGTTCTCCTATGATTGACATTTCAAATTCACTTTTTATTTCATCAAAAAACTTCATACATAAGTCATCATCACCTTCATGAATAATGTCATCAATAAAGACTTCAATTATCAATTCTTTATCTTGATCTAACTTGAAATATAGATTGTTGTGAGCAATACCTTTATTGAATCCAAGCTTCAACAAGTATTTATCTAGTCTAGCATACCAGGCTCTAGGTGCTTGCTTGAGTCCATATAGAGCTTTCTTCAATAGATAAACCATATCTTTTTCATCAGTCAATTGAAATCTATTCGGTTGTTCAATAGATACCTCTTCTTCTAATTCACTATTTAGAAATGTTGACTTCACATCCATTTGATAGACTTGGTAATTATTGAAAGTAGCATAAGCAAAAAACAACCTTACAACTTTAATTCTAGCAATATGGGAAAAGGTTTCTTCAAATTCAATACCTTCCATCTGTGAATACCCTTTGCATACTAGTCGTGCTTTATTCCTGATCACTTCACCTTGTTCATTCGACTTATTTTGAAAGACCCATTTGGTTCCTATTATCTTCAAAAAATTGCACCCTCGCTAAGCTGCATGACAAATCATGTTACACTGTAACACTTAGCTTTTTAGAGAGAACATGGGATCTTTTCCGGCCTGTGGGTTGCCAAGATAGAAAAGAACCTCCGGAGAAGGCTGACTTCCTTTTTGGTTATGACCTACTTTACTAAATTCTGAGGGGAAAAGGGAGAAAGATTGCATCAAATGATAACTACCTCCTAAGGTGATACACCAGAATAAAACTTAGACCATGGAAAACTCAAATTCCATACACTTGTTCATAATGATTGGAGAAACAACTTGCACAACCTGTTTCTATGTGCCTTGCATAAATATTTTATAAAAAGGACTTATTGCTTGAGCTCTTAGGAGGAGAAAACCTCACATCTAACAGCAACCTGCAATCTTGACATAAATTATAACCTGCAACCATCACACTTCTCTGCAAAAAGGTACTAAAGCCATGAGACAGAGTTAAGGGAAATGAAAAACTATCTCACAATAACTTAATCAATCATGTAAAAATACACAATATTGCAGTAACAAGAAGACAAAAACTCCATTCAATAATGCCCCAGGTATGTACTGTATTCCATGTCTAAAGGAGTTACAAAATTCTGCAAAATTCTGCCAAAGGACCTAAAATCACTAAGTACAAAAAAAATGCCAATCCAAAACTTCTTATAATGAAGTCACATAAGTGACTATATCACTCAATTCCTAACAAGATCCACTAAAAAAGGATCTAGAAGCTCAAGAATTCAGATGAAACAAGAAAGCCTAATTTCTAGCAACTGATTCCTCTCCAAAGAGGCTCCAAAAGGTTGAAAAGGTCACATTTGACCAAGTCCAAGATAACAGCATAATAAATTAATGCCTATATGCTCTCAAAATGCTCCAAAAAGCAAAACAAAGAGGCCTATTTCTTCTCCATATGTTTGAAAAGTAATATTGGTAACATTAAGGCCACGACTTATCCATGTATTATCTTTGATTTCCTTGCACGTTTCATTCTTCCGTGTTGCTTCATCTGCACAAAATCACTATCTCTGGACTGGTGAAAATATATCCCAAACTATGAACTGGGTCGGTGAAATATTTAAAGGGTTTTTTCACCTTGATGTTTTCTAAATTTTATACAAAAATCTCACAAACCCAGATTGTAAATTTTGAGATATGATGAAAACTCAATTGCTCCCACTTAAAGATCTGTATTTTGTGTTTTGAAACAAACCCTCATGGGTATCTCCATTTTCTAAATGAACATGCTTATTTCTGCATTTTTTAATTTTTTAAATTTTAGCATTGATGGAAAGACCAAATGAAACTTGAATATTCCTTCACATACTTCTGGGAACCTTTATAAAATGTGTGAAGTTAGCTCAAAAGCTGAAACAAGCTCCTTGTATCTGCATTTCTTTCTGTAAGAGCCCTGTAGCTGCATGATTATTGCATCTCTAAAAATTGGTCCACTTCATATTGTTTGTTCATTATGCTGCAAGATTCTTTAGTGCTAGAGTTGTATTATGCTGCAGGAAGTTAAAAAATTTGCTGTAGGAAGCTTTAAACAAAGATCTATTATGCTGCAGAAAGCTTTAAACAGAGATTTATTATGCTGCAGGAAGCTTGGATATTTTAGATGAGCATGATAATCATACTTCTTTCTCAGCCCACCTATCAACTTAAAGGGTAGCATGCCGAGCTCTACCCTTGTGGGAGCCCATTTTTCCCCACATGCTTGGTCCTGTACTTCATTTGCCTATAAAGCATTTAATAACAAGTTCTGAAACTCTGATTCCTCTTCTCAAAGCATAACTATCACTTAATGAACTAAAACGAAGTGCAAAATAGCACTCAAGCATATTCGGAAATAACTGTATTTCACTTTTAAATATAACATTTAAATCAGCTCCACCATTTGAGCTGTAGCGAAAAATTGGTAACATTTTGGCGATTTTCGCTAGATGCGTTCCAAATAAGCATAGATCAGTTGCCTAGCCAATCCAATGGGCATGGAGTCATTAGGAAAACTAGGCTTATGACATAGGTAACTCAACAGTAATGACTCAGGGACACCTTGGAGAATTATTGAAAACAAGGAAATTACCGAAGGGAAACTATAAAACTGTGCTGGAACAACACTTTTGGGAATTGAAAACTACTAACTATCGTAAACTACCCTAAAAAAATGACACTAACTCAAACAAAACCATTCACTGGGATATTAAAGTAACTGCCCTTTCTCCTCAGTATGCAATGACTCTCAAGCATAATGGCAGCTGAATAGAGATGGTATACTAATTATTTTTTTAAAATGTAATACACTGCCTCATGAAAGAGGGTAACAAGTTCACTCACCTCTTTAAACTGATCACATGTGTTTGTATTCAGAGGATAAGTAAATTGAACACACTCCTTCTCAACTGCAAGTACATCTTTCATGCCACTTTTAGTTATGGCTTCATGTGTGAGTACTTGGTTAACCATTGGCGCTTTATTAGACTCCATTTGGGCTAAATCTCTGATCGGATAGCCCCTTGTAAAGACAAAACTTGAGCTCTCTTTATTGATCTCTTTGCCCATTCATTGTTGTTTTATGGCTTTGCTGGCTGGAAAGGTCCACCCCCTGTGACTGACTTGGTAAGAAAACATAAACTTCTTTAGTAAAGTCAAGCTGTTCATGATTAACTTCATCAAGAAGTAATAGTTCAACATCCAGATTAGTACAGGAGGCCTCTAAATCACTCCAAAACATATCCTCTTCAATGTCTTCTTTACTTTTCTGAACATAAAGACTAATCTTAGGCCTAATGGAACTCTTGTCTAGCTTTGATATAGCATCAAAACCACTCTCCTTGCAAAACAACAAGTCCAGTTCAAGGACTTGTTCAACTTGATGAGTATTTTCATGCACATCAAAATGTGGCTCTCCCTGAACAGTGCTACTATCACTTCCTTGTTCGTGAGTGAAGACTTCAAACTCACCTTTACCTTTATGCAACAATGAATCAACATTACCTCCATCAGCCTCTTGTTGGTCCAATTCTTCATCCTTGTCAATGAAGCAAGGCAGTTCATCAAATGAGAAGATTAACTCTGCCTTTTGATTCTCAGCCATGTTTATTACAGCAAGGTGCTCAACTTGATTCTCCTCATTTTCCTGCAAAATTTAAGATTCCTCATTTTCCAGTATTGAACAAAACTCAGCAATCACCTCCTCTTCATCAAGCTGAGAGAAAAGAGATAGTCCCTTATTCCAAGCTGTACATGGATCTCTCTCAATAGCTACTTCCATTTCATCTTCCTGCTGTCCAACCTGAACTTGAGAGATTTCTTCCTGTCTAATTCTCTGCTGTTGCAATTGATGACACTTAATAGCTAAATGCAAAAGATTCACATTCTTAAGCTTATACCAAAGGATTAAGTTATCTTGATCAACAAATTGCTCCTCCTCTACCTTCTAAACAATAGAGCTTAGTTCCATTTGAATGTCTGATGATGAAATCTCACAGGATTGAACGCATGTCCCCTTCCAACTTGGAATTTCAAAACTAGAAGGCTAACTTGAAAACTCAGAAAGTAAGTTTTGCTTAAAACTTGAAGATTTGTACCTGGGAATCTCTTCCTGGACAGGCTGTTCTGGAACATGGAAGGCTGATTGAAACTCCTGCCTTTGTTTTTGTGCAAATAAGTTTTTCATCTGCTCTTCTTTAACTGCAACTTGTCTAGCAACAATCTCTTGTTCATACTCTTGCACCTCCATGTCCTGCTGATGCTGAATATAAGCTTGACGAGCAAGATCCTCCTGCTGCATAACAAACTCTTGTTGTCTCTTAATATCATCCATCTCTCTTTGGAAATCAAGCAACATCTTATCAATATTGCTAACTCCATTATTGGAATTTTGGGGTTGGTTATTGCAACAACCATGTTGCTTTTGTGTAGAAATGAGTTCCTATGGTTGAATGTGAGCATATGTTGGGTGATATTGAGATTGAACAGGAGTGGGAGGGTGGGAGGCATGATAAAAATGTTGGAAATCTGTTGCTACAGGGTTGTTTGGAGTAATGACAGTAGATTTCTCTGTGTAATAAGGTTGACAAGAAGACATATATGTAGGATTTTCATGGAATGGAGAATAAAAAACCATGTCTCCATGAAAACCTGACATCTATTTTCCATTCAAACTAGAAACATGTCAGCACTTGAACTGCTGAAACTAGAATTTCACACTCGGAGTCGCCAGCTATGTGATTAAACGTGCCTCTAAAAGGCTGAAACTACCACTGTACACACCAAATAGCAGTAACATAAGGATAAGAGAGACTGAAAATCAATTCTCTATCCCACCGGGCATGCCAAAATTGTTATCTTCTAAAAATTGCACCCTAGCTAAGTTGCATGAAAAATCATGTTACACTGCAACACTTAGCTTTTTAGAGAGAACATGGGATCTTTTTCGGGCAGTGGGTTGCTAAGATGGAAAAGAACCTCCGGAGAAGGCCGACTTCCTTTTTGGTTATCACCTACTTTACTAAATTCTGAGGGGAAAAGGGAGAAAGATTGCATCAAATGATAACTACCTCCTAAGGTGATACACTAGAATAAGACTTAGACCATGGAAAACTCAGATTTCATACACTTGTTCATAATGATTGGAAAAACAACTTGCACAACCTGTTTCTATGTGCCTTGCATAAATATTTTATAAAAAGGCCTTATTGCTTGATCTCTTAGGAGGAGAAGACCTCACATCTAACAACAACCTACAATCTTGACACAGATTATAACCTACAAACATCACACTTCTCTACAAAAAGGTACTAAAGCCATGAGACAGAGTTAAGGGAAACAAAAAACTATCTCACAATAATTTAATCAATCATGTAAAAATACACAATATTGTAGTAACAAGAAGACAAAAAATCCATTCAATAATGCCCCAGGTATGTACTATATTCCATGTCTAAAGGAGTTACAAAATTCTACAAAATTATGCCAAAGGACCTAAAATCACTAAGTGCAAAAAAAATGCCAATCCATAACTTCTTACAATGAAGTCACATAAGTGACTATATCGCTCAATTCCTAACAAGATCCACTAAAAAAGGATCTAGAAGCTCAAGAATTTAGATGAAACAAGAAATCCTAATTTCTAGCAACTGATTCCTCTCCAAAGAGGCTCCAAAAGGTTGAAAAGGTCACATTTGACCAAGTCCAAGATAACAACATAATAAATTAATGCCAATATGCTCTCAAAATGCTCCAAAAAGCAAAACAAAGAGGCCTATTTCTTCTCCATATGTTTGAAAAGTAATATTGGTAACATTAAGGCCGCGGCTTATGCATGTATTATCTTTGATTTCCTTGCATGTTTCATTCTTCCGTGTTGCTTCATCTGCACAAAATCACTGTCTCCGGGCTGGTGAAAATATATCCCAAACTATGAACTAGGTCAGTGAACTATTTAAAGGGTTTTTTCATCTTGAGGCTTTCTAAATTTTTGTACAAAAATATCACAAACCCAGATTGTAAATTTTGAGATATGATGAAAACTCGACTGTTGCCACTGAAAGGTCTGTATTTTGCATTTTGAAACAAACCTTCATGGGTGTCTCCATTTTCTGAATGAACATGCTTATTTCTGCATTTTTTAAATTTTTTAAATTTTGGCATTAATGGAAAGACCAAATGAAACTTGAATGTTCCTTCACATACTTTTGGGAACCTTTATAAAATGTGTGAAGTTAGCTCAAAAGTTGAAACAGGCTCCTTGTATCTGCATTTCTTTCTGTAAGAGCCCTGTAGCTGCATGATTATTGCATCTCTGAAAATTGGTCCACTTCATATTGTTTGTTCATTATGCTGCAAGATGCTTTAGCGCCAGAGTTGTATTATGCTGCAGGAAGCTTTAAACATAGATTTATTATGTTACATGAATCTTTAATTAGAGATTTATTATGCTGCAGGAAGCTTGGATAGTTTACATGAGCATGATAATCATACTTCTTTCTTAGCCCACCTATCAACTTAAAGGGCAGCATGCCGAGCTCTACCCTTGTGGGAGCCCGTTTTTTCCCACATGCTTGGTCCTGTACTTCATTTTCCTGTAAAACATTTAATAACAAGTTCTAAAACTCTGATTCCTCTTCTCAAAGCATAACTGTCACTTAATGAACTAAAACGAAGTGCAAAATAGCACTCAAGCATATTCAAAAATATATGTATTTCACTTTTAAATATAACAACATTTAAATTATCTCCACCATTTGAGCTGTAGTGAGAAATTGGTAACAGTTCCAATCACATTTTTATCTTGAGGTCTAAGAACAAGAATCCATGTATCATTTTTCTCTATTTTCATTAGTTCTTCCTCTATTGCTTCCATCCAATATTCATCTTTACATGCTTCATTGACATTGCTAGGCCCAGTCTTGGTTATTAGACAATATTCTTCTGCAGTTCTTCTTCTAGTTTGCACCTTTGTTCTTGTCTCCTATGATCCAACGTTCAGAATGAATTCTCTTTACATACCTTGGAATTTTGTGTTCTTCTATTCTTTCTTCTGAAATTCCACTTTCTTCTCCTTCACGATTTTATTGATTTACTGGAACAATTTGAACTTGATTCTGTGTCTGCTCATTCTTCCCATTCTTAGTATTATCTTGTTGGTCATTTGAATTGTATCCACAATACCTATATGATCTGATAGTGTCTTCATCAACTCTAACATTTTCACTTTCAACCATTTTCTTCAATCTTCTATTGTAACACCGGTAGGCTTTACTCTTAGTAAAGTAACTCAGAAATATTCCTTCACCACTTCTAGCTTCAAACTTTCCTATATCTTCATCTCTTTTGATATAACATCTACTTCCAAAGATTTTGAAATATTTAACAATAGGCTTATAACCAAAACACAACTCAAAAGGGGTCTTACCAGAATTATCATTGACATTCACCCAGTTGATAGTATACATAGTAGTGATTACAAATTCTCTCCAATAGATATGAGGAACATTACCTTCCAACATCATAGTTCTAGCAATATCTAACATTGTTTTGTTCTTTCTCTCAACAACTTCTCTTTGTTGTGGGGTCCAAGGAGTAGATAACTATATTTTTATTCCATGCTCTTCACAAAATGAATTGAACTCGTGGGAGGTGAATTCACCACCTCTATCTAATCTCAAATATTTGATCTTCAAACCTGTCTCATTCTTTGCCATAGATTTGAAGCTTTTGAATTTCTCTAATGCCTCATGTTTTTCTCTTGAAAAAGAAACCCATACCCTTTTAGAATAATCATCAATAAGAAACATAAGGTACCTTTCTCCTTGTAGACTTTTGATTCTAGATGGACCACATAGATCAGTATGTACCAAATCCAGTACTCCATTGGAATGATGTTGTTTACTCCGAAAAAAAATTCTTGTCTACTTTCCCATCTGACATTCCTTGCATATAGTGTTAGTAGGCTTCACTAACTTAGGTAGATATCTAATTGCTTGTGTGGAGCTTATTTTCAAAATGTTATCAAAATTCACATAACATAGATTTCTATGCCATAACCAACTTACATCAACTTGAGAAATCAAACAAATTTCACTAGCAACATTAAGTGAAAATATTATCTCCTGTCTTTGTACCTAAAGCAATCACATTTCCCAAGCTTCCTAATATCTCGCGCTTACCATCTTTGAACTAGAGATTGTAACCTTTTCCAACCATCTCTCCAACACTCAACAAATTGTGCTTCAAACCTTCAACACATAGGACATCATCAGTATTGCATTTACCACCAAGAGAAATAATGCCTTTTCCACAAATCACACTAGAATTGTTATCTCCAAATATTACAACAACACCATAATATTTTTCCAAGCTTAGAAACTTGCTTTTGTCACCAGTCATATGATGTGAGCATCTGCTATCAATCACCCACTCATCCTTCTCATCAATCTTGACTGTGAGAGATTTCTCAATATTCTAATTACTAGCTGATTCAGTGGACACCAGACTATTTTCCTTGATAGAAATGAATACCCATTCATCTTCATTTCCAGTTTCTTTATCAAATTCATTATCAGTAAAACCTTCTTCAACATAATAACATTTCTTTTAAAATCTAGACTTATTAGGTTTATACTTAGAAACTCTTTTAGGACACCTTGATGCAAAATGACCTATCTTACTGCAAGAGAAACATTTAATAGGAAACTTTCCTTTGTAATTACCTTGTCCTCTGACTTCTCTTTTCACAATCAATGCTTCCAGTTCCTCTAGCTCTCTCTCTTCATCTTCAATCAGTTTCATTTCATCTTCATACTTGAATGTCTTCCTGGAACTCTCTCCCAGATCATATCTCCATTGGATTTTTCTGGATATAGTAGCTTTGAATGTAGACTCTGTCTTAGTAGAAGATTCACCAAATTCACTCAATTCAAAGGCAACAATTTTTCCAATCAGCATGTCTCTTGTCACATTTTTTACTGTCCTGAGCTCTTCAATAGCATGATATTTTGTTTTGTAAGAAGTAGACACAGATCTAAGTATTTTAGCCATAATCTCATCTTCTTCCAAGATTCCACTGACACATATAATGCCCATCACTAGTTCATTTACCTTTTGCATGAAAGAAAAAATGTTTTCATCTTCACTCATCTTCATGTTCTCCCACTTGCCTTTAAGACTTTGTAGCTTACTAGCTTTGACTAGTGCATCTCCTTCATACAATGTTTCCAAATTTTTCCAGATCTTAGTAGTCTTCAGAACTATCAAATTTGTCATTTTTGAATATGTCAAGGCACTTAGCAATGCTTCTATAGCCCCGGTATTAGTTTCTACTTCTTTGATCTCATCATTAGTAGAGGGACCATTATGAGGAATAGTATGTGCATTCTTTGTAATCTTCCAGAAAGGCTCACCAATGCACTTCAAATGACACTCCATTATGAATTTCCACATAGAGTAGTTTGTACCATCGAATCTAGGACTATCCTTCTTGTATGATGCCATCTTGAATCACCTCAAGCTATTAAACTTCTTTAGAGGAACTAGCTCTGATACCAATTGCTGGCAAAACAAGGATAGACAACTAAGAGGGGGGGTAAATCAGTTGTTACAAAATTTAAAACTTATCTTACTTTATCAACCTTTAATATCTAATTAGATGATTAACACTGAAAGCATGAATTAAGCAACACATCAGAAACACACAACACCAAGATTTTTTGTGTGGAAACCCTGTTAGGGGAAAAACTACGGTGGAGGTTAATCCAAAATTATACCTTGATAAAAGTATAATGAAAAATGAATAGGGAATGCACATGCATTCAAGCACACTGCCTAGAGGTCACTGCTTAGAGGGGAAGGCTCATTTCCTTAGATAAAATAATTAGATTAAATCCATCTGATGAGGTTGAACTGAGAAATTAGCTTCTACAAAATCCGGATGACAATTCCAGTTAGGCACAAAAACAATTCTTCACTCTTTGCTCAAACTTCTTTACACTCTGATCTGCATTCAAATGATTTGATCTTTATTCACACATATCTTGCATATATTTTTCATACATTCACTGAGCATTACATCACACACACACTTCAAAATGAAGAATCAATCGCTCATATATATCCACTACATGGATTTACATCAAAAACTCTATCAACCACAAATAAATGCATTAAAAATTTTCAGCCTCAACACATGAACAAATCTCAATGTGCACCAACCTAAGTCGGTCACAACATAATGAAGACCTAAATCAACACCCTCAAACATGCCAAGCATTCAAAAATAAATTCATAAGGATCCGCAACACACTACCACCATCATGTCGGCCAAGAACATGAAAAATCAAACACACTAAGGAAAATCTTCAATCATGAACACACCCATCAATGCTTCTATACCACACTAATAGAGCATGATCTAGAAACATCACTGAACATCTTAGGAGTATACACAACAACTCAATTTACCAGAATTGCATTCTCTTCTTCGAGAAACACTTGCTATAGTAATAGAATAACTGTAGGAACACAAAACTTCATAAGTTTCTCAATTCTTGATGCATACCACTAACATTTTTGGACAATATACTAGATAGGCTCAACAACAAACCCTTTATTGCACACCTTCTTACCATCAATGTACAAAAATTGCCATCACTTTGACCTTCTCAACTTCATAGTCTGCCTACAATATATTTATTACAATTTTCTCAATATCCTTGACATAAAAAACCTTTAGAATCATCAATGCTAATAGCTTTTTGACATAAATGACAACCACATATCAAAAAAACAACCTCAGTATCCAATAGTTAATGCTCCAGTCAATTCTACTATCGAAGTGAAGACAGGGACAACAACATTCGTTGTCAATTGAGTTTACCCCATTCCATGCATAGAGAATTACATGGACCATAGAAGGATAAAGTAACAAAATCAGGGAGAAATGAGGATGCTCAATGGGAGGAGCAGGAGGATGGGTAATTCAACTTGGGAGTGAGGGAATTATAAGTGACAAAATATGATAACTAGTTTGATTAGGGAGCTAGGGGTAATGAAACTTAGCCATGATATTATTGCTTGCCTTCATCCATAATTTCATCAAAACCTTAGGGTTTAACAAAAAATATGTAGAAGCACCAAACACAAAAGAAAATGATTCCTTTTAAACCCAAAATCTAAATTTTCCTACTTTAAAAATCAAAGGCACATAAGACCCTGCAAGAACATGGATTAGTAGTCTAGATAGCAACTTCTTCTCCCAATGAATGCCAAAGGATACAAACCAAATTTTAGTAACACCAAAACCCTCTACCCTAATGAATCAAAAAGGCAAGAAATAAAAAATTCTAGATTTATAGGATTTTTTAACCTAAATCAGATAGTTATGTTGCTTTGTGTCACAAAGGAAATAGATTGTTTCAGGAAAATGAGATGAACTAGATGGCGATTGTGGTGAACAAGTTGGTGACTGTGGTGGACTATCTAATTAGGTGTGGTGCACTATCACAAACATGCATCACACTATTCCACATATGCAATGCATAATATTGAAAGCATAAAAACAAAGGGGTTTGAAAAAAGATATAAAATATGATGGTAAAATGATGCAAGCAACTTTTCAAGTTGTGAAACTAGAAATTGGAAACCAAAAAATGGTAGAAATCCATAAAAATAGAGTGATTTGATGATCTTGCCCTAAAATGGAGAAATGTGATTCTCTGTGCAATAGATGCGATGTAAAAATCTACAAATGCATCTCACCATACATTGAATACATCACTCTGTACTATGATTGCATTGCACTGTCATGCAAATGCATCATACTATCATGCATATGCATCGTTCTATCTTTCAAATGAATTTCAAACCTGAAAAATTAAAATTTCTCACAAATTTATTCAAACCCGATTAGTTCACATTAGGTTCACCAATGTAGAATAGGGTAAAATGAAAGTACAAAGCACGAATCAATAGTATCAACCACCAAATTCCAAAAAATCAAGCCCTAAGGATCCCAATCCAACAATGAAGCACAAATGAATATAGAAACATAAATAGTAAAGAAATATTACCACAATTCCTATGCCATGGTTGAATCATCTTCATTGCTCTTCTCCATTTTTCTTTATATGCTAGCTTGTCCTCAGATTTGTAGTATGCAAGTATAAGCCTAGTGATAGTGACAACAAAATATCAAAGATAGTGGTTGTAGTGTTGGAATGAAAGTGACGGGTCTCTTTTATAGAAAACCAAATTTGAATAAAGGGCCAAGATTAAATGATGAAGATCAATGAATGAGATTGCTTTGAGAAGCAAGGAAATAGGGTTAGGGCTAAAATAGAGTTTAGTCAAGGATGGATGGTGGAGATTAAAAGGCAATAAAACCTTTTCAAGAGTGGAGGTTAATTGAGATAAAAGAGGAGATTGACACAAAAAAGAGGTGGTCGGAGTATATTAAATAATTATAAGACTATTTAATTTAGGAGGGAAAGTGAATAATTAAATAATTAAAATAATTATTTAATTATAGAAGAGGGAAAGTTGACTTTTAATTAAAATAACCATTTAATTAAAAGTAGAGGAAAATGACAAATTAGTAAATAATTAAAATAATTATCTAGTAGTGGAGGGGAAAGTGAGAAATAATTAAATAAATAAGATTTATTTAATTATGGAAGAAAAAGCTAATGAATAATTAAAATAATTATTTAACTATAGAATGAAAATGAAAGTAAATAATTAAATAAATAAGAATTTATTTAATTATAAAGAGAAAGGATTAATTAGTGACGTAATTAAATAAATATGAATTTTATTTAATTAATCAAAGGAAGAATAAAAGGAAAAATTAATTAATTAAAATTATTTAATTAATAGAAGAAGTGTGACTTTAGAAAATAATCAAATAATTAAAATTATTCAATTATGTAGTGAACAAGGTGAATTAATGTGGAAAATGGTGTTCATAGGCTTAGGACATTTTTCAGTGTTTACAATTATTATTAAATATAGTTCTTCTAACATCATTAAATTCAAATAAATATTGTTTTTGAACTCACCTTATACATTCATCTAAATAATTAAATAAACAACCACATTTATTTAATTCCCCAATTTGTATAATTTACTAACCATGATTAATTAATTTAACTAGTCATTTGCATAGTATTAAATATGATTAATTAACTTAATATTATGCCACATCTTAGCCTATCTACCCATAATAAATCTACAATAAAATCTTGATCCTCCATTCCATCCTAGAAAATCCTAAACATTCAAACTACCCTATGAGATCTCTCACATATGTGAGAGATCACATGTCAAATCTCATTTTACCATGTGATCTTTCACACTTGTCCCATCTCTCACCCCCATGTGATTTCTCACACAAATGTGAGAAGACGTATATCAATTTTTCTCTTCCCCATGCATCCACTCTCTTCCCAAAAATCTTCTCGCACATGTGTGAGAAAAGAGTATTTTTATTCATTAGATGAAAATAAGAAAATCTTGGCCATTCATTACCTATCAATCCATCTCCCCACTCAAATCCTCCTTTTATAAAGTGATAGTTTTCATCTTCATATCAACCCAATCCTCTCAATCAACGTGAATCCTTGATCTTTCAAGTCAATCCAAGCCATCCATTCCATCATCCATAAATCTATAAATTGAACCTCTTAGAGACCATTTCATCATCTACCTCTATGCTAATGTTATGCTAGTGTCTTGGAGAGTCAACCAGATTTGTCCTACTCAATCAATCTTATCTATGAGAAAAAATCAAGAATATTGGGTGTGACTATTCATCTAGCTCAATCCAAGGTGGCGAGGAGTAAGAGTAACAAACAGTTGTGTTTGTTCCTTTATGTTTCATTGATTAATTTATTCTCCATTCCATATTTTAATACACTTGGTGGGACCCACATCCCTAAACTAATCTTTCTTCTGATTATATTTTTTTGAATTTCTTACTTATAGGTTTCACTTCAACACTTAGCTTTGTATTTCAATGCTTTTGTAAATCGAAGTGATTTTTTTACGTATTGCATTGCCCTCATGTTTTTGCTTGCTTATGACCATTTCAAAATTTTTTTCTTCATATGTCTTTTGTGATTTTAATTATTTTCTATTTTTTGTATAAGGTATTTGCACTATTTTTATTCGTTTTAGTTATTTTCTTGTTGGTTAATCTATTTTCTTGCAAGTTCTTGTCATACAACACATTTTCTACTTTCACCATTTATTTTAGCACCCATGTGAATTAGCAGTTGCAACTTGTCATTCAATGCTTTCATTTTTTTTAATCATTTTTTGTTGATTTTATTGTTCATTTTCAAACTCTTCATGTTATCTTCTTGCTAATGTACTTCTATGTTTTTCACTAGTTCTACATTTTGTTAACAAGTTTTTGCTATTTTTTTGGGAAGTTTCACTAATGTTTGCTTGATTTTATTTTTGCAAGATTCTATATTTGTCACCTTCACTTTGTATTTTGCTACTTCCATAGTTCACTACCTTCATGGATCAAAGTCTTCATGACTTCTAATAGGTATACATTTTTCTATTTTTATTTGTCACCTATGTTATTATTTATTCATTTTTCATGTTTTAGTGTCTCTATTTTGATGGAGTCACTTTTGTGGTTCAATGTGTGCTTTGTGCAATGTTTCCTCCACTATGTTAACTATTATTTGCAATTTTATTTTTTTTTGCTAATTTTGTTGATCTTTTAATTCTAATAAGTTTAGACAACTTTTATATCTATTCAAGGTCAATTTTCTAAAACTACTAGTAATCTGTTTGGTGTAGGATTAACACTTGCCAAAGTCTTATTTTCTCACTAGTTTTAGTTGCACTTAATTGGTTAGAAGGAAAAAGTTATTTTCTTTTTCTTAGAGATTTTTGTAGTGTATTCTCTCCACTTGCATTTTGTAGGATCTTGGTGATACAAAACTCTACATTATTCTCTCTTTCTGTTTTAGATTAGAACCTAAAGGTACTAATTTGTGTGTATGCTATCCTCTTACACTTTGTGTGATCAAAATCATCTATTATTTATTTCCCATTAGGATTCATGCCTAGTGATTTCATCACCCTAGGGGATGAACTCAACCATAAGAATTTGATTGGGTATATAAAGGGGGAGAAAAAAATGTACCTCAAAGGTAGCCATCATTGTGTTTTTCATAACCTTCCTACCCCTTTTCTTAAGGAGACAATGTGAAAGGAGTTTTATCTATGTTTATATCCCATTCTTGTAGATGGGATTTGGTTCATGGATCCCTCACATACCCATGTGGTATTTAGAGGGTTACCCTAGATAGCTTTAATTTATTAGCTAATACCTTTTGGTCATCCCTTTTGGTCATCCTATTTATGGTTCATTTTATATTGGATAGGCTCGAGAATTTACCCACATCATACTTTCAATTTATGGAGATATAATTGACTTTGGGAAAGGATTTGGCCTCCAAGATAAGGGGTGCATAGGTGGTACATGACCTTGCATTCTCTAGCTACCCACCAATTGATATATAGTATATTTTTGGGTCCAAAAAATTTGACACTTCTACTTGAATAATTATATGATTGTCCAAGTTTTTGAAGTATTTTCCTATGGTAAACCAATCATTGCCTAAAGATAAAATTTCCCTAAAAAATCCAAATCATCTGTTATGTTTTTTTCTTACTGTGTTTATACCTCTTTCTAAGGATAAAACCTAGATTATATCCCATGGTAAACAATCAAAAATCAATATTTCAACATAAATAAACTTTGCAACCATAATAAACTACCAAAATTGATCCCCCAAATCAACCCTTATTCCTCCAAAAATTAGACATAACCTTTAGAAAAATATAATTTTGTCTCCATCCTAATAGTTTAATACTTCCACTTTGTGCTTTAATAACACTTTTGTTGTTCAACCCCTTTGTGGCTTGACGCTTTTGTGGTTTGACACCTTTTTGATTTGACACTTTCATAGATTTCCTCAAAATTTGAACTTAATCCTAATAATCTCCCAACCATTCAATCCACAACACCTTTGTGGTTTGACACTTTTATGGTTTGAAGCATTTATAGTTCAACGCTTTTGAGATTTGAAACTTTCATAGATTTCTCAAAAAATTGAACTTAATTTCCTAATCATCTCCAAACCATCCAATCCATAATAAAAGAACCTTTGAACCTCATATTTTCATTCAAAACCATAAACCACATTATAACCTTAAATCTACTCATTTCTTAGAAATCATAGTAAAAAGTACCCCATCATTACCTCCATACCAAAAATTTCCTAGAAACCAACCCCAAGTCATAAGCAAACCTTCACACATAAACTTAACCCAATCCTAGTCTAGCATCATTCCAACACATTAACTCTATATATCACCCTAGTTCAACCTTAAATCAATATTAGATCTCATTTTTCCCAACCTTAGTCCAATTCCAATATCTAACCTTGTTGAGTTCCATTTCTAATCCAAAATTTACTCCACCATTAATCATCCCACACTCATCCCTGAGTCAATTTTTTTTTTTAGATCTAAACCTCTAATTCAAACACCACTTCCTACATTAGCTTACCTTTCATTGAGAAATTTCCTATCTCAAGTAACATAAAGCTAATTAGAATCTAAATTCCATAGTCCACCCTAGATAAATTGAATTAGGAACTTGACCTATCTTAAGTTAAGAAATCCAAGAACCCAAACTTAATATTGCTTGAGAACTTTCCCATCTCAATTAGGAAAGAGTTCAATCATCCACCTCCACTTATCCCAAGGTTTATGTTACCCTAAACATTTTGATTTAAGAACATATTCCTTTCAAACATACTAAAGTTTAGACATACTAAAAAAATAAAAGTCAATCATCTTATCCCAACCTTAACACAAGATTATCTCCCACATTAACCTTAAAAAAATTCAAAATCCAAGAAAACCCCAAACATCCCAATATTACACAAAAATCCAAATCAAACCTACAAAAAACTTATACCATTACCTTAACTATCTAGATCACCACTTCAAACTAAAGTATCAAATAAAAAAAAAAAACCCTCAAACATCACAAGCACCCACACAACCTCAAAACTCAACAATCTATAACCAAAAATCAAGAAACTTTAAAAGAAAAGTCCCATCACCCCCAAATTTTTAGTAGAATTCCCACACAATTTAAAATCTAACCACCATAAAGGAAAACAAAATCACACAATTCTGATAAAAATTATTAATCTCATCCTAAAAATCAGAGAAATCCAACATCTAAATTTAATCACCTTCATCCCCACCTTATCCACTAAATAAGTCACACCTTTAACAAATGAAGCACAAAAAAACCAATGGTGAACCTTGCATTTCCCCTATAACAAGCTAATAAGCCAAGTGTAATGTCCCAAAACACACACCTAGGACATTAGATGATCAAACAAATTCATTTTTTGAAACAAAAACAACAAATAAGATACAATAACATATTACACTGCATAAAAAAAATGCACATGTTTCATGTCAAACAAAACAAAACAAGGACACTAACAACTAGAACAACCTCACTATTACTACAAGCAAGGTGGCTCTAGAAAAATATTTACCAATCATGTGATGAAACTATTATCAAATATTGAATGCACCCTTGAGAGAGTAATAAGTTAATTCTCTCTTCATTTGATATCATGCAAACACTCCACAGATGTGGGTTTCCTATATATTGGAGTGAGTCTCCATAGAGAGTTGGTTCCCTTGGTGTTTCACCTAAACTAATCTATCCTACTGATATTTCAAAAGGAAAAAGGAAAAGAAACAACATCAAATTGAATTTTAAAGCCTGAAAGGGGTGATACACTAGATGTTTAATGACTTCTATTTTCTTTAGTTTATACAATATGATTTAGAAAAACCAATAAACTATGCACAATTCAGGTTTTGAAATGTTTACATTAGTGTTTCCATAGAAAGGTTTTCAAGTTTATAGATAAATCTCAAAAGGAAACAACATTCACAATTGAATTATAACATTAAACTTAATAGAATAACACCAACCATGACCTGGAAACTAATATTTTATTGTATAAAAGGAAATAAATTAAGACATAAAGATAAATAGTTTGTCACAACACAAAATCAATCAATTCATAACATGCATAAGAAAAAAAATTAGAATAAGAAAAAAACTAGATTTTTATTAATCAAAAGATATTTTTATAGCAGATAACAAGTCTATATTGTACTTGTCTCAACCAAAATTGAGTTTACAAAGCTTAGTTTTCAATCTAGAAAGAATTGATTAATCACTAGCCTAAGTGCCCCCTTTTCTCAATCCAACATTGGAGAGAATATAGAAATGACCTAAAGATAATTATTTTCTTTGACTTGGTAACTTGACCATCATCCACTTGGGTGTTGAAAAATTGACTTTCCTATTATGAATCCTTTGAAGGCTTCAAGTAGGCATTGGTGAAATAAGGTCCTTAACTTTTTCAACCTTTGTCAACTTTTTTTTCTCTTATATATTCTCTTCATCCACCTAGATACTTACAAAAATATCCAATTGTCCATAAAGTTGTTATAACTTCCCCAAACTGAACTTAATCTTCTCCAATTGGTCTTTCTTGCCTTAAAACTACCTTGCATATAAATATGACATGTGTGAAACTATTTCAATTAAAATTTTGAGTGTACAAATATGGTATTCTACATTATGGGAGGTAATTGTCACTTAAAGTATCTTTATTGATCTGTCTATGCACTAATCATACTTTGCACTTTTAAAACTTGATGTGAAAGTCATCAAATAAACATTGATTTATCCTTACTCTACTATTTTGTATGGAATTAACATGCTTACATAGTCTCCATGTATACCCTCTTTTGTATGTTTATTATACAAGTATTTCATGGTTTGAAGAAAACCAAGTATAGTTTAGCAAAACTCTTACATATTACCTCCATTATTTGACATGATAATAGTGTTTTTATCTTGAAATCGTTAACATCACCTTGAAACATTTTCATCATGCTCTACTCATTCATAAGTCTTGTGGATTATCATTATAATACTCACTATGTCTACAATTGTTCTTTGAAGTTTGATGTGATACTTCATGGTTTTCAACGCCCCTTTGTCACATCATATTATAGGATTTATGACCATCATGTGAAATCCCCTTCTTTGACCCCCTTACAAGATGACAAAATCTATCCTATGAACTGCTATTGTAGACTTCCCCTTTGAACTGTATTCTCATTGACTTGCTAATACATAAGACTCCCATCCTTGTCATGAACTACCTTTGACACCAATTTTTTGAGAACTAACTATTTTGTGTAGGTATACAAGGGTCCATTAGTTTGTCATGCTCTTGGATTGGCCTACCTTCTCTTAATTTTTCCATAATTTTCCTTTATGATTGCACTATGATATTCTTTACCCCTTAACACTATTCTTTGTTTTGTGTGGACTAGATTATATACTATTATCATGATGACTATACCTTCATTAGAATATTATTTATTCATGGCCTTCCAACATTCAAATGATTATTTAAGACATTATTCTTTTCCATCATGGAGCTACACCTTTACAATCCCTTAACATTGCTATTGTTATAGGTAACATGATTTACAAAAAAATCCTTTTCAATCACTAGTAGTATGGATATTTTACACTCGATAGTTACCATTCTTCAAGAATCCCTATAAAGTTGTTGATCTTAACATTACTTGTTAAACTTTGATGCTTTACAAAAATTTCATAGGTGAATGAATCATATTCATGTTGTTTTTATGGTGATAAAATTAACATTATTTTGAGATAAATTCAAGAAACCATATACATGTTTTGATATAACAAAAGCATTTGAAAAAATTAAACAATAACTCAATATCATCTATAGAATAATGTATATTGATATTTGTGGATCACTAAATATATTTTCTTTTGACAATATTTATATATATTAAGGGTCTTGAGGTGTTCACACGATCAAAAAGAGTTTGAGGACTCTTGTGTACCTACATTTGTTTACATTGTCCTTCTCTACTATGGCCACAATGTTTCTATTGGATTCAATAGTGAACCCCATAGCTCCCAAAAATCACCTGTAACCAAAACACCTATCACAAATAGAAAGAAAGAAACTACTTTCTATGCAACCTTGAGAGAATTATTGATCTAGAAAAGCATCTATATGCACATTTAATTAATCTGAATGAATGATTACAATGAAAGATGAATGCTTATAAATCTTTAAAAAACCTTAGATGAGGATTTGATTAGATTGTGAAAAGTGTCTTCATCTTATACAATGAGAAAATCAGAGATATAAATAGCCCAATCTAATAATTAAAAACCACTCATGAGTTTATCTTAAGTGTAATAAAGTAAAAGGGGTCTATTAATTAATTAATTATTATGTGATTTTTCTAATTACTCTAGTAGTTTCCACATGGCACATCATCTATTATCTCCTGGTTCTTTCCCATCCACATGATAGTCCTTTGAACACTCTTTACATATAGATCATTCTTCTCACTAGGCACATAGTTAGGACCTATGATCATCATTTTTATACCTTTTGACTATGTAAACTTCTATCACACATAATATACCACAACTACCATTCCACTCATGAATTTTCGCATAAATACTCATGGAATTTCATTGCATCCATACATCTCATACCCTAAAATACACTGCCCTTTCGTTTATGATGATTTTTAATTGGTTTCATGCATATTTACATAATTATGCATTATTTTAACACTTAATTTTATCTTCTGATAATATCATATTTTATCTCAAAGATTTATGTAAAACCTATCTAAAGTTTGATATGTGTTATAGTCAAATAAGGTTTTGATCCCTTCCTATTTATAGTGATTGGAATTTAAAAAGAGAAAATCAATAATAGGGACATTAAATACCCTATCCAATGCAACCCTAACACTAACACCAATATGACAACATTAACCAATGTTTGATATGTGAAGAAAATTCTTCTTAGTATGAAGAGTTTTCATTCTTTAGAAACCATGCCTTGACTGTCTTCTCCCTTAGAGAATGATACTAGATTGATTGTACATATGAAAATAGGTAGATATCCTAATCCAAAATTCATTGTGGTGTACACTAGAATAGGTGCTCCTATTCTTTGAACTATCTCTTATAGATTTTTTTTTGTAAACTAAAGTCTCATCTAGGAACCTTAAAGATTGAGAAGTACCTATTTTGGAGAGAGTATTGAGGGTTACCTTGTGTATCCGAATGTTTAGATTATTTTAAAGTTTCTTAATAGTTTGGGCTCTCAAAGACTTCTCCATTGAAGTTAACAAAATATTTGAATCTAGGTGCATGATTAGGGAACTCTCTTCACACATTCTTATTCCTTCTACATTACAACAAAATGAAAATCACACAAATATAAATTATAGAAGATATTTAAATGCATAATATATATGCATATGGAATTTGAAACATCTCTCTACCTTCAATGTACCATACAACATTATATTCATTGTTGGTAAGATGAAATGGGAATTACAGTTTGGATATTTATACTTTAATATCCTTTATGTAGTATGTTTACACCCTAGAGGATACAACTAGAGAAAAGACTAATTAAAAAAAGGAAAAATATATTTAAATGCATTTCATATGTTACTTAAATAAGAACCACATTCATTTATAACTCATATAGTGATCAAATCCTTATAACTCTATATATATAATATCATGTGATAGATACAATTTAAGGTCTTAGTCTTTACTTTGTATTATCTTCTATTCTATCCTTATTTTTCCCTCTAATATCCTATTTCCTACATCTATTACATACATATATTTATCTTTTGTCTCTTAGAGAGATGTGACCCTTATAGGATACCTTTTACTTAATATTCCACGTCTACCTTAGGTTCTACAAGTACTATGTGGTAACTTGGGGTATATTTTAGCACTAGAATGCACCTTGCTAACATCATCCCCCAATTTAAAATTATGTCTTGTCTCAAGAAATTCCATTCAGTTCCCTCAAACCTATACTTAAACACTAAACCCTACACTCTTAAACCTTAACCCTATACCTTATACCCTAAACCCTACACCATAAACCCTATACCCAATATCCTAATACCTAATCCCCATACCCTATACACTTAACCTTATACCCTCAACCCTAAACATTATCCCTCAACCCTCAACCGTCAACCCTCAACCCTCAACCCTCAACCTTAAACCTTGTACTTAAACCCTAAACCCTACATTCAACCCTGTACCCTTAAACCTAAACACTAAAACCTCAACTGATACTCTGAACCCAATACCCTCAACCCTAAACCCTCAACCAATACCCTCAACCCAATACCCTCAACCCAATACCCTCAACCCTATACCTAATATCATAAAATCTAATAGCTATATCCTATACACTGAACCCTAAACCTTGAACGCTATCCCTCAGCCTTGAACCCTATACCTTAAACCATAAATCCTACACCCTCAACCTTATATACTAAAACTTGAACATTATCCCTCAACCCTCAACCCTCAACCCTCAAACCTCAACCCTATACCCTCAATCTTATACTCAATATCCTAAACCCTAATCCTTATACCCTATAAACTTAATCCTATATCCTCATCCTTATACCCTATACCCTCAACCTTATACCTAATATCCTAAACCATAATTCCTATACCCTATACACTTAACCATATAACCTCAACCCTATACCTTAAACACTAAAACTTACACCCTCAACCCTCATATGGGGAGAGAGAAATAAGGGGGAGGGAGGGATGGAGAGAGAGAGAGAGGAGGAGGGGCAAAGGGAAGAAAGAGAGGGGTACGATAGATAAAGAGTAGAGAGGGAAGGAGAGAGTGAGAGTGAGTGAGTGAGAGGTACATAAAATGAGGGAGAGGGGAGATAAAGATAATTAGAGAGGGAAGGAGAGGTAGAGAGAGATAGAGAGAAGTAGAGATGGAATGCGAGAGGGAGGAAGGGAGAGAGGTGAGATATAGAGGTGTAGAGAGAGTGGTAGGGAGTGATGGATGGAGAGGTAGGTAGAGAGGGAAGGAGAGGGAGTGGTATGGATGGAGAGAGTGGGAGGTTAGATAGAGGTGATATAGACAGAAATATAGAGATTGGTAGGTAGTGATGGATGGAGAGGTAGGTAGAGAGGGAGGGAGAGTTAGGGAGGGAGAGAGGTCAGATAGAGAGAAATAGAGAGAGTGATGTAGGGAGAGGTAGGTAGAGAGAGGGAGAGGGGAGATAAATATAAGTAGAGAGTGAAGGAGAGGTAGAGAGAGGAGAGATAAAGAGTAGGGAGGGAATGAGGGAGAAAGGGAGATAGGGGTGTAGAGAGAGAGAGTGGTAGGGTGTGATGGATAGAGAGGTAGCTAGATAGAGGGATTAGGTGATAGAGAGTAGATAGGGAAGAAGAGAGGTAGGGAGAGAGAGAAAGGCGAGAGAGAGGTGAGATAGAGAGAAATAGAGAGAGTGTTAGGGAGTGAAGGAGGGAGAGGTAGGTAGAGAGAAGTAGAGAGGTAATGAAGAGAGAGAGAGAGAGAGAGAGAGGGTTACACTTTTTGGCCAAACTTGACATTGAACTATTTTTTTTTAACTAAATCTTCACTTTCAGATACCTGTAGCTGCTAAACCATAAGGAATTTTAAGATGATACAAACTAGTGATTTGTGAAATTTTGTCTGTAGATTCTAAATATATATTTTAATTTTTTTTGGATTCAAATTAAATTTATTTTTCCATCTCCTTCGATAACTAGTTTTTAACAATAAACACTATTTTTAAAGAGTGATGTTGACTATATAACACATAAATTTATTTATATGAAGGATAAAATTATATTTTTTTTGAATTTTGATTTGTAACTACTATATCTAGCACCTTCATTTTGTTTCATAGTGTTTTATTGAATATTTTTTCTTAATTAAGTTTTGAAGTCAAACCAATTACAATTTAGACATAGGCGAACCGTATAACACAATTTTTTTTGTATGTATCAATTTTTTGTGTTGGATCAAGGACATCAATACCAAGCACCTAGATATTTTTTATAATTTTTTTGATAATCTACTTATTTTCCACATGTGCAAAACATATAGTTTGATTTTCAGTGAAAAACCAATGTTTAATTAAACTAAAAAAGTTACATAATAAAACTAAAATATATTAAAAATATACTTGATGGAGAGTTCATTTTGAGGACTATAATCCTCCAACTAGGTTTGTTAAGTTGATTGCATTTTGATCCCAACCTAAGCTTTGAAACCCAGAATTTTGTATAAAATTGTAGATGGAGGGGGGAAAGGGAAAAAAAGGGGCTAGAACCCCGTAAAAGCAGCATTAAAAAAAGAAAAACCATTTTTTAATTCAAAAATGGTGACGTGGGGTTGAGTGAACCCCTTTCTAGGAAACCCACCCTTCTAGCTAGCCCCCAAAGCAAGCCCCTTTTAGAAAACCCCCCTAATTTTTTTGAGTGCCCAAGCAATTTTTGTTCGTCATTGCAATTGTAACCCACTTATGTGGGATCATGAGAGAGAGAGAGAGGTCTAGAATGTAAGGGATAAATAATGAGTGAGATAGGAAATGATACAACTTGATGATTACTAAAATTTGACCTCCCGATTACTGAAATTTGACATGTTGATTACTTAAATTTGACTAAGTTTGAAAAATTATAAGATCTTATAATAACTAGGATTTACATTATAACTCCTAGAGATTTGAAACCACTCTCAAAAATCCTCAAACTATATACATGAAATAAAACTTAAAGTATAAGAAAGTAAATGCCCATATGTAAATGTCAACTTATACTTAAATGTTTATTTCATGTATATAGTTTTCTTGAAAGATAACAAGAAGAAAGAGAAAAAAAAGAGAAGAATTTTTTCAATACAGACCAAAACGTGAGAGCGTTATAACATGCTCATGTTTTTTTATTCTTTGGGAATATCCAATAATTTGGCTTAGATTCACTTTAGATTTCCAACAAAAAGTCTTGGACTACCTTTCCAATACCCAAAAATGTGTTTTTGTATATTCTACAAAATTTCACATAATCTCATTCATGCTAACCATTAGCTTTGCACGTGTTTCAAGGTCAAGTAAAACAAACACTTGGGTAATGCTAAGCTCTCTCTTAGCTATTTAATGATGTAATTTTTTTAACATTTTTACTATGTTAAGGGTTTCAACTTTAACTTCTTTTGTTGGTGTATCCATTTTTTTGTCAAAACCAATGTTTGGTATTTTTTACTTTATTTTTTAACCGTTCATTGAAATTTTAAATAAATTACATTTATATAAACTAGACTCTATTATACACATTTAAATTTTTTATTTTTGATTATTTTTCAAAAATTATAAGGGTAGCACAACCAAATTTCTATTTTTGAGGATGTGTCCACTTTGAAAATCAGTAAAAAAATCATATATTCATTAAAAAATTATCAAAAAAATTGGGCATAAACTACATGATGTTAGCTAATTTCTCACTAAAGTGATTTTAAAAATCCTAAAAAAAATTTAACATTTTGAGGGAGACACAATAGATGCTATGTTATATTTTTGACAAAATAGGACTAATTTTTGTGGCTCCTTTTTTTGAACCCCTTAATCTCTACCATTTTCAAATAAAATTAATAGTTTAGGAAGTAGATTTAGAGCACTATGACCCTTGTTCTTGTTTCATCTTAAAATTTTGAGTATAACTATCCTCAATTTCTCATCCAAGGTTAGTATTTCCTGATTTAACAAAAAAATGGTCACTTAAGACCCCCTTTTGGCCCGTCATCTTAGTGCACTTACACCATGAGCAACCTACACACAAGGTGAATGGGGGAAAATTTTGAGGTTGTTTTAGGGCTTTCCTCAATCAAACACATGCTTTGGTGTTTCCACCTCCATGAATAACCAAATAGATAGAGAATAGAAAAGACACAAAGTAGACAAATGAGCAATAAAAGCAAACTCTGCTATGGAGGAGAACCCGTATCATGAAATATGGATGAGTGATAAACAAAAAATTCACTATGGAGGAGAACTAATATCACGAAATATAGAAATAATAAATATGATAGCGAGAAGACAAGACAAGATAGAAAGAGAGTATTACCAATAGTTCGTGGATTCCTCTTGGCTTGATAGACATGACGTTGAATTCTTATAAGAGATCCTTGATTGTTGAAAAGACTTGAGTCTGATAGAAATTTGTTGTAGAAATGAGATGTAAAAGAGAAAAGGAGTGAGAGAGCAGTTGTGAAGCCAAAAAGTGAGAATGAAGGTGAAAGACAATGCTTTATGTGGTTGAATGGGTGGGAAGAGTTGTTACACTTGAGATTCTGCCATGATGACGTATGTCACAAGTAAAGTTTCTAAGATTTCATCATTTAAACTCGTAAAGTTTAGTGAAACTTGTGTGCCATGAAGATGTTCACATGTCATGCAGGTGTCCAACTCACAACTTTGCAAGAAATGAGGTGGCAGACTACTGACGCTTCATCATTGCCCCTTATGGAGTTGCAATTGTGAAATTTTGACTCTTAAGGTTCTTGCGATAAATGTGGCTAGGCGTCATAAATATGGCAGGCCAAATGCACAATGAGGTGTAATTTTATGACACTACAATTAGAGTATAGGGTTGTCTCCTTTTAAAAATGTGTTCTAATTTACTTTACCATATAAAGAGAACCTTACCTTAGTTTTCTAGACTAAATCGTTTATGCATTTAAAACTCAAGCATTTTAAAAATAGAGCCTTCTATACCTTCCTAAAATCTTATAATTATAATTAAGCACATTTAACTTTGTGATACCTTTCCCCATTAATATCTATTTCATTCACTTAATCTATTAATGCTTGATGGTGCACTTATTCAAATGATGAATGGTACTAATTTTAAAACATTTACAAAATCTATATACCCAAGAGGCTACCATGTAAGTAGAGTACATTATTTTTGTGTTGTTTATAAGGTGATCAAAATAATGTTAATTTTTCTTACCTATTAGTATTTAAATGCAAAAAATCCCTGAGAATGATAATTTTTTAGTCAAAATTCAATTAGAAGTAGGTTTTTAACCTACACCTTTTACTCCCTGTGCATGTGCTCTGTGTTCTATGGTTAGCATAGGTTTAATATGTGAAAATACAATAATATTTTATGATATTAGGATGCAATACATGATTGGTATTATCTAGTATGAGATGCTTGTTAGGATTTAGGGATGTATGCATATTTCATATTTCCTCAACTACATACATTGTTACTCTTTCATGAAATGTTGATAATAATTTGAAACCATATCCTATTTTGATTTGACCATTAAGTTAGGATTTGTAAAAGGAAATGAACTTATTTATATTATTAAAGGAAGTAAATATGTTAGGAAGTATAACTAAGCAACTATATAGTATTCTTTTCAAGTAAATTAACATTATTTTTTTGTTTGATTATTTCCCTTGTTAGTACTTGAGATACATAAATTTCTTATGTACAACAATTTTCTAAGTAAAAAATTATTCACGAGTCAAAATTTGACTAAGAAATTTGATCTCTTATAACTGTTTGTTGTATTTTTATGACTTGATTAAAACTTAGATGTGAAGAGATAAACATAAAATGCACTAGATTGTTTAATTTTAAAATACAAAAATATAAAACCTTTACATACATCAAAGGATTAATGAGTTGTAAGCGATGATATATAATGATTCTCCTTAAGAGTTATGAATTGTTTGTATTGTGACCATACTTTATAATATTATAAAATTAGGAATGTTTGACATTTGACCTAGATGGTAGGAACTTCATGCAATGAGTCATAGAAATTCAAAATGGCATGAAGATATAACATGAAAACTTGAAAATATAGTGAGCCTAATTATTCTATGAAGAGAATAAGAAACTAGTACTAGACATAGAAAAATATCATTCACCTTATATGTATTTTTTGACAAATGATAGTAATGATGAATAAAATGAGCAAACCTAGTGAAATGAGGTAAAATTAGAAATGTGGTGCATCTTTTATATCATATTTTAATTGAAAAGTAGTTGATAGTTAAAATATGATTGTATATAATTTAGAATGAGTTAACAATAAAAAATGAATATTATGGAAATAATTATAATATGCAATTAATGTGGAATAATCCTTGTAGGAGTAAGTGAATTTTGTGCATGTCTTACTCATGTGGTATGGAGTGCTCAAGTTCATAGAAAATTGTGTTGTGACATGTGAAAAACCATTAAATATTATATTCATGTCTGAAGTATGTGATAAAAAGTATCCAACCTAGGATAAGGGTGTGGTGGATAAATGTAATCCTCTATGTATGTGTTATTATTTTATATAAAATATATTTGACTTAATAGTATGTGGTGTGTTAATATTTTACAAGTTTAGCCAAAACATATTTAACATTTATAATTATGTAGCACATTAGCAATATTTTAAACTAATTTATAGTCAAATATATTATCTTATTGTTGCCAAGATTTTGTTCCCCCTTTTAAAAACCATTTCCACCTATGAAAATTATGCCTAAGTTAAAATTGTCTCCCTCTCCCATGGTTTTCAAAACCTTATTGGGTCCCACTTAGGTTGTCACAACCTTGTTTACATCTGATGCCTCAAAGTTTTAAATCTAAGGCTTGCCTTCACAAATTAGTCTTTTCATAGATTTTTTGAACTACATCGGGGACCAAAGTGTTTGTCACAAATCTTGTAAATATTGATGAAAGAATAGAAATTTCAAGTGATTTCAAAACTTTATGGAGGTTTCAAAACCTCAATTGGTCTTCGATGAGGTTGTAAAAACCATAGTTTCTTCCGAAAACAAGCAAGTTTCAACACTCTCTCTTTGTTGTAAAGAGTAGAACAATGAAGAATACATCAAAGATACCATTTCAGAATTGTACATGAGTTTTGAAACCTTTTTCGATCCTCGATAGGGTTGCCAAAACTATTCAATTCACCAAAAAATTTCCACTAACCATTACTTTTCAAATATTCAAAAGGTGGTTGAAGCAAATTACTACATTCATGCTAGGTTGGGATATTCAAGGTATTAAGGATGATGAATATGATCTATTGGATACCATTTAAATTAACCATGTTCAGATTCAACCTATTGTATCAATGGATTGGAGCATCAAATAAAATGAAACTATTGAGGCTAAGATTGCAGTTGTGTTGAGAACATAAGAGTGGGTGGCAAATAAAACTATAGAAAAACAAGCTCCTCCTTTGAGGTCACAAAAAAATTAGTCACAAAGGGAAAGTAGTTATTTTATTTCAACTTCAAGAGTGCAAACATCTACTGTACAAAATGTATCATAAAAGGGGGTAAGGTGATGGTGATGATGATCCTCCAGAGAAGATCTTACCAAAAAAGACATGTGGAGAAGATGCTTCTGAGCAGACATGTGGAGAAGATCCTTCTGAGTCCTCACAGTAAGGAAAAAATAAAGAAGTAGTTGAAGGAGAATAAGAAACGATCAATGTTTCCACCTTCCATTCTTAGGATATTTCCTCTTCTTCTCCTAAATCCTCTCATGTTAGGAATACACATACCTCTCCTAGGGTGGATCCTACTCCCCCTTCTTCCCCTAAAGTTAGGCCAAAAACTAATCCTCCTTTGAGAAGGGTTTTAAATTTTGGTTCTCCTAGTTCTAGATTAGTAACGACACCCACTACTATTTCTTGGCTCCAACAAAACTTATCCATAGAAAGGAAAATTGTATAAGTAGACCTTCCAAAAATATATCTTGTTGTTCAATTGATTCTTAGAACCCCAAAACCCAAGAAGTTGAAAACTACTTCTAGGCTACTTGAAGATGATAACACAAGGCATATATGTGTAGAAATATCTCACAACTCCATGCAAAAATAATTAATCCAAGCTAATACTAGTGATTTAAATATGACTAGAGTAAAATTAGGACATTACACAACGGATGGAGATGTACACAACTTCCAAGTGATAGTGAGAAGATTGGTTGTGAGGATAGCTAAAGATAAGCAACACAAAGATGAACTAAAGCATCAAGTGAAAATTTTAACCAAATTCTTAAGATTTAGAATTGATGTTGTCACATAGTTAGTTGTCCAAGAAAAATCCACTTTTGATCCAACATAAGCCTCTTTTGATCCAACATCATCAATTGGAAAGCAAGTATTGGATAAAATGCAAGGTTACAAAGCCTCAGGGAAAGTTGTAGAGGAATGGGTTGCTAATATTGTAAATAAAGGGAATCAATTAGTATTGATATGAAAAAGGTTTGTAATAATGTGGATACTTTGAATATTTAAGTGGATAAAGACATTACCTCATCCAGGTAGGAATAAACAATGTGGAAAAATACCCTTGGCGACCTCAAACGGATGTTAGAATTGGGCCCTGAGAGATTGGTGAGTAAGAAGATTCTCCAAAGTGTTATAGGTAACATAGGTGTTATGTGGAAGAAGAGTATAGAATAGAAAATTTTCATCCTTAAACTGAATATGTAGGAATTAAAAAAAGTACTATCAAAATGCAACAATATTAGGGTTGAAATTCAAAATAACCTCTTGGGAATTGGTTTAAATATTAGGCATGAAGGTAGAAATGAGGATGTAAATGAAGAATCATTAAAGGGAAGCTTCAAGAAGTTTATTGATGAAATTTGTGACAAGTGGTAGCTTAATATTGAGGGTTCAAGGAGACTTAGTGGTCTTGATTTATCTTTTTCCACTTTTCCAAACTTGCTACAACCTATGCTGGAAAAATTTGATGCAGGAAAACCAAGCAAAGCCCTCTAGAAACTCATAGCTAGGAATGCCATCATCCCCTAGCATGAGGAGATGCCACCTATTGTGAAGGATTTCTATGCATACCAGACAAAGAGTGCCACATCAGTTCATCCCAGTAAGTAGAGTGAATAGAAAACGAAGTGTCACCTTAGTGACTTTTCATTTGATCTTTATAAGCTTTATGTTTTTAGTTAAAGATTCTTGTAATTATTGGACAATTATTTTAAATTAGTTAAACGTCTACTTAGTGTTTATGTAATTTTAAGACAAGCTCAAAATACTCTTAACAATTTTAATCATAATTTTGGTATTTCATACGCACAATTGAAAGTTCTACAAGTCCGTGTGCATTTAGTATGTCATTTGAATGAAAGGATAATTTCTTTAAATTTGTGTGTTTAAGTTATTCTTTGGGTTACCTCATTTCTATGTGAATTAATAACTAGTTCATTTAGATGATTGATTTCAATTTTGGTGTCGTATCAAGTTTCAATCATTCTTTACTTATATGGGATATCCTACCCGCTAGCCTTTATACCAGTATTTGAATGTGTTTTTGTTTTCATTGCATTCAATAATTTAAAGATTTCTAGTGTTGAATATTTGTGCCTTTCCTTCTTTTTGGTTAAAAGAATACAATAATCTAGATTCATAATTCTTCTGAGATTTTATTAAAAAATTGAGAGGGAGTTGCACCTCTTCAAAATTTATAGAGTAATTATTTTCCATAGAAATAACTATCTCAACTGCTGGGAATTGATTGCATCTATTTTGTGGTGGACAGTTAAGTTTACATGAGAAATTCTAAGGTGCAAATCTATTAGCCAAATTTTTTTTGGCAACTCCACTAGGGATACAAATTGAGCATGAATAAATTTTAAGTGGCCTTATTCATGTATTGTTTCCTTGTAAATTAATTCTAGTCACCCTAGACTCCAAAAGATACACTAGAGGAGATGTATTATTGACCTGGTTTTCAAAGCCTTACAAGAAGGTAATTTATCTATTATTTTACATCCTAATAGAAGGTTTATATCTAGGAGTAGACGCTCCTCTCCAACTAGGAAAAATAATAATTCTTCCACTTGTCAAACCCTTGTCTTACATGGTACAATAGTCCCCTTAGTTGTTAATTTTACTTGGATAATGGCTCACTAGCCCCCTCTTGTACCATGGGGAGTAGCCATAGGTCCTCTGGCCCTTGGTGTTTAGTTACATGAGCTACTTGAAGGTTCTAGGAAAAGTATCCCAAATTTTAAGGGAGATGGGAAAGTCTCTACCAATGAGAACTTAAATTCTTTTGAAATGCTACATGTGGGGTGCTTGGGGTACAATATGAAGATGTGGGAGTCAAGTTGTTTGTGGAGTCACTCATTGAGGCTATTGCATAATGGTTTTTCCACTTACCTAATGCCTCTATTAATAAATAGGATTCCATGAAGACTTAGTTTGAGAATAGGTTTAAGAGTGCAGAAGGTGAACATGCATTGTTGGCACAACTAACCCACCTCGAGAAATAAGTCAATGAACCCATGAGGAAATTTGTGTCCAAGTTTAAAAAATTGGTAAATAAGATTGATAATGCAAAGAGACCTACACCGAAAAACCAAAAGTGTTTTTCTTAATGCACAACCTCGAGGCATCAATTTTAATTTGAGAAGGGTATGGGTGGCTGATTTGGATGTAGCTTAGACTATGGTGATCGAGTTAGAAGATGATTTAATCATGACAAGAAAATGGAAAAGGGTGTTATAGTCAAGTAAGTCACAAGCCTCCACTTCCTTAAATCCAATGATTCAAAGATTGGCTAATCATAAAAATGCCTTGAAAAGGTAGATGCCCAAAGGTTCCTAGTCATAGGTCAAGATATATCAAGGAAAGGGAACTTACAATTAAACAAAAAAGCCTTGCCTCTTCCCCTTGCTCAGCAAAGGATAGTAATTGAAGTGCCTCTGGGTGGAGGTAAGAAAAACATGTGTACCTTTCACTTGACCACTAATCTTAATGGGTCAAATTATCCAGAGATGAATAGGTTCATATAGATGAAAATAATGAAGGAGGCCATTGAAGAAACCACTAAGGAGGAGGATGTTTCAAATTAGTGTGGAAAATCTACTATCAATTTTCTTGGATACAAACTTTATGATGAAAGAGGTGGAGATATTTACACTACCTTGGATGATTCTATGCGTACAAATTTAACCCAAATTCAACAAAACACAAGTCAAAAGGGTACTCAGAATACCCCTAGGTTTTTGTTAAGAAAATCTAGTGCTACATCTAAGAATGATACCTCATCTCATGGATATCAAAAATAATCAAAGAGTACTTCCAATTTTTTTGATTCTTTTCCCATTGAAAACTATATCCATTATTTTGATATAATAGACTTCTACAAAAATTCTAAAATACAAATCTCACAAGTAGAATATTTGAAGATGAATTCTAAAGAGCTAGATAGATTAGTGAAATATGTCAAATATGAAGGCTTTGAATCCCATGCGGCATTAGATGATCAAATGATCAATGCTAAAGATCCCTCATTTAGTTTATCCTCAAATAAGAAAAGTCTCACATCTAGTGATCCAGGAGATAAACCTAATCCTTTTTATGTATCTTTTTTCATTAATAGATATAGGTTGAGAGTTTTTATTATTGATTACGGAGCTTCTAATAATGTTATGCTTGCAAAGGTGGCTCATTCTTTAGGGTTAATATTGAAAAAGACCTTTAGGAAGTGCTACTCCATGGAGTCTAAATAGGTCCCTATGGTGGTACAAATTAAAGATGCTTAGGTTTTTCTTGTAGCCCACCTTGCCAAAAGACTTAAGCTGATAATCTTGGTGGTCGATATCCCTGCCAGCTATGGTATTCTTTTGAGCAATTTTTTTTGTAAAGATTTGGGGGTGAAATTCAATCTCATGCCTTCATTCCTATAGGGAGAAAAAAGGTATTCTTGAACTCAACACCAAAATCTAAATTTACAATAGTCAATTTAGAGGCCTCTAGATTACTAATTTTGTTTGAAGAAATACAGTTTGGAAATTATATGCTCTTCTCTAAATCAGATAAAGATACAAAGAACATTGGTCTAGATATAGCTCCTTTGAACTTTGGAAATTGGAAGTCAATGGAATTTTCTCCAAATCTAGACCAAGGATAGGTGTAGTCCTAATTTCACTTGCTGGTGAGACATTTCCCTTCTCATATAAGTTGGAATTTGGAAATAATAATAACATCACAAAATATGAGGCTTTATTGTTGTGATTATTTGTAGCAAAGGAGAAAGGGATTAAAATGTTGAGAGTTTTGGGTGATTCTGAATTGATAGTTAAGTAGGTGTGTAAGGTTTTTATAGTTAAAAATGAGAGACTAAGAAACTACAAAAATAAGGTCTAGGATTGTATTGAACATTTTGATGCATTTTTTTATTGAGGCCATACCTAGAGAATTAAATTCAAAGGTTGATTCATCGGTAGTATCTAATTCTCTATTGTTACCCCATACAAAATATAAGAATGAATCATATAGGATTGAGATGCTTTATAGATTGAATGTCCTTGAGTCAATCATTGATAGGTTTTCAAAAATGATAAACAAATTTAGGTATTGTTAGAAAATATGAATATTTTTTATCATACCTTCTTTGAGGGTAACATCAATAAATGCCATGAATTTTCCCCAGATGATGAACAAAATATGGAAGATGGGATTGCCTAATTCAAAGGAATCAAGATTCCCAAAGGCTTGGTGTCTTTGGAAGATTTATTTGATCACCATGACAGGGCTATAAAAAGGAAAATGAATAAATTTTCCAATAGCTCTAGAGAGTATGAAGTAGTTAACATTGGAAGTACTGAATCTCCCAAGCTGGTGTACATATGAAAGTGCTACACACTTGAAGAAAAGGGTAAATTAATTATTCTACTGGTCAAATATAAGGAAGCCTTTGCATGATGCTATGGTGACTTGAAGAATTTCATGGACGGGAAGCTCTAGCACCACATACCTCTCAAAGAAGGTATCACTCCTTTGAGGTAGAAATAAAGGAATTATAACCCCAAAGTGACTGATGAAATTTTTAGGGAGATTGATAAAATGTTGAAGGCCAAGGTCATATACCCTATTCATCATTCAACTTGGATCGTAAACATAGTCCTAGTTTGAAAAAAAGAATGGGGAGATTAGAATCTGTGTGGATTTTAGGAATCTTAATCAAGTATCCTTAAAAGACAATTATCCACTACCTATAATAGACCATATTCTTTAGATAGTAGTAGGATCAAAGATGATGTTGATGCTTGATGGGTTTTTCATTATACAATTAGATCAATTTTTTAGAAGAAGATTAGTATAAGACCGCATTCACTACTCCTTGGGGGAATTTTTCTTACAATCACATGCCTTTTGGGTTGATCAATGTTGGTGCTACTTTTCAAAGGGATCCCAATCTCTCTTTTGGTGACCTTAAGAACAAAATAATTGTTATTTACTTAGATGAATTGAACATGTTTTTAAAGAGGAGAGAGAATCATTTCAAGGATTTGGAAATAATTCTTCAAAGGTGTAAAGAACACAGTATCTCCTTGAACCCTAAGAAGTCAGATTTTGGGGTTACTGAAGGGAAGATTTTGGGAAATATTGTGTTAGAGGAAGGTATTATAATTGATATTAAAAGGGTTAAGGCTATCCAACAACTAATTCTTCCTTAAAAAAAAATTGGAGTCAAATATTTCTTTGAACTTGGAGTAAATTTCTTGAGAGAGTTTGTACTAGAATTCTTTGAGATCACTAAGCACATAGTATATATGATGAAAGAGAAGCAAGGTTTCAAGTGGAATGAATCCAGGAAATACGATTTCAGAGATATTAAGGAAGCAATTGCCCACACACCAGTACTAGTGCAACACGATTTTAATAAAGACTTCATCATCTATTGTTATGCATCTGAGCATACCATGTTATCCATCCTTTTTTAAAACAATGACTAAGGTATCCAAGCACCTATTTATTTCATGAGTGTTCCCTTGAAGGGAATGAATTTAATTATTCTCACATACCTTTGTTGTGGTGAAGGCGATTAAATAGTTTTGGTTCTACATGGTCATTCAATTTTTTATGTGCTTGTGACTGACAAATTAGTATGGACCAACTACACTTGATCCATGAGGATTCAAAGCATAATTATGCCACTAAACATCAGTCCAATAAGATCATTCAATGAAAACTAGACTAAAAATCCATTAAAACCTAACATATTAAACTATAAAATATTTAAAAACACAGGTATTCTAATCCATTGAAACCTATCCTATTGGGGGAGTGGTGTCACACTGATGTGGAATGATGAACCTTTCCCAATCTCATGGATACATGAGCCTATTCCTATCGATTCTATTGAAGATAATCGATGAAATTGATGGAATATGTGCATGGAAACATGATTTAAATGCTAAATTAACATGATGCAAGCTATTTTAACATGATGTAGACTAAGATGATTGATATGGATGTATGCAAAATTAATATAAATGGAATTTAAGATAAGAAGATTGAAACCCTAATTACACAATATACTAAATGTATGCATCTATGTTATCATGAAGGCCATTAATGGAAGCTAAGCTAATATGCAAGTAAATTAAGCTAAAATTATGTTAAATGCGAGTGCAAGTGAAAGTGATTTTAACAACATAAATTTTCTCTTAAAAGATGGATCCATTTTTCTCCAAATAGTGGCCTATTTATAGGAGGACAAATGAGAAATGAAGGGTTAAGATTAAAAAGGTTAATCAATGGTCAAAAAATGGAGGAAATATGAAACATGGATCATGGATTCTCATCAATGGATGAGAATCAATGATCACATGGATCAAGGAAATAATCAAGGGTTCATATTCTTCCAAAAAAACACACTCAAAACTTGCACAAGAAGTCTTGTAAGTTTGTTAGGAGGAAGAATATTCCCTTTTTTCAAATGAGTGATGAGAGAAAATATTCTCATGGGTGAGGGAAATTAGATATTTAGAAAATTAAAAAAAAGTTTTAATGTGCAAAAAGGGAAGGAATATTCTATGGGAATATTCCCTTTTAGAGGAATGCATGAAGGAAGAATATTCCATTGCAAGTGGGGGATTAGATCAATTAATAATTGTTAATTAAAACAAAGTTTTAATTATGCCAATTAGGGGAATTTCATGATATTAATTAAACAAATGATTTAATGAAAATGGGGAAAGTGAGATGTTATTTAATTAAATAACTTAGGGTTATTTAATTAAATAAGAGGATGTAGGGATTTAAATTAAATAATTAGATTTATTCATTTTAATAAGACAAAATGTTAGCATGAAAATGGATGAATTAACCCAATTAGATTAAAGATGAAAACAAAATAATTAATTAAATATCTAGGCTAATTTAATCAATTAAGAAAAAAAGAGGATGGGTTTCAAGACATAGCAATGTTAGTATATCAGATTTGAGTGCATGATATCATTCAGGACATTTTAAAGTGTCGACAATGCCTAACCATGTAGTCAAGAGTGTGCTTACCCAACAAGATATAGGTTGCAATAGAAGAGGTAGATGGATAAAAAAGGCACATGAATTTATGATCTGGATATAAAACCCACTAAGTTGGTCAGGGAAAAAGGTTTGTGCAAATTGATGGGAGGGAACACACTTGAAGAAGAAAAATATCTCCTTATGGTGTTGTTTGTTAGTATTCAAGATGAATGGTTCTCTAATGTGGCATACTATCTCATGTATGGGGAATATCTTGACCATTTTTCTCCAAAATAAAAGAGGAATCTCAAGCTAAAGGAAACCAAGTATATTATTTGGGAAGACACCTTATATAAAAGGGGACTAGATGACACATTCCTGAAATGTATAGATAAGGATCAACAAAAAATATTGCTAGAGAAATTTCATAACTAAGCATATGGCCGATATTTCTCTTCTTCCATGAAAACCTTTAAGATCTCGAGGCATTATTATTGGCTTGGGATGTTTAAATATGTATATTATTGGGTCCAGTGAATTGTGAGAAACACAAGAAATTTACTAGAAGACCTTAGTTAGCAACACTACCCTTGCGACCAATGGTAATAGAAGAACCATTTCAACAATGGGGTTTAGATTTCATTGGTCCTATAAGTCTCCAATCTAGTGTTGGGCACACATACATACTTACTACCAAAAATTACTTCACCAAGTGGGTAGAAGCCATTCTAGTGAAGTAAACAACTTTAGAAGAGGTCTATAATTTTATAAAGGAGAATATTTCAGTGAGATTTGGGGTACCTCAAAAATTAGTAACTAATAATGCCACTAGTTTCTCATCTAGTGAGATATTTTTCTTTTTCTATGAATATGGAATCACCTTATCTCATTTTGTAGACTATTATCCTAAGGGAAATGGACAAGTAGAGTCTAGTAACAAAAATCTAGTCAATATCATGAAGAAACTAGTTGATGATAATCTGAAGAACTAGCACAAGAAGATGTTTGAGATGTTATGGGTTGATAGGGTTACACCCAAAAAGGAAATAGGGATCTCTCCATTTGAATTGGTGTATGGAATAGGTAGCATCCTACCCCTACCTCTAGAATTGTCCACCAACAAGTTATAGACTATGGTGAAAAATCAAGAATTTTAGGATTCTTTAGAAACTTGAGAATCATGTATCTCACCAACTTTGAGGAACATAGGGATGCCATGGTTGAAAAAATCACTATGCACTAGGCTAAAGTGAAGAATATATTTGAGAGGAAGGCTAGACCAAGGAAATTCATGATTGGACACTCAGTATTGTTGTGGGACAAGAGAAGAGAAACCAAAGGAGCACATGCAAGGAATTCGACTCTCTTTGGAAGGGTCCTTTCAAAGTAACTAAGGAGTGCAATCCAAATTCCTTCAAATTATATTACCTTGATGATACTAAATTGCCTATTCCTTACAATGGAAAGATATCAAGCTATACCAAATGTGAGTACCAATGCACCTCACTTTGTACAATATTAGTGTAGGAGTTTTTATCTTGCTTTGGTTTGTTTCCTTTCTAGATATGTTGTTTTGAGAGTTCTTGGTCTGTCTTCTATTTTTGCAGATATTGAATCTAGTACCCAATAAATCTTAAGCATTGGTCTAGTGGTATGGTTTATGGGTTCCTTGCTTCATACTTTGCAATTCTCATCCCCATTCAGAGCCAATTATTTCCATGATTTTGTTCCCCCTTTTAGAAACCTTGTCCATCTATGAAAATTATGCATGTTAAAATTATCACCCTCTCCCATGGTTTTTGAAACCTTGTCAGATCCCGCTTAGGTTGTCACAACCTTATTTCCATCTGTTACCTCAAATTTTTAAGTCTAAGGCCCGCCTTCATAAATCGGTCTTTTTGTAGGTTTTTAGAGCTGCATTGAGCCTCAAAGAGTTTGTCACAACTCTTGTAAATCTGATGAAAGAAAGAAAGTTAGAGTGATTTTGAAACTTTATGGAGGTTTTGAAACCTTTGTTGGTATGTGGCGACTGATCATTCTATAATGTACACTCTTCATGTATCCTTGTCAGGGTCCGGGGTCGGGCTGGGCCCTGGGCGGGGGTTCTACAAAGTCATATTTTTTCTTTTTCAGTGATGAAGTGAAAAGAGGTGAAAATGAAAACTATAGAAATAAAAGCTCCTCCTTTGAGGTCACAAAATACACAATCACAAAGGGAAATTAGCCAGTTTCCTTCGACTTTAGGAGTGCAAACCTCTACCATATAAAATGTATCATCAAGGGGGCAAAGTGATGGTGATGATGAGCCTCCAGAGAAAATATTTTCAGAAAAGACATGTGGAGAAGATGCTCTTAAGCCCCTGAAATAGGACAAAAATAAAGTAGTTGAAGGAGAAGAAGAAATAATCAATGTTTCCACCTCCCCTTCTTATAAAAGTGCCTCTTCTTCTACTAAATCCTCTCTCATTAGGAATACACATACCTCTCCTAGGGTGGGTCTTACTCTCCCTTCTGCGCCTAAAGATAGGCCAACAACTATATCCTCCTTTGAAAAAGGTTTTGAATTTTGGTTCTCCTAGTTCTAGATTAGTAACAGTACCCACTACTACTTGGCTCCAACAAAACTAATCTAGAAAAAAACAAAAATATTCAAGTAGACCTTTCAGAAAGAGATCTTGTTGGTAAATTTATTTGAAGAACCCCAAAGACCAAGAAATTGAAAACTACTTCCAGGCTACTTGAAGATGATGGTGCATGGCATATATGTGTAGAAGTAGCTCAACCCTCCATGCAAAAAGAAGCAAGCCAAGGTACTACTAGTGATTTTAATATCACTAGAGTAAACCTAGAACCTTCCACAAGGTATGGAGAGGTACACGACTTCCAAGTGATGATGAGAAGATTGGTTGAGAGAACAACTAAGGATAAGAAAAGAAAAGATGAATTGAAGCATTAGGTGAAACTTTTGATCAAATTCTTAAGATCTATATTTGATGTTGTTCCACAACCAATTGCCCAAGCATAAGTTCCTTTTGATCCAACATCATCAATGGGAAGGGAAGTATTCGATAAAATGCAAGGTTACAAAGCCTTAGGGAAAGATATAGAGGATTGGGCTACTAATATTATAAACAAATGGCATCAATTTATTATTGATATGAAAAAGGTTTTTAAGAATGTGGATACTCTAAAGATTGAAGTGCATAAAGACATTGCCTCATCCAAGTAGGAAGAAATAATATGGATGAATACCCTTGACGAGCTCAAATGAATGTTAGAATTGGGCCCATAGAGATTGGTGAGTGAAAAGATTCTCCCAAGTGTTGCAGATAATCGAGGTGTTATATGGAAGAAGAGTATAGAATAGAAACTCTTTGTCCTCAAATAGAGTATGCACAAATTTAGAAAAGTATTAATAGAATGCAACGAGGGGAAAATTTTGAAAGAAGCTCTTGGGAATCACCTAAATCTTAGGGAGGAAGGTAGCAATAAGGATGTAAACGAAGAATCATTAAAGGAAGCTTCAATAAGTTGATTGATGACATCTATGACAAGTGACAAATCAATACTAAGGGTTTGAGGAGACTCATCAGTCTTGATTTGGCTTTGTTCTACTTTACCAAACTATCTACAACCTATGTTGAAAAACTTAATGCATGAAGAGAAAAAACATCCCTCTAGAAACTTAGAGCTAGGAACATCATCATCCCCCAGCATGAGGAGATACCACTTGTTGTGAAGGCCTTCTATACATACTAGGTGAGGAGTACCACATCAACATCCCAATCAGTCAAGGGAATAACAAATGAAGTGCCACCCCAATGAATTTTTATTTGCTCTTTATAAGCTTTATGTTTTTAGTTAAAGAATTTTAATTATTGGACAATTATTTTTAAAGAAGATGTTATGTCTACTTAGTATTTATGTAATTAAGAGAAGCTCAAAATTTTCTTAACAATCTTGATCATAATTTTGGTATTGTATATATAAAAATGAAAGTTCTAGATGTCTATGTGCGTTTAGTATGTCATTTGAATGAAAGGAGAATTTATTTAAATTTGTGTGCTTAAGTTATTATTTGGGTTACCTCATTTCTATGTGAATAAATAACTGGTTCGTTTAGATGATTGATTTCAATTCTAGTGTTGTATCAAGTTGATAATTCTTTACTTATATGGGATATCTTGCTTGTTGGCCTTTGTACCAATATTTATATGTGTTCTTATTTTTATTGTATTTGATACTTGTTTGGTGTTGAATATTTATGCCTTTCCCGCTTTCTGGTTAAAAGCATACAACAATCTGATTTATAATTCTTTTTCAAGATTTTATTGAAATCTCAAGAGGGAGTTGTACCTCTTTAAAATTTAGAGAGTAATTGTTTCACTTAGAAACAACTATCTCAACTATTGGGAACTAATTGCATCCATTTTTTTATTTTTATTTTGGGGGGGGGGCAGTTAAGTTTACATGAGAAATTCTAAGGTGCAAATCTATTAGCCGACACTTGCATAATTAGATAGAACATTGGTAATATTTTGTACTAATTTATAGTCAAAATATATTATACTTTAATAGTTATACAATGTGTTGTTACTATTTTATGTTGTTTCATAATAATTTTTTTGTTTGCATAATTATACAATGCATTGTTACTATTTGTACTATTTTATGATTAAGAAATATTTAATTTAAATAATTATTTAATTATTATTTTATATTGATCTACAATTCAAACATTATATTGATCTACAATTCAAACATTTTTGCATGAATAAACCTATTTAAATTTTAATGTAACTAAAAATTAATAATACAATATTCAATATTAGAACATATTTAATTTTATTTATATAATACATTAATATTATTTTATACTAATATATGATTAATATATATGTATAAAATAATGTGTCAAAAAATCATCCACCAACTCCTCACTAGGAATGCAACTATGGATTGAATCATCATAACTATATGTAAATGATTTCCATAATAAGATGTACACCATCATCATGTATAGATATGTAACATAAATTACTATCCCTAAACTCCTGGTAAAGTTCATCATGAAAAGATCATGAATGAAAGGGAATATGAGTATGATGACACATGTAGAAACAATTGCATTGTAAAACTCAAAAACATCATGAATAGCTATAGAATATGTAATCTCACCAACATGCAATGGAGAAATGGGCAAAGGTAAAACATCATGATTAATTTTGATAAATGAACTTTAAAGTTAATATAGATTAACATATGTATCTATAGTCCTTAGCCAATTCAACTTCTAGGCTAAAGAGAGGACAATAAACATAAAACAACAAACTTAAAAGACAAAGAAAATGAGTCAAACGTATGCTACAACATATAAAATATATATTACTGTTCTACTATTACAAAATACATAGTGATATCTGTGATTTATCAAATCTGTTTGCTTAACATCAGCTACATCATATTTATTTATAGAGGCATACAAGTCGGTTTGAACATAGACGGTGGATTGAAAGCTAAAAGGATAAGAGTAGAATTTCTTGCGTGAATGTGATAGTTATAGCCACAACTAAGATGAAATCAAATTGTGTGCACTGGAGTCAAGCTAATTGCAGGTGAAGTAAATGAGATTGTAGGTGGAGTAAATGCAGTCTGCAAAAGGTGCTAGAGAAAATCAGATTCCCTATCAGTGGTCAAACCTTGTTGGCAGAGAAATTACTTCCAAAACTCCCCTTTAATTTTGACCACTGATTGCTCCAACATCAATAACACCTAGTCTTTGTCGTAGATACTCAAAATTTTATTTTGGTAATGCCTTAGTAAAAATGTCTGCTAATTGATCTTTAGATCTACAAAATGCAAGGCAAATTTCTCCATTTTTGACCAACTCTCAGATGAAATGGTACCTTGTATCAATGTGTTTGCTCCTTTTGTGAAAAACATGATTTTTTGATAATGCAATTTCTGACTTGTTATCACAAAAGATTGTTGTTGGTTCTTCTTTATTATGCAACAAATATAACAAAACTCGACGCATCCATATTTTTTGACATGATGCGATAGTTGCAGCTACATATTCTACTTCGCCCGATGAAATGGTCACTATGGGTTGCTTCTTCGATGCCCATGAAACAGCTCTAGATCCAAAATGAAATATGTGTCCAGAAGTACTCTTCTTGTCATCTATGCTACTTACAAAATCACTGTTAGTGTAACCAACCAAATTAAAATAATTAGTTGTGGAATATATAACTCCATATCCTGTTGTTCTTGCAACATATCTCAGTATTCTCTTTCCAACTTGCCAGTGAGAATCTTGAGTTCAATCCATGAACCTCAAGATCAAACTAATTCCATACATGATATCTAGCCTTGTAGCTGTAAGATACATTAGACTTCCAACAAGTCTTTTAAACATAGTTGGATCAACATTTGACCCTTTATCTTCTTTGCTAAGTTTTGTTCTTGTAGCAACTGGAGTTGATGTTGGATTCCTTTGTAACATTCTGAATCTTCTCAATACATCCTTCACATACTTAGACTAACAAATGAAGACTCCTTTATCATATTGAACAATTTCAATACCTAAGAAGTATCTCATTAAGCCTAAATCTATCATTTCAAACTCTTTCATTAAAGATGACTTGAGCATGTCTATAGACAAATCTCCACTGAAAATTAAATCATCAACATATAGAATCACAATCAAAATTTGACCTTGTTCATTGGTCTGTGTATATAATGTGGGCTCATTGTTAAATCTATTGAATCCATTACTTATCAAATATGAATCAATCCTACTATACCATGCCCTTGGTGCCTGTTTCAAACCATAAAGTGCTCTTTTCAATTTGCACACTTTATTTTCATGCCCATATACCTCATTTCCTGGAGGTTGCTGAACATAAACTTCTTCTTCAAGAAAACCATTTAGGAAAGCTGATTTTACATCCATTTGATAAAATTTCCAACTATTATGTGCAGCTATTGCTAAAAAAGTCCTAACTGTATCAAGTCTAGCAATTGGAGAAAATGTTTCATTAGAATCAATCCCATACTGTTGTGAAAAACCTTTTGCAACTAATCTAGCTTTATGTTTTGCAACTTTACCTTCAACATTAAACTCAGTTTTTTAGACCCATTTTACTCCTATAGAATATTTACCTTCAGGTAGATCCACTAACTCCCATGTTTGATTCTTTTCAATAGAATCCATTTCCCCATCCATTGCTTTGATCCAATTATCTCCTTTCACTGCTTCTTCAAAATATATTTGATCATGAGAGAATAAAGCAAAATTTGAACACAGATCTACATTCTCTCGATCTTGATCATAGATTTCTTTTAGACTTCTTGTTTTCTTACTTCTAGAGCTTGGTCTTAATGAATTAAGTGTAGGATCCAACTGATTACTTACATTTGAATCAAGGGTAGGCTAGCCTTCATAGTTTGATGGTTCACCCTACACAAAATTTCTTGGTGGAGTACTTGGTCCAGCTTGATTTGATTGACCATCATTTTCTTTCCGTTCTTCTTTAGTATGAGGTATTGGTGCTCCACTTAAGACTATACTGTCTATGTTTCCATCCCATGCTTCTTCCTCCTTAAATTTAACATCCCTGCTAATAATCATTTTCTTTGAAAGAGGATTATACAATCTATATGCTTTTGATTGCTCACTATAATCGATGAGAATACACTTTTCACTTTTATCATCCAATTTTCTTCTCAATTCAGATGGCACTAAGTAATATGCAACACCTTCAAATTTTTTAAGATAAGATACAAAATGTTTCTTACCAATCCATGCTTCCTGTGGAATTTGGTTCTTGACACTCTTTGTAGGACTTATGTTCAAGATGTATACAACACATGCTACTGATTCTGCCCAAAAATCCTTAGACAATTTCTTGGCCTTCAACATGCTTTTGGCCATCTCCATTATGGTTTTGTTCTTCCTCTCTGCTACACCATTTTGCTGTGGTGTGTACTTTGTTGTAAATTGTTTCTTGATACCATGATCTCTACAAAAGTCAAAAAATTCATTAGAACTATATTCACCACCTCTATTTGATCTGAGTATCTTGATGTGTAGACCACTTTTCTTTTCAACCATAGCTTTAAACTCCTTGAATTAGCTAAAGGCTTTAGACTAATGCTTGAGAAAGTATATCCAAGTTTTCCTACTAAAGTCATCAATAAATGTTAGAAAATATATGCTTCCACTTAAGGATGGAGTTTGCATTGGTCCACATATATCAGTGTGAATTAACTCTAATGGTGTCCTTGCTCTATATGAACTCCTTACAAGAAAACTTTCTCTATGTTGTTTTGCTAATATACAACTTTCACTTGAATTAGCTGGATTCTCTATGGGTGGTACACCTTTCACCATATTTCTCTTTTATAATAAAATCAAACCTTCAAAATGAAGGTGACCATACCTTAAATGCCAGAGCCATGTTGGGTCCAAGTACACTGTTTTGAAACTTACTTCCTCTGATCTTTGGATGCAATTAATCCGAAGGGGGAACATTCAATTCTTGGTCATCTCAACCCTTGTGATTAACCCGTCACTAGGATTTCTATCCAAAATTGTACACATGTCTTTGTTAAAAGAAACTTTATACCCTTTTTGCACTAACTGACCAACACTCATCAAGTTATGTTTTAAATTGGATACAAAGAAGACATCAAAAATATCTCTTTCCTCCATTTTTAATCAAAATATTTATAACACCTTTCCCCATTACAAATACTTTACTATCATTTCCCAATTTCACTTCAAATTTCACAGAATCATCCAAACTTGCAAATAGTCCACTATTGCCTATCATGTGATTACTACATCCACTATCTAAAAACTATATATTACTAGAACTTTCTTGAGCAACATTACAAGTTAAAAATAATCCTGCTAAGTTATTATTTGATCTACACTTGAGTAATTTGCATTTTGTTTATCCAATTCTGCTTTTCTTTTCCAACATTCATTTGCTAAATGACGAAATTTCTTACAATGATTACATTGAATATGAGACTTATCAAACCTAGGTGATTGTTGTTGAAGTTGATTTCTTCCTTGTCCTCTATTATTGAAACTTTGATTAGACTGATTAGTCCATTCTCCTTGATCTGGACTCATGCGTCCACCTTTGCCTCTTCCTATTCCTCTGAAGTTTGACCTTCCTCTTCTTCTGCTAAATGAAACTTGAGATCTAAAAGCATTCTTTGAAGAAAAATTATTATTCCTATTTATTCTGGAATCATGAGACAATAAAGATCCCAACAATTCATCTACAGATAATTGAGCTAAATCTTTTGATTTTTCAATGGCAACTACAATTACATCAAACTTACTAGGTAAACTTCCAAGTATCTTTTCAATCACCTTTTGATCTACAATACTTTCAACGTGTGATCTCATTTGATTAACAATATTCATCACCTCAATAAAGAAATGATCTATAGATCCAAATGCATTCATATAAACATTTTCAAAACTTCTCCTTAATGTTTGTAACTTAGCTACCTTTACTTTGATTGTACCTTGATAAGCAATTTCTAATGCCTCCCAAGCTTGTTTGGACCTGATTGCTGCAGCAACCCTAGGGAACACTGAATCATCTATTGCTTGCTGAATAATTAAAAAAGCTTTAACATCGTTTTTTTTTGGTGTCTTTGAGCTGACCTTTTTCTGCTTGTGTTAATACCAAAAAGGCTGCATGATCCTGTGGTTCTACAAAACCATTCTCTACCAGATCCCATACATCCTGAGAACAAAACAATGTTTTCATCTTTATTGACCAGAAATCATAGTTATTATAGTAAATGGTGAAATTTGAGGCTGTGTGAAGCTACTGCTTGATGCCATGACTGCAAACTTATCTGATACAATAGTCCAATACCTTCAAACTGTGGTTGCTTGCAAGCAAAAACAAATTTTCCTTCTTTCCAAATATTATAGCCTTCTTCTGAGGCTTCTTCTTACAAATTGTGTCTTTCAAACACTTGATTTGCTCTTCAATATCTTTTCAACAACACAAACTCTGTGGCCGAGATCTCTGGCAGCTTTCCTTTCCTTTAAAGCAATTTGAAAGACAACACAGTCTTCTATTGCTGCCCACGATCTTCTGTGCTCTGATATTAGTCTTTCAAACAGCAGCAGCATCAACGCAGAAAGCTGACAGCAAACTCTCAGCAGTCCAGACCAGAACTATAGCCCAAGATTTGAATGCCTCTAATACCAGTTCTAGGCTAAAGATAGGACAATAAACAGAAAACAGTAAACTTAATAGACAGAAAATGAGTCAAACGTATGCTAGAGCATACAAAATATATATTACTGTTCTGTTATTACAAAATACAGAGTGATATCTGTGATTTATCAAATCTGCCTGCTTAACATCAGCTACATCATATTTATTTATAGAGGCATACAAGTCGGTTTGAACATAGACGGTGGATTGAAAGCTAAAAGGATAAGAGTAGAATTTCCTGCTTGAATGTGACAGCTACAGCCACAGCTACGATGAAATCAGATTGTGTGCGCTGGAGTCAAGCCAATTGCAGGTGAAGTAAATGCTATTGTAGGTGGAGTAAATGCAGACTGCAGAAGGTGCTGGAGAAAATCAGATTCCCTGTCGGTGGTTGGCAGAGAAATTACTTCCAACACAACTGTGGTGAAACAATGACCTTGCAATGAAAAAGGAATACCTAACGAGCGAATAAAGATACAGTAACAGATCCATGAGATCCTGCTGAATCCCTTGACGAAGAAGTTGGAATTCTCTCATTCACATTACTATCTAGAAACGCTGGTTTGGCAGGCTGATCAGTTATCTCTGAACCACTTGTTAACATTGATACAATTTGTGTCATAGTTGGACGCAGGGATGGAGAGGCTTTTACACATAGTAGACCAATTGTTATTACTCTCACCATTTTCTCTTTCGGGTATTCTCCTTTCATCTTCGGATCAACAATATCCAATATTTGCTCGCTCTCATACAGTTGCCAAATCTGCAAACTCAAAATATTACAATGTACTCATCAAATTGAAAGAAATTGTATGTATTTGATTAGGCATGAGTAAATAATAGAGCAAGAATAACAGTTGAGAAGATTGAGAGCACACCCATTGCAAAAGAAGCTGAAGAGGATCTGGCAACCTTTCATCTAATACACTTTCTTCCACTAGCAATCTCAAGAACCATCACCCCGAAACTATATACGTCAGCTTTTTCACTTAGTTGCCCACGAACTACGTACTCAGGCGCAGTATAACCTCTGTTTGAAAAATATATGTTAGGTGTGTAGTTGTAAATATCCAAACTTGTGATTGATTATTGTTAGAATTTTGTAAATACACTTACATTGTTCCTCCAACGTTGGTGGAAACATGGGATTGCCCTTCGGGAAAGAATTTAGCCAATCCGAAATCTGCTATCTTTGGAAGAAACTTATCATCTAGAAGGATGTTTCCAGGTTTGATATCTCTGTGTACTATGCGAATATTGGAGTCCTCATGAAGATAGGCAAGCCCTCGAGCGGTGCCCACTATGATGTTCAAACGGGTTTCCCAGTCCAACAAGATCCCTCTATCTCCTGCAAAAGCAATTATATATAAGCAAACCAATTCATGCACACAACTTCATTACAACTTGAAAATTGGGAAAGAAACTTAATGTGATATTACCCACCGAAAAGATGTTTGTCAAGACTATTGTTTGACATAAATTCGTAAACGAGCAAGCGATCATGGCCGTGCGAGCAACAGCCAAGCAAACGAACAAGATTACGGTGACGAACACTACTGATCAGCTTCACTTCCGTCAGAAATTCATTCATGGCTTGCGTTGTTTGTCTTTCGCTCAGCTTCTTAACCGCAATAACTTTCCCATCGATAAATTCTCCCTGGAAATAAATGCTTAAAATTAATATCATGGACAATTCCAACAAGCGAGTGTCGTTCACTTCATAGTTTACTATAAACCTTGTAAACTTCGCCAAATCCCCCTTTTCCCAGTAGGTTGCTGGGGTCGAAATTAGCAGTTGCATCTCTTAGAGTTTCGTAATTAAAAATTGTAACTTGCTCCAATGCCTCTCTTGCGCGCAGATCATCTTCTGCACAAAACATTAGACGTTATATTCAGACACTTTATTTAATTGAATTTGTGGATTGTCAGTGGGGTTTAAACAACATATTTAGATCGTTCATTTATATATACATTTATATTTTCAATAGAATTTTTTATTTAGTGTGATTTAAATAAGTCATCTAAATAAATAAAAACTAGTGGTGGTCATGTTTGTGCCAGCACCGAATGTGAACATGAGAGTGAGATACGGTTCAACCCACATCCACAATGGCTGGGAGCTCAACCCCGCCGCCGTCCTCCTTCAACCTCGTGTCGACATTGCCGGCGATCACCAAGCTTTCTATTCTCTCGTAAGTTGCAATTCCTTCGTTGTTTATTTCTTTTCGCCTGTTGCGCCGCCATTCTACTATCAATTTTGGTGTTGCGTTCCAAACCATTCAGATCATGACGAACCCGGACGCGCCCAGCCCTAGCAACTGAACAATTCGGGAATACCTACACCGGTAAATACTGCTCTTGCTCTTTCTGTTTTGCGGCTGGGTTTAAACAACATATTTTATGCGTTAATCATTTAGCTGGTTCATATGAGTCCTTTTAACCAATGCTTCTGGGGACGTGTCCCCCGTTCTAGTATCCCGTCTTTATTTTGGAAACGTTTCGGGAACTTGGAGATTCTTCAGAAATTTTTCTCCGCTGTTGCATGTTGCATTTGATGGTGACTTAAACTTGACCTTCAATTTTGATCATCTGTTGATTAGGGACAGCCACATATTTTCTATGTTTTTGTTGGCTTTAGACAAATTCACTTCCAACAATTCATCGCCATAAAGTGTTGGTGAATTGTTGGCACCAGATGAATTTGTCGCAGCGATGAATTGTTGGAGGTGAATTTGTTAGCAGTGAATTGTTGGTGGTGAATTTTCCTAGAACCGTTTTCGTTATTTTATAGTTGAAACTTGGAGCTTTTGGACATTTTGTTATTATTCTTGTTTAATATGCATGCACATTGACAATGAAAGCATTTGAATTTTGTTAATTTGCTTGTCAATTCTCATGTGAAATCTCAACTCAAATCTAATGTTATATATTAAAAATGTCTATGATAATGCTTTACCTCTGCCATCCCGTAAAAAATGACCCAAAAATACCCGTATTGGAAACATGTACTGCTGTTCCGCTGTCCCTGTCCCCGTCCCCAAAACTTGGGGGAGCATAGCTTTTAACATGTTCCATGTTTTGTTTGTTGTTCGCTTTTGAAATTAATAACAAATAAGAAGTGGAACTTCCATGTTTTGTTCATTGTTCACTTTTGAAATTAATAACAAATAAGAAGTGAGAGAGGATGAAGAGAATCCCGAGGGAGCATATCTTTTAAGGTGTTCCACTTTCTGTTCGTTATTTTGTTTTGAAGTTAATAATTAATAAGAAATAGAACGGATGAAGATAATCTCGCATGAACCACCTAACAATCAATGCTTAGAATGTGTTGTTTAAACCCAACCGCTTTGTTTAACTGAATGTATGGGTTTTGATTTTTTTAAAACTTTGAAATGGTTATGAAGTGTAGGATGGTCACAGACATTCCTGCTACATCATCAGATTATGCGGGTAAGGAAAGGCGCGTTGGTGTGTGTTTTTGTTGTCTATTTGTAATTTTAGAAATGAATATGGATTATGGGTGTGCGCTGTGAAGGCATAGAGTTGGTGTCATACGTGACACCAGATCTGCACTTTAAAAAAACCATTAATTACAAAAATATACAGCACAACAATATCTTTCTTGTACTTCAAAAAATAAATTAGATTTTCAAAAATGTCTAAATAGACCCCATTGCCATCGGAGCCCATTCTCATGGGCTGTGATATATGATCTAATAATGTTGGTTTGTAGTATTGCAAACAATATTGAGAAATCTACTCTCATCTAATCTTATTGGATATTGTACATAACTGTTAAATCAGACAATGTTGAAGAATAACTTAATATATTATATTATATTTTATTATTATTAAGGATTCGTCTTTGACAGTAGATCGATACGTATTCAAAAGAACATTGCAACACCACCAACCAAAGTACATTTTCCTTGAAGGCTGCAAAGATGTCTACAAACAATCGGTGTTATTAGAGAAAATCCGATTCTTCAAAATGAAGTAGAATTCAACTTAGAAGTGGGAGAGAAAGGATACTCAGGCTTTACCTCCGAACTCTAGGAATGCGGCTCAGCCTTCTAAACAAAAGACACCTATATACGATACAGAGTTTTCCCTCTCCGCCATCACAATGACAGATGGCACTAGGGTAATGAAAAGACACCTATGAATGAATGATAGTCCAACGTATGAGAAGGCATAAATTGTCAATAGCTTTAAGAACCTCCTTTTAACATCTTGGGGCTTCACCAAGAACTCCTTTCAAAATGTCCTTTTACATCTTGGGGTTTCACCGATACGGAACAACTTCTTCAAGCTATCACGGGTTGTTTGACAAAGAAGGATAATAAATAAAATATTTATATAAATTCTACATAAATTTATATATAGATTATTTTAAAAAAAAACTTGGCTGTTTTCTGGTACATCAAATTCTCTATTCTCACAAAGTGAAATTTTTTTTTATACTTTCTAATCTTGAAAATTAAAGAAATTCTAAATATTTATAAATTAAGAGTATTCTAGTAGCTTGTTCTTCTTCATAGACGATTAGATTCTGATATTTTTTATAAATCATTATTGAGGAGGAGGGAATTTTAAAGCACCTGCTTTGGCAAAGACGGGGATGAAGCCCTTAAACCACTGGCGGTATCTACAAATAACACCAAAACAGAACGCCGCGAACAAAGCTGCTCCTCCAATGCTTCCTAACAATATAGGAACTCGTCTGGACTCTGATCGTCCTTGATTCTCTGGGGACGCTGTTGAGTACACACACTCACACATAATAAAACGAAGACTGATTTCAATATAAGTCACAGACAGAACTCTAAAACATAGTATGTTGTTAAAATAATGTTGGCCGTACCTGACAAGTTATCAGAATAGAAAGCATAATTTGCATAGCGCATAAAACAACCGCCCATCAAACCACGGCCTTCCTTGCTGAGAGAGCAATCTGTTATAAGAAGCTGGTAACCCTCATTGAGGCATTTTTGGCATTCGCTGTTGTCAAGGGATTTCACACACTGAGCAAGAGCATAGATAGAGTTGAGGGAGGCAACGGCATAGCCGTCGTTTGTAGAAGCTTTTTCTATGACCTGATTTAGTAGTTTGTGCGCTGTGATGGAGAACTCGTGTATCAGAGATGAGAGAGCAGTTCTTATCACTTCCACCGTCTACACCCTCATCAAAGAAAGTGTTATTCTCAAACCGCAGAAAACAGCCATCAAGATGAAGTTTTGCTCCATTAGATCGAGGGCAAACCTCCTTCACTTTATCCTTGGCTGCGGTGAAGCACTCTAAGCACTCGTTGGTTGTTAGATATTCTCTACACTGAACAAGTCCGTACACTGGATCTGTCGTGCCGTTGTCGATCAGTGAAGTGGCGAAATGTGATCCATTAGAAGACAGATTTGAGGCCAGCGATCCGAAAACAGCAGCTCGATTCTGATTGAAAGTAGTGACATTTTTATAGGTCCTGTTTAGACTCTCGCTGCATCCGGAGCCAAGGTAAGTAATCTGTGGGTCATCTGCTGCTACAGCCGCTGAAACCAGTGTGATTATACCCACAAAAAGTATTATGTTACTTTCTGACATATCTCTACGCTTCCAACAGCAACGCAGAGTATTGAATTTCTGGTCCGAAGCCTGAAGCGACGCAGAGTGTTTTGAAACAATAAAATTGAATATTCGTAATTATGAGTTAATTATGAAATTCTAGGCGTTCTTTTCTTATATATGTTAAAATAGACTAAATTCACACCTTTTGGATTCAATGTAATTAGCCCAATCTAAAACCAATCCAACAGCAACGCAGAACATTGAAATTTCTGGTCACAAGCGTGCCTTGGTAGCCTTCTATTTTGCGAAATATTTCAAAGTGCTTTTTGCGTTTTGTTGATAGGGTTTGCGTAAGAAGACTGCCTATCACGTGGTATCAGAAGGTACACTTTGACAATGTATTCTTCGGAATGTTAATGCAGCCATACGTTAAAAGTCATGACTGGAAGTCCTTTTCATAAGGAAATTTGAATGACAAGGAATCGCGTGGAAGGTACAGCGATATCAAGAATCAATATTCAAACTCGAAAAAATCGGAACACTGGATCAAACTGTTGAAAATCATAAATGCCTCAATGGTTAACAGATCATTTCAACAACGAAGAAATCAAAGAGAATGTGAACGAAAGAAAATATTTCGTAATGGATTTGATTTTGAATAAAACTATCATACATATATTAAATATTAATATATATAAAATACGGCGTTCTAGTGTAATAGTGTCTCAATAATGATAAGTCTCCATGTATTTTATATATATTAATATTTAATATATGTATGCTAGTATTTATGATAGTCCAAAATTTAAATGTAAAAAGATACTAGTAGATAAAATAGCGTCTCAATAATGATAAGTCTCGTATTTTATATATATTAATATTTAATATATGTATGCTAGTATTTATGATAGTCCAAAATTTAAATGTAAAAAGATACTAGTAGATAAAATTTTAATGGTCCTTACAAGATGTCACATCCACAAAGAAACTTAAAAATTGCTTGCAAGAAATGTTAGGTAGTGAGCTTCATGGAAAGAATGAGTGTTAATCTTAGAGAAAAGATAGGTATCAATTACTTTAATTGATTAACTTTTGTAAATAATTACTATGTAATTTAAAAACACTTATCGACTCAGTATATTGTATTTTTAGTGTCTACCAAAATAAAACCAATTAAAAATAATTAAATTTACATAACATAATAGAATTGGTTAAAGTCATTTTAATCGAAATTAACAAGTTGCAAAGTTTGGACAATTTTCTTTCTATATGAAAGAAAATTAGAGATTAAAACCATACACCAATAAGAAAAACGGAGTTTAATTACTAAGCTGCATAAATAGGGACTTTATCCTCAAAAAATATTACAAATTATTTTTCCTGGTGAGAGTTTTCCTTATCGTTGACTAGAATAACCAAGCACATAGTAGAATTATACTAACAAACAAAAACATACATTCCTAGGGGAGAAGACCCAGTAACCGCCCCCCCATTGCATAACCGCTACCTCCGTGCTCACTCCACCCCTAAAAAAAAATTAACTTTGACCCAGTACATAATTTTATTTGAACAAATAAAAGATTACAACAACACCAATAGCTGCTCATAACACAATGAGTAACTCACCAATCATAATAGATAGCTAAACATGCTTTTGCATTTATAAATAAAGTCAACTTGCACCAAAAAAGGCTCATTTACAATTTAATTTAAAACATGTACTGTTACAAATACCCCCACTTGCAAAATTTTATCCCTCATTACTTTTTATATTTACAACTACACATGCACACTTAATGGCGCTTTACATGACATTATCACAATCTCCTATTAACTCTATGGGATTTCAAATGCATAGTCTTCCACACACTCTCTGACAGATATATGTATTTACTTAATTTCTTGTAGGTACTTGCATAATTAAATACAGGTGTAAGGCTCCCCAAACAAACATCAAATCCAAATATAACGTAGAATTCACCCATATCATCTCTAAAAACCTACATAACTGGCATGTACAAATTCAAATGTTCAAACAAATTCAAATTTCAAACTCAACAACTAAATTGAATGCATTCAATTACCACATTCGAATTCCTAAATAAGAGGGGGAAAGCAGCCAATGTCTCTGCAGAATTTAGAGCATCGACAAACATCCTCTGCACATTCCTCTACAATTTCAGGTTGGTACTTCATACATTCTACTTATAGCTATTTTCATGAACTGTGCATTTAACATTTATATTTATGCAGTGTCTTCTTACTTTCATCAATTGTGCATTTGACATTTATATTTATATTTATGCAGTGTCTTCTTACTTTCATCAACTGTGCATTTAACATTTATATTTATGCACTGTCTTTTTACTTTACTTTATAAGTAAATGAAGGGTTCTTTCGTTGTCTTTACAAGATGTGCAAAACGAATTCTCCTAATTTTTGTAGCAATTCTTTTATATCATTTACTATGTTTCCTTTGGCTGTCCAATACAACAAACTACCATTTGAATACATTTCATTTGGCTGTCCAATACAACAGACTAGCATTTGTCACATTCTCTGTCTCTTGTTCATTCAACAAATCAATATATATGTGTGTATCCTTTGCCTATCCTTTGGCAATGCAAACAATGGTACTGGTAAATCATTTTCTTCTGCATCTTATTGAATTTGTAAAGGAATGTGTACAATGTTATACCTATAAAACACACATTAAGCAGTGTCTTTCAAATTGTAAATAAATCTGAGCAATTTTTTATACATTCATTTACAAATTATGTGTCTGTTGTCTCTTGTTCATTGAGCAGATTGATATATATGTCTGTTTCCTTTAACTATCCTTTGAAAATGCAAACAATGGTACTGGTTAATCATTTTCTTCTGCATCTTTCATGACCCATGAAGGGTTTATTCAATGATTGAAAAATTATTACTGCTTGTTTATGAAATATATCATTCCTCTTACATGCATTTTTGACGTGTGCTATTTGATTTTGATGAGTCATGGTGCTATTTTTTTCTACCACATTGCATGTATGTATGCATGCACATACATACATACATACATACATACATATATATATATGTGTGTGTGTGTGTGTGTGTGTGTGTGTGTGTGTGTATGTATACATATATGTATGTATGTATGCATGTATGTATATATAAAAATGTTTGCCCATGCTATGAGGTAACAACAAACATCATTCTCCTTTCAAAGTGTATGTATGTATGTATGTATGCACATACATACATACATACACATATATATACATATATATACATATATACATATATATATATACATACATACATACATATATATGTATATATATGTATATATATGTGTATGTATGTATGCATATATATATATGTTGGTGTTTTACACAGGGATCTTTTTGGGGTTAAATGATTTCCTCTCTCTATTTGTATCATGATTTTGTCTGGAGAAATGATAGGCAAATTTCATGGGTTTGAGCACATGTCTGCACAAAATGATTAATGGTCTGCATCGACCTTTTTATAAAAAACCCATGTGAATATGACCATAAATCGGCAAACCCATTTAGTATACACCATTTTTGTGAAAAACCTTGCTTTGTTTTTCCAAATATGGGTTTATTTGGGGTTAAATGATTAAATACCACCTAGTAAAGTCAACTGTCTCATTATATTGTTTCCACAAATGATGAGGAATTGCATGGGTTTCACCACATGTCTGCAAATTAATCTCATGAAACCTTTTCTTTGAACATTGATGGAAAAGAATGGGGTACCCACCAAAAAAAACATTAGTCATATGCTTAAATCGGACCCCAAATGAAGATTAATTAGGGTGTAATGTGTTTGGTTCTACTGCTACAGTAAGGAGATTAATATGTAGGAAGTAAGGAGATTAATATGTAGGAGTGATTTTTAATAGGTACGAAAATGATTTGAAAATAAATTTTTAAGGTGCCAACGTGAATCGGACCCATTGAATTTTGAGCGGATTTGAGTGATATAATAGTTTTATTTAAATGTTAATAGTGACACATTTAGCACTGTTTTCTATTTTTCACTGTATATTAGTCTAATTATATGTCCAGGATCACAGTTTTTTGACTCTTTATGGCTTACAATGTACAAGATCAATGACAATCATGGCACTAGGGAAGAAGAGGAAAAGACCGTCTTGGAGGCGCTCGATTAGAGTACCTCATGGAGTGACATTCAATGTTCCAGATGTTGTTGATGAAGAGATAGTAGTGAACATGAACGAGGAAGTTATTTCTGAAAATGCACAACAGACCAATGAAAATGATGGTTTTGAACCTACTGTTCATAATACTAAGGTAGAAATGGAACCGCCACCTACTGACCATGTGACAACCCCAGATCTAAACATGAAAAATTGGTCTATGGATGATGTGGAAAAATCCATTGCAGATGTTGAGGACAAGTGAATGTTAATCAGAGGTTCAATGATCAAATGGGGAATCCCGCCTAGCAATTTGCAGGCATGGCTCAATGGTGTGACATCCACAAAAAAAGGGGGCCCTGAACAATCCTAACTGATGAAGAAGAAGCTGAAATTGTGCAGTGGTGTAAAGATATGGCTAATATTGGCCATGGCTGACAAGTGTCACAGCTTAAGTCAACGGTGGCCCAAATGGTTGGAGTAAGGCCTGTTAGTGTTCCTTAGATCAGATTAGATAATCAATTGAACAAAAGAAATGCAACACATAAGACAATGAACACAACAAGATACCCTGGGGAAACCCTCCTCTTGAGGGAGAAAAACCCAGCAAATATATCTCTTATATATATGATAATAAGTGATAGAATTCTGCTTACAACACAGCCCAACAATGGCTAATGAATTTGCACTCTTCCTTAATACTTAGATGCAAATATATCTGCTCTTCCTTGAACTATGTCTGTTGCTATATTAATGATGATCTGCTGTTCAAGTATGAACTTCTTCTAGGAATGCGAATCTGGATTTCTGTTCTTCCTCTTCATGCAAATTTCTGCTCTTGAATATAATGGCGAACTTTCCTTGTATGATGCGAATTTTATCTGCTGATAATAGGTGCGAACTGCTTATTGGATTGAATGATAAACAATGACAAGAAGACCTTGTATTTATGCAAGAGAGGTGCCTCTTCAAGTTAGGTCGGCCCCCTTTTAGGAAAACATAAATAATAAATAATAAATACAATTTAGGGTCGGCCATAGTATGTGCGAATCCTTTAAGGGTCGGCCCTTTGACATTTAGAAAATATTCATTTAATATATTTCTCTTGGGAAGTGCAGACCGACGCTGTAATAAACATCAACACTCCCTCTCAGCTAGGGATGAACTTCCATCTGCACAAGACACATTATATTAGAATGAAAACAAAATAAAATATCACCTCAACGTGATATTAACCATTATGGATACTCCCATAGATGGTAAAAACTCATCACGGATTCTCTCACGTGATGTTGTCATGGAGTCACACACATGACATCCACCATAGCTTCTCCTAGAGGGTGGAAACAAGGGCTTTCACCTCAACTCTCTCTCATCAGAGAATTGCATTATCAAGGACTTTCACCTCAACTCTCTCTCAGCAGAGAATTGTATTAAGAAGGGCTTGCACCTCAACTCTTTCTCAGCAAAGAGTTGCATTCTCAACAAGGATCACTGATTACTGAGACTCTTTCTCAGTCACGGCTGCATTCTCCACCATACCAAGTTTCTCCTGAAAGTATACAAACTTAATCCTGGCGAGAGGCTTGGTGAGAATGTCTGCCGTTTGCTCTTCAGTGCTGATATACCTCAACTGTATAGCTTTCCTTTGCACCATATCTCTAATATAGTGGTACTTGATCTCAACATGTTTTGTTCTGTCATGAAACACAGGATTGACAGAAAGCTTCACATAGCTTTGATTATCACAGTGTATGATAGTAGGCTCCATTGATTGTCCAAACAATCCTGCAAGGAGCTTACGAAGCCACACTGCCTCACGAGCTGACACACAAGCTGCAATATACTCTGCTTCAGTTGTACTCAAGGCCACTGAAGACTGTTTCCTGCTACACCAGGAGATCATAGCAGTCCCCAAACTGAAGCAACAACTAGAAGTACTCTTCTGATCTGAGACACATCCTGCCCAATCAGAATCAGTAAAACCATGCAGCTCCAAATCCATGTTTGAAGAATATCTCAACCCATATCCGATTGTGCCGCATAAATATCTCAGGATATGTTTAGCTGCTACAAGATGTATTTGCTTTGGTTCACACATAAACTAGTTAAGTGCACTCACTACATAGCAAATATCAGGTCTAGTGTTAACTAGATACATCAATGAACCAATCAACTGTCTATACATCGTAGAATCCACTGGTTCTGAACTAGTTGCAGCTTCTTTCAGCTTATCTAAATTAGTCTCCATGGGTGTAGACATAGGTTTGCATTCAATCATACCAAACCTTTTGAGAATGTCAATAGTGTACTTCCCTTGACTTAGAATCATCTCATCTGGCTTTTGCCAAACTTCTAAGCCAAGAAAGTAATGCATGAGACCTAGATTCTTCATCTCAAATTCTGAAGCTAATTCCTTCTTGCATTTTAGAATTAGATGTTCTTCACCAGTGATGATCAAGTCATCAACATATAAAACCAAAATTAATGCTTCACCATTTACTACTTTGAAGTAGAGGTTAGAATCTGCATCATTCTTCGAGAAACCCAGATTTGAAAGATACTGATCAATTCTTTCATACCATGCACGAGGAGCTTGTTTAAGACCCTACAAGGCCTTCTTCAGCTTGCAGACATGAGACTCTTTCCCATGCACCTCAAATCCTTCTGGTTGCTCAATGTACACCTCTTCTTCTATTATGCCATTTAGAAAAGCTATCTTTACATCCATTTGGTGAATCTTCCATCCTCTAGATGCAGTAATAGCAATGATGGTTCTAACAGACGTGTAACGAGCCACAGGAGCAAAGGTTTCTTCATAGTCAGCTCCCTCTTTTTGTGAGAACCCTCTAGCCACAAATCTAGCCTTGTGTTTCTCAAGGCTCCCATTAGCTGCATGCTTGATCTTGAAGAGCCACTTAGAAGACACCACAGATTTGTCTTTGGGTCTAGGAATATATCCCAAACATCGTTCTTAAGTATAGACTGATACTCCTCAATCATGGCATCTTTCCATACTTGTTGACTAGAAGCTTCTTCAACATTTGAAGGCTCTGACTCAATAATCTGACTCATCAAAGCAACATAACTAGAGAACTTGTGAGGTCTCTTGCTTTCTCTGAAGGCTCCTCTTGGGGCTGCAAACCTTTCTGCTTCCTGCATTGTTCTGCGAGCCCAAAGAGGTCTTTTCTTTCCAATCACAATGTCTAGAGGCCCATCAGTAGGATCCAAAGGCTCAGTTGGATCAATATCTTCTTTAGGTTCTGTATCCTCCTTCAGATTCTCTGGAATATGGTCAACTTCCATATCTTGAGGAGGTTCTTCTTCATCGACCTCCATAGGAGTGCCTTTGGACCTTCTATAAGCAACATCTTCCTCAAATGTGATGTCTCTACTAATCTCAATAGACTTCTGTCCTGGAATGTAAATCCTGTAAGCTTTTGATGTCTCACTGTAGCCTACAAGAATTCCTTTCTTCCCAGAAGGTTCTAGCTTTGTTCTCTTTTCCTTTGCAATATGGACATAGACTGGACAACCAAAGATCCTCAAATGACTAACTTCAGGCTTCATGCCTGAGAATGCTTCTTTAGGAGTTTTATTCTCTAAGATCCTGTGGGGACTCCTATTTTGAACATAGACGACTGTTCTTGATGCTTCAGCCCAAAGAGAGATTTGTAAGTCTTGATCATGGATCATAGCTTTCACTGCTTCCACAATAGACCTATTCTTCCTTTCAGCAATACCATTTTGTTGTGGATTATAGGGAACACTGAACTCCCTCTTAATCCCTACTTCAATACAAAAGTCTCGAAATGTGCCAGAAGTGTATTCTCCACCATTATCAGATCTCAATACTTTGATCCTCTTCCCAGACAGATTTTCAATCTGTGCTTTGAATTCTCTGAATCTTTCTAATACTTCTTCTGATTCTTTAGATCTCAAGAAATAGATCCAAGTCTTTCTAGAGTAATCATCAATGAAAATAATATAATACAAGAAACCACTAGATGATGCAATAGACATTGGACCACACAAATCAGAATGAATGAGATCAAGAATACATTTAGATCTACTTTCACTGGAATGAAACGTACCTTTTGTGTTCTTGCCTAGGGCACATCCCTTGCATGTACCTTCATGTTCTTGATCGAATTTCGGAAGACCGGTGACCATCTTCTCCATGATAGGTAGAGCATGAAAGTGAATGTGAGCCAATCTTCGATGCCAAAGATCACACATGCTGGTACTGTTATGCACAAGTGCTTGAAGAGGACGAGTGCACAGCGTGTAGAGACATTCATGTCTAACTCCAATCACTTGAGCAGTTTTGAAGCTGGAGTTCTTTGCCCATATAAGAACTTTCCCTTTAGAGAAGGCAACTTGATAACCCTTGTCTTCTAATGCTGAAATTGAAACAAGGTTCCTCTTTATCCCTGGTACGAATAGTACATCATTCAACTCCAAAGAAATTCTAGAATCCAAGTGAAGAGTGGAGTTTCCAATCCCTTTTACAGAATATCTAGCATCATTTCCAATAACAACTTGATCACTAGAGTTGCTTTCCATTAAGTTTGAAAGATGACTTCTGAATTCGGTGATGTGCCTAGAAGCACCAGTGTCAATCAACCAAGTATTAGAGTCAGTAGAAACATTGCTAGACAAGGCTAAATAAAATAGATAATCACTGGAGTCCTTTTGTAGAGCAACTTCTTCAACATCTGCAGTGGCAACTTGAAGCTTAGGTCGTTGGGGGAAAACCCTCGCAAAGTGACCATACTTATCACAACGAAAACATTGAATTTTGGACATGTCTCGTTTCCTTTTGAAGGTAGGAGCATCTTCATTTCCATCTTCTCGATTCCTTTTGAAGAAACCTCTCTTAAAGCCTTTTCCTTTGTTTGATGAATGAGAGGTAAGAACTTGTAATTCTTCATTCTTTGAGCTTTGACCAATCCCCCTTGCTGTTAGTCTTGACTCTTCTTAAATGCAATCAATCCTCAATCGATCAAACTTGGGAAGTTCGGATCTTGCACTGATTCCTTGGATGAATGCCTCCCATGAAAGCGGAAGACCATTGAGAGCAAGCATAGTCAGTTCTTTATCATCAATCATGTGACCAATAGTGGAGAGCTGATCTTTTATCTCTGAAATCCTCATGAAGTATGTAATAACAGATTCTCTTTTCGCCATTTTCACATGATGAAGTTGTTGCTTCAGAGCAAGGGCTTGAATGGTGTTGTTGATTTCGTACATCTCTTCCAAGGTTGTAAACATCTCTCTTGCTGTATCCAACTTGAAGATAATTGGTACAATATGATCCTTGACGGAATCAACTAATGCTTTCTTTGCCCTAGTGTCTTTCTTCCTCCATTGCAGCTTCTTTCTTCCCCCTTAGGTTCGGGAACTTTTGTTTTCACAAACTCAGCCAAATCATTCTCTTCCAAAGTTAGCATGAACCTGAACCTCCATGATATGTAGTTCAAGATATCTTTTAGTCTATCCTCGATTTTCAGACCGTTCACCATCTTGAGAAATTGAGAAGATAGACTGAAAAAGAATAAGGTGAGTGTTGCGAACTAAATCTGATCACGATCTTTTTCACACCCGCTCTGATACCATGTTAGTGTTCCTTAGATCAGATTAGATAATCAATTGAACAAAAGAAATGCAACACATAAGACAATGAACACAACAAGATGCCCTAGGAAAACCCTCCTCTTGAGGGAGAAAAACCCAGCAAATATATCTCTCTTATATATATGATAATAAGTGACAGAATTCTGCTTACAACACAGCCCAACAATGGCTAATGAATTTGCACTCTTCCTTAATACTTAGATGCAAATATATCTGCTCTTCCTTGAACTATGTCTGCTGCTATATTAATGATGATCTGCTGTTCAAGTATGAACTTCTTCTAGGAATGCGAATTTGGATTTCTGTTCTTCCTCTTCATGCGAATTTCTGCTCTTGAATATAATGGCGAACTTTCCTTGTATGATGCGAATTTTATCTGCTGATAATAGGTGCGAACTGCTTATTGGATTGAATGATAAACAATGACAAGAAGACCTTGTATTTATGCAAGAGAGGTGCCTCTTCAAGTTAGGTCGGCCCCCTTTTAGGAAAACATAAATAATAAATAATAAATACAATTTAGGGTCGGCCATAGTAAGTGCGAATCCTTTAAGGGTCGGCCCTTTGACATTTAGAAAATATTCATTTAATATATTTCTCTTGGGAAGTGCAGACCGATGCTGTAATAAACATCAACAAGGCCTAGGGTTGGTGCAAGAAGTTGGGTCCACGAAGAGGGGAAGTTTCAGACGAAAAAAAAATTCTCGCGCAAAACGCATACGCGTTATGCATCGCATACGCGATCCTAAATCAGTAACGCGTACGCGTTACGGTTTGGGTTACAAACCTAAAACGTGTACGTGTTCATAACGCGTACGCGTTTCAAAACGTGTATGTGTTCATAACGCGTACGCGTTTCAAAACGTGTACGTGTTCATAACGCGTATGCATTTCTAAAGACTATTTATTTTTTTAAATAAGCGACTGCGAAAGTCATTTTCACAGCCGACTTGGAAGCACCAGGACAACAAATAGCAGATCGCGTACGCGTTTTGGACGGCTGGAATCTGCTAAATTTTCACTCTCACCTCCTCCAGTCAACACACCTGACCTCAGCGACCTCCAGGTTGGTTGAATTCTACAATATTTTTGCATTATAATTGCTATTTAGTTATTTTTGTTTAGTTTGTTTTAATTTAATATTTAATAGTTTTTAAACTGCATTTAATTGTCCAAAAACATCAACGAAACAAACAACATAAAATTTTAAATCGAAAACCTAAATTTGACACATTTAGTTTTGAAATTTAAAACCCTAAACTTTAGGTTCTAAAAAACTAATTTACTCAGACCGTTAATCTTTGAACCTAAACCCTAGAAAACGTAAACTAAAACCCTAGAAAACGTAACATAAACTAAAACCCTAGAAAACATAAACTAAAACCTTAGAAAACGTAAACTAAAACCCTAGAAAACGTAACATAAACTAAAATCCTAGAATAAACTAAAACCCTATGTAAACTAAAACCCTAGAAAACGTAACATAAACTAAAACCCTATTTGTAGGTTAAAATTAGGTTAAATCTAGGGTACAATTAGGGTTTGGCTTAAACTTTAATATATATTGTATAGTTAGATTTCAAAATTACAATTAGGGTTATGATTAGGTTTACTTGTTTAATATTAAAGAATTCAATTACCTGCTTCTAGGGTTAAAATTCATTCTAGGGTTAGGGTTCTAAGATAAATATTCGGGTAAGGGTTGAGGTTAGGGTTTGTATTCAACTAGGTTTAGAGTTAGGGTTATATTTTTATTAGGGTTAGGTTTAGGATTATGAAATTATGAATTAAAATTTAAGATGCAGGTTAGGGTTGGAGTTAGAATTAGCCCCGTCAATTGGTGTAGGGTTCTAGGGTTGGGGTAAAAATTAAATTAAGAGTCTAGGGTTAAATGGTTGTAATTTTGGTGAGAGTTAAACATTTAATAAATATTTCATTAGGTTTATGATTAAAAAGTTTATATGCATTTAGGGTTAGTGTTCAACTAAGGTTATGATACCCGATTTAATTACAATTAGGGTTAGAGTTCAAGTTAGAGTACATTAGGGTTCAAGTTATAATTAGGGTCTATGGTTCAAGTTATAATTAGCCCATCTATGGTTCAAGTTAGAATTAGTGTGATAAAAATTCTAATATAAGGCAACATATCCCTAGATGAAATCGTATTTTAAAAAATTCTTCATCTATATCAATTAAATTTTTTATCTTAAACTTGAAAAATAAGGATTTAAAAATCATGAATACTAGTTGAACTTTTTAAAACACATAGGGTTTTAGTCTTATTTCTTCAATTTTTATTTCTCACAATCTTAGTTTTGAAAGAGTTTATTTACAAACTTATATAACAATGGGGTCTTTAGGTGTGATCAACAAAGTTTATTTTTAGTAGAGATAATTGTGAGGTATCACAAGACAATGCATTTCCCTCAATTTGTTATAACAACCATAAACTTTTAGTCATAACATATTGAATTTTCATTTCCTTCACTCTTGATTCAACATAATCTAGGTCGATTGTTACCATTTTGTCAAAGGGGACCATCCTAGAACATCAACTTATAGATTTTCCTTCATTATTATTACTCAAAATTTAAAAAAATCAAGAAATTAAAATGTATAACTCTAAATTCTATAATTGGTGAAGGATTGGGTTGCAAACTTTCTTGGATTTGACCTTACCGAATTGGTAGTTTGGATTCCTTATTTTTTTACATAATTATTACTTTTAATCACTATAATTTTAATTTATTTGCATCCTTTAAGTTTCATGTAGTATACTATTGTTTAATAATTTATTATTAAAATAATATTTAATTCTCATACCTTTTATGTCTCTCATATGAACAATATTTTGTGTTCTATGGTAACTCCTATTATCATTTCCCCTTTTCAAATGTACCATGATTCCTATGTTTCTATTATTATATGTTTAAATGTATTCTTAATATGTTTAAATGTATCCTTATAACCAATCTTTTTAATTTCTAGATCTTAATGGTTATTACATTATTCTAATATACATAGACACTAAACCCTACATTCTAAAATATGAACACAAACCCTTACCCAAAACTCAAATTGTAAACCACAAATTTGAAAATTTCAAAACTTGTACAAACTTAAATTATAAACTTTAAAATGTGTACATGCTATGGATTTTTAATGAACATTACTGATTTTTTAATGATAAATTGAATGGTCTTCAAATGAATTGCATTTTGGATTTGTGCACGTTCAATGTGATTTTTAAATAGTTCTTTCAAATTGTCTGCATTATTTAATTAGTTTGTTGATATATATTTTTTAATTGTTTAACATGTGCAGTTGCCATTTGGTTGTACATTCACATGGATCCACTATTTAGCATTGAGGATTTTATGCCTGAACCACATATTCCTGTAGATCCCATAGATCCTAACCCACCACCACCAGAAAACCCCATTCCTCCAAACCCTCCACCTCCTAACCCCCCACCCCCTATAGTAGACCAGGATCAGTTGAGAGAGAGCATTAGGGAAAATCTTACAGTCATTCAAGAAAATATAGATCTGATAAAAAATGAGCCTAGAATTCCCCCCCATCTCTCACGGTTTGCATCTACGATGCAAATTATTGTCGATTCTGTTCGATCTATTGATGCGGACCTAGATAGGTTCCATCAATGGAGAGACGAGAGGAGACAATTCTATGTAGATGGATTGTCTTATAAAGAAATTAATGACCTTAAAATTACCAAAGAAGCCATGTGCCAGTATTTTTTTAACCCTCAAACTAGCCAACCAATTCCACCCACCAAAAAACGAATTTCAATTTTATGGTGTAGGCACCCCTTGATAGCTGCACATTTTTGGGATAGATGGTGGATGGTGTTTGATACTCCACCACATGGCAATTCTGAGGTGCCCCTATACTTTTTGAGAAAGTTATGGGCAGAGTTTGAGTTGGGTTTAAAACCCAACTATTTTGATATGAGGTCATTTCAGGGAGCTGGGCGTGGCATGCCCCAACATAGATTAGGAGCACGTGTTGATCCTCAACGGCGTGCTCCAATTGCTCCTATTGTTCCTCCTGCTTCTCCTGGTGTTCCTGCTGCATTTCAGCAGCAAACCATGCTATCGACATTAGGAGCATTGAGTTCACTTTCAGGACATCTCACTCATCATACTTCACACGCGGCGGCTGAAGTGGTCAATAGAGAGCATGGAGGCTCCAGCAATAGGAATACTCAGGCATCCACTTCAGGTGACCCACTTGCATCTGAGACAGAGTCATTTTTGGATTTACTATATTCTGAGCATCATCTTACACAGGTATGTTCATCTTTTGAATTTAATATATTTTTTTGGAATGTGCAAAATTCATGTTTAAATAATAACATGAAATTATATATATAATACAATATTAATTCAATAAGTGTTTGGTGTAGACGCATGATCAGACAATGACTGAAACTCAAAATGATCATGTCTATATGTCGAGTGTTGTAGATATGGGCTCACCTTTTGGTCAGGTACTTAAACCAATATATATTAAATTTAGTTTGTGTGGATATATATATCTAATTTATTTTGAATGTTTACACATGATGTGTGATTGATATATATTATATCTAGATGCAGGGAGGTCAGATGAGCATGCCTAGTGCTGACCAAGCACAAGTTGTGGTGAGCGCTCCTGAGTCATCATCAGCTCAGGTGCGTTCTTTCAAAAAGTTTGTTAAGTTTGAATTAAATACACATCATAGATCTAATTTAATTTTTACATTTACATACACATGCATGAATGATCTATACAAATTGTTGTACATATATATGCAGGCATTTCATGAGACACCCATTGCAGGTGCACCTGAGACATCGTCAGCATTTATGCATGGGCAATCTCAGGTGCGTGATCTTGAGGTCATATCATTCAAGGTTGTAAACTTTACTAAATATCCTAAACAATTTTTACGGATCTTTTAAATATATATATATATATATTCGAGGTTTTAACATATTGATTGCTTTATATGAATATGCAGGATATAGTAGATCAGGCATTTGAATCTTCTCAAGTGACAGTTATTCTACCCGTTGAACAAAATATTCCAGTAGATCCACATGATCATATGGTAAATTATTCATGTCTTAAAAATCATTTTTATTGTATTTACTAGATATTTAATTAATTAATTAATTTTTATCCAAAGGTTTATATTTTGTCAGGTTTAAATATGTTTAATTATATCAAAATTTATAAATAAATTTAAATCTAATTTCAAGTTACTTGTACTCTTTTACAACATGATGTAGGTACATCTAATCGACCTGGAACAAAGAGGAGACTTGATTTGACTGATCAGCCTGATAGTTAAATGGTTTTAAATTTTAAATAGACCAGACATCTCTAGTTTTATTTAAACTTTTATGTGTTGGACTTGACATATACATATTTTTGTTTATTTATATCAGATGACTTTAATGTGATGATTATATATATGCAGTCAATTATGATCATGTTATGTTCATTTTGATGATTATATGCACTCATATGTATATGTAGATCTAGATATTTTATCTAATTTTCAAGTAATACATGCACTAGATATAAATTCTTATCTCTATAATCAAATTTCATAAATATATAATTTATCACATGGTTAAAGGTGAGAAATTTAAATATTCCTTAAATAGTTTAGATTATATTCATAATAAATTAAGAGCTCGCGTAATTTTAACTATTTACCAATTCTAGAAAATATTTGAACAATTATATGAAATGTATAATCTATAAAATTGGAATGAGATTTTTAAAATGCTACTAATAAGTTAATTGAAAATCATACAACTATACAACATGATGAAACATATGTGTGTGCACATGTATATCCAATTATTTAGCTTATCAATTTTTATGTGAAGACCAAAAATTGATATTTACATAGTCTCTTGATAAAATAATTTTTCAGTGACAATCGCATGGTAGACCGACTTGATGAGAACCTGCAAAAATAATTAATGTGAACTATAAGTAGTTCTATAATTTTTTTGATTCATTTAAGTAAATATATAGTAAAAGTTACAAAATTGGATCTTATACATTTCATAAAAATTCAAATGATGTTTTCCATAGGATGGATAATGGGATGCATGTCATGAACCCTAAGGTATGGCTTAATAGGTCCTATGAGAATGGCTTAAGGGGAATTATGTGAGTGACTTAAGGGATGCAAGATTGTGGAATAAGGGTACATGTAAGAGGATATGACTTAAGGCTCTTAAACCCTTAACCCTAAACCCTAAACCACGTGACCTAAATCCTAGGAGGTCAACGCTAAACCATTAATCCATATAAATTTGTTATTCTAAGCATCACATGAACCCTAGAAACCCTAAACCCTAAACCACGTGACCTAAATCCTAGGAGATCAACCCTAAACCATTAATCCATATAAATTTGTTATTCTAAGCATCACATGAACCCTAGAAACCCTAAACCCTAAACCACATGACCTAAATCCTAGGAGATCAACGCTAAACCATTAATCCATATAAATTTGTTATTCTAAGAATCACATGAACCCTAGAAACCCTAAACCCTAAACCACGTGACCTAAATCCTAGGAGATCAACCCTAAACCATTAATCCATATAAATTTGTTATTCTAAGCATCACATGAACCCTAGAAACCCTAAACCCTAAACCACATGACCTAAATCCTAGGAGATCAACGCTAAACCATTAATCCATATAAATTTGTTATTCTAAGCATCACATGAACCCTAGAAACCCTAAACCCTAAACCACGTGACCTAAATCCTAGGAGATCAACCCTAAACCATTAATCCATATAAATTTGTTATTCTAAGCATCACATGAACCCTAGAAACCCTAAACCCTAAACCACATGACCTAAATCCTAGGAGATCAACCCTAAACCATTAATCCATATAAATTTGTTATTCTAAGCATCTCATGAACCCTAGAAACCCTAAACTCTAAACCATGTGACCTAAGGGGATGGCTTAAGGGGATGTCTTAAGGGGTGTTGAGAGAGTGACTTAAGGGGATGCAAGAGGATGGATTAAGGATAGATATACAAGGATATGGATTAAGGGGTCCTAATAGAATGAATTAAGGGGAATTAATAGAGAGACTTAAAGGGGATGCAAGCGGATGGATTAATGGCACATACAAGGATGGCTTAAGGGGATATGAAATAAATTATAAACTTTTTATAAAATGACAATGAGTTAAATTTAGTTTTATATTTATACTCTCAACTAAATGTATCTACAACTATATATAGTTACCTGTCTGTAGATTCGAATTCCATTGTAATAAGAGTGCATCTCCTCTCTTTTTTGTATCAAGGGAGACCTAAAACAAAAAATGATATAAAACTTTAATAAGGAAATGAATTTAAAGACATATATATATCAATTAAATATATACATACAACTAGATATACTTACCAATATTTATTTACTCTGTTGTACCATCCACATCCTCTCTTTTTTGTAATGCATCTATGATTGTCTCATGATCATCCATTGAAAGTGTCCATAAAACTTTATTAGCAGGCCTCCCATGATATCTAACTAGTTTTATATTGGTTGCCAAAATCAAATGTGAATAATGTATAATCTTCTTGTGTCTTTCATAATCTTCAAATGCAAGCAAGCCATTCTTTCTTATCAAATATTTTCGAAGCCATGTGCCAACAACAACGACTGAACTAGTTGGATACTCAAAGTTATCATCATCCACTCTAGGATGTACCAACTTATATTTTCTCTCAACACATCTAGCCAACCAGTACTCTGTCTCCTCTTCATTCCCCTCGGGTGCAACAACAACATACACATGTCCTACAAAAATAGATAAAAAATTCAATAAAGAGCACGACTTATATTTAATTCATGTATATAAACATGCATACATATAAAATTCATCTCAATAAATAATGTACCTTCTTGTACACTATCAGAAACACGGTCATAATCATCTGATGTGAACGCTTGATTATCTTCAATCATTGTTCCATGTTGAACATGTGTCGATGTAGGTGTTAAGGCTCTTTGTTGCCATTGTTCAACCCATTCCATATTTTCACAAGCCTCCCAATCACCTGCAATACAAAATTGACAAAAGCATGTCAACTCCCTTATCCATATTGTCCATGTGTTTGCATTCAAACTCTTAAATGAATACCATTTTGCAGATCCATTAATTGTTTCACAATCTTGTCAAGAACAAATATCATTTTCTTTAACTAACCAAAAGAAGCGGTGAATTATTGGGCTCTCACTTACTCTTGTAGATAATTTGGTATTGCACCAATCTACAATTGCATGTGCATCTCTAAATTTTGCAGCATCCTCAAATTTTAGTTGCTCTCTAGCAAGAGCTCTTTTCACACATGCACCTGCTCCATCGTGTTCTCCCTTACCATGACCGGCTTCAAAAAAACTCCATATGTGCTGGATATTATTTTCCTTATGAACTCTACATAACCAATAAAACATCCTAGCATTTTTGAATTGACCCGTGCAATTATCTGACCATATGAGATGTTCTAGCAATTGAATTCCTCTTTCTTTTAAATTTTTGTAAAATATATCAAAACAATATTGAACAAACTCAGATGAATGTAATCGATTATCACTTACATAAAAATGGTACTCTCTCAAAAATTTTCTATTATCTTCTCTACTATCATTTGCATGTCTATAAACAATATGAACAAAAATAGATACTTGCACTGAATTATAATACTGTGATTGAATTTCTTCTTGTGGAGCAAGAGTATAATTTTCAGCAAAATCAACAACCGACAATATAGTTCCAATTGGGAATGTGTTTTTACATAAACGAAATTGATTATCAAGCCAATGAGCATACTGAGAGTGTTGAACATATTTAGGTACAATCTTATCTTTAAATTCTTTAATAAATGCATGCACAATATTTTTTTCCATAATTAGCTCACAACGTTTTCCAGTTTTTCCATCTTTTAAAGAATACTCAAAATTTTTGAATCTTTTTACATCTACTAATTTTTGTCCAAATTCATTTAAACTACTTTCATGCATACATTCACCTGATAATGAAAAGTTAGCACATCTATCACATTCTCTAGAAATACATGATTTTAAATAAAATAAGTTTCCGTTAGAGGGTTCGCAAAACAAACCTGATATAAAATCTTTGATTCTTTCAGGTGGCATATTTATACCACAAATGTCCTGCATAATTTGGTTAACATGCAAAGTGCATTGTATATATCGAAAACTATCATAATAATAACGAAATTGTACATGAATCTTACAACAACAAGAAATTCGTTGCTTATTAATTCTAACATACCAAGGTTTACACTTTTCGAATGATCTTTGACTTATTTTAATATTCAATGGTAAGATTGAAGCATCTAAATTTTTTTTATATAATTCAGTTTGAGTCATATCTAAGAGATGCTTTGGATGAGGTACACGAATTTTGGAACCCACCCTTAATTTTAAGACATCTCTAATGTTAGGTGATACTCTTGTATTATCATGCCAAAATTTATCGATTAAAGATTTAATTTCATTAGTTAATTTCATGTCTGATCTTGGGAGTCTACCACTAAAACTCCAACATTGATTAATTGGATCATTTTCAATATTTTCTCTTCTTTTAGCAGCTCTAATCAAAGTTTTGGGATTTACTTTTATACATTTACTAATCCTACTTAACATTCTTTTATTTGAAGTTGCTTTATCAACTAAAGCAGTTGTTATTGCACGACGAGCCGCATTTTTATCTTTAGATCGACTTTTCTTACCTATAAAATCAATAGCATTAGCAACACTAGAAATGACTTGTTCTACTGAATCATCTTTCTTTTTTGGTTTTACAAAAATACCTAATTTTTTCATCACTTTTCTCATTTTCCACATTCTCATCAATTGCACCATGAGTTGACATTGGAATCCTAATTTCTTTCTATAAAAAAATTTTTATATATTTTATTTCCATAAGTTCTAATTTGTCTCCAAGAAACTTTACCACGAAGGTTATCTAACACATCTTTTTCAATTGTAAAAAAAACATTTTCATCTTCATCCATACAAGGGGTTTCATTTTCATTCACACAAGGGGTTTCATTTTCATTCACACAAGGGGTTCCATTTTCATTTTCAAAAGTAAAAAAGATTTCATTCTCATTTTCATCAATATGAGGGATTTGATTAGCATTTGCATTCTCATAAGATATATTTTCATAATTTTTTTGTTTTTGCATTCTTTCAACCCTATAATTATTGATATCATCAATGGTGTATCCAGCTTCATCTAAACAAGCAAAATCAATATTATCAAGACTTGGGTTTGAAAGAATACCTGGAGAGATTGTTTGAATAGGTGCATTTTCCATATCATTGGGAGGTGGATTTGAAGACATACCCAAAGCTGTTTGCATATGTACTGTTTCCATATCATTCAAAGTTGTTAGAGTAATTGGACATTTATTTTATTAATTAAACAATATTTGTTTAATTATGTAAAGTTTCCTTTTAACTCTTTTTTACTTAAGCTAACATTAGGTGCATAATAATTAATTACTTTATTAATTATTATTGTGCAAGCCTAGGGTTTTCCTTTTTAGGGTTTTCATCTATATGTAGTTGAAAACTATCTTTTGTATCATTATTCATTTTACATTTTCAGGTGAATACTTTGCTCCACATTCTTGAGCATCTCCATTCTTGTTTCTCTTTGCTTCTCCTTGTAACAGGTTATTTGCTTGCAAAGATCGTTTGGGCTTTTGTGGTGTTGTATCTTCTCAACTCCAACATGGTATCAGAGCTTCAGATTTGCAGCTGCTTGTTCTTGTTTTGAGAAATTTGCATTGGAAGCAAATCTAGGGTTTTAAGTTCTTTGGGTGGATTCAGCATACTCCATTTTTTGGGTTCACTTTGGGCTCAAATGGACTGTTCCATTGGATTCGTAGCGCCCAAAAACCCCTAAAACGACTGTCAAATCGTCGATTTTGGTTACATTCAATTTGGAAGGCAAAATTTTTTTGCCCTAGGGCCGTACGGAGCAAAAAACGCCAAAAAAATCGAAAAAAAAATAAATAAAATCATTTTTTGGTTTTTTTTGTGCGCGCCCAGTGTTCTGGCCACCTCGTTACACTTCGGTGCCACCGGGCGCTACCACACAAGGGGTGCCATCCCATGCTTGCCGCTCCCGCTGCCTCTCGGCCGGCGCCGCCCTAGCCCTCCGGCAATTGCGGTGCCCTCGTCGCTCTACACGCCAAACCCTCCACCGCCAAAGCCCCAGTCGCCATGTCCGCCGGCGTCTCCAATTTTAATCCCTTGAGGGCTATTTTTCTCTCTCCGACCCCCTCTTAGGTCATTTTTTCAAATGAGCATAACTTGGGCATCCTAGCTCGCTTTTTCGAACAGGAAGATGCGTTGGAAAGCTGAGAATGGCACCTATCTGATGGTATAGAAATATTTTTAATTTTTTACCAGTCTGGATATTTTTTTTCTAATCAAAGTGAGGTCTTCTTTTTTCACTTTCGGGGTCATAAAAGATGCAAACGGACTCCGTTTTTCAAACTTGAATAGGCGTTGGAAAGATCTCACCATGCTCTATTCAGTGATGTGATCTATTTTATCAAAATTTTCACCAGGTACACGAGAATTTGTCTTGAAGTATTTTTTGCTTATGCATTGCTTCCTTCTTCTCAGTTTGTACTAGGGTTTGGGTTTATCTTTTGTGGGGGGTGTTTTTTCTCTTGCTTTCTGTCATTTATCTTAGAAAACCAGAACACCAAAACTCTCAAAAATACAAACCCTTCTGCATCTTCTGTCTATTCTGAAAGATCACATAATAATAAAAAAAAACACAAGCAGGTACAGGTGCAGGGTTTCATGGCAGACTCTTCAGTTGAGCTACTCACATCACATAACTATCACACTTGGAAGTCTCGTATGATGAGGCTACTCAGGTCACGAGGGTTATGGTCTTGTTTAGATGAGGTTCAACCTCAGTTGCAGCGTGCTTTTGAGATTATGCAGCACAGGAACAAGATGGATGAGGCTATGGGTTTGATATGCCTGCATGTTTCAGACAGTCTTTTGTTTCACCTTGATGCTTTGCTCACTCCTCGAGCCATGTGGCTGAAGTTTGAGACACTTTTTGGGGCCATTAATGAGTTCCGCGCATTACAGATTGAGGCAGAGCTGACTTCATTGTTACCTGATTCCTTCCCCACTATTGAGGACTTTTTGAACAAGTTCAAAACTATCCGCTCTATTTTACAGGGTTGTGGGAAGAACAAGACAGACACACAGTGCATTTATTTGATTCTTTCGAAGCTTCATGGTCCATTTCAGATATTTGCTTCCTCCTTCTACTCCACCATGGATGGTTTGGGTGCCAATTTTACCATGCCTACCTTTGATTTATTTTGTGAGCATTTGTCTCGGGAACAGTCCCACCTTTCTCAGATGGATATGCTCTCAGGTTCAAAGAGCAAAGCATTGGTTGCTCAATCACCGAAGGGGAAACAGAAGCAGAAACCGAGGCCCAAGAAAGATTTTGCAGGTAGTGAGCATTCCTCCAAACCGCCTCCTAAGTCTGATTCCAAACCACCATTTAATCCCAAACATGGGAAATCTTCGAAGTCTGGTGAGTCTTCCTCCAAGACTAAGGAGAAATCAGGCGACACTTGCAGTTTCTATGGCAAGCAAGGTCATCCAGTTTCCAGGTGTTGGAAACGATTAGAGGCTTTAGAGGAGGCCATGCAACAGCAACACATCTCCTCACCGCCGTCTTCTTCTTCCTCCACCACAGGGAAGGGTCATGCTCTCACTGCACGAGCATCGACCAATGGGTCCACTTGGATTTTAGACTCTGGTGCTTCTCACCATATGACTCACACTCAGCAGTTGGTCACTTCTCTTGCCTCTTGTGGTACTTCACAGATTGCAGTGGGTGACTCTTCACAGCTTTCCGTCTTGGGTTTAGGTTCTGTCTCTTTGGATGGAGGCACTCTACAGGATGTTTTGGTTGTTCCTGACATTTCGACGAACCTCTTGTCCATTTATCAGATTTGCCACACTGGCTCTGGTAAGACAGTTGAGTTCTCACCACATGATGTGGTTATTCGGGACCTCCATGATTCTGATTTGGTTGTGGCTACTGGTAGTGTTGATACTGCATCTCGTCTTTACAGATTTGATGGCTTTGCGCCTTTTGAGGGTACAGGTTCATCTCTTATAGCACATGCAGATTCAGTGAGTCAGCTTTGGCATGAGCATTTGGGCCATGTCAATTATAGATATCTTCAGCAGATGAGTACACAGTCACTTGTTCTTGGTCTTCCACGGATTTCCTGCACTGACGGTGTTTGTCATGGTTGTGTGCTTGGCAAGCATCATAGGGATCCCTTTCCAAAAGGAAGTACCACTCGTGCTTTGGCACCCTTGGAGTTGATTCATAGTGACCTCATGTCATTTCCCACTCCTTCTTTTTCAGGGGCCAAGTATGTACTCACATTCATTGATGACTTCTCTAGACGCACATGATTGTACTTTCTTAAGTACAAGTCTGATGTCTTTGATTCCTTTCGTGTCTTCAAGACATTTGTAGAGAAGCAGTCTGGACTCTCTATCCGACGGATACATACAGATAATGGGGGGGAGTATGTGAATCAGGCTTTCAGAGAATTTTGCACTGAGCATGGTTTACAGCATCAGTTTTCTGTTCCCTACACCCCTCAGCAGAATGGTATCGCTGAGCGCAAGAACAAAACTTTACGGGAGATGGCTAATTGTATGATTCAGTCCAGGTCCATGGATTCATCTTTTTGGGCAGAGGCAGTCAATTGTGCCAACTATATTTAGAATCGGATGCCTCACAAGGCGATTCGACATATGACTCCTAAGGAGGCTTGGTCTCATGACAAGCCTGATATTTCATCATTTCGAGTATTTGGTAGTGAGGCATGGGCTTTTATTCCTGATGCTCAAAGGAGAGCTATGGAGTGGAAGAGTCGACCCCTCATATTTGTCGGCAACTGTGAGGATGTTAAGGCGTACAGGTTATTTGATCCTGATTCCAGAGAGGTCTTGTTTCGACGGGATGTTCAGTTTGATGAGCGCCTTCCTCCAGTTGATACCCTGTCTCCAGTGTCCACTTCACTACCTACTCCACCCTCTACAGCTCTTCAGGATTATTTTGAGGATTCTGATGAGGATATTGATGATCCTCCATCTCCACCTCCACTTGCTCAACCTCAGAGGCCCAAATGGGCTCAATTTACTATTGAGGCAGCAGGATCTATGGCCGGTGATCCTTCAGACACTCGTCGCACTCGTTCTCATACTACGGGTTTTAGTCTTTTGACTCATGCTCTTTCAGAGGATCCTCAAAGATTTTCAAAGGCGACAGGTCACCCTGAGTGGGATAGTGCCATGGAGGAAGAGTATTCTTCTTTGATGAGGAATAATACATGGGATCTCTGTCCTCTTCCTAAGGGCAGAAAGATGGTTCGGTTCCGATGGTTGTATTGCACCAAGTATGCTGCTGATGGTTCTATTGGTAAGTACAAAGCACGTCTTGTTGCGAAGGGTTTCTCACAGGTTGAGGGTATTGATTACTCCGAGACATTTTCCCCTGTCGCCAAGATGAATTCCATTCACTTTGTATTATCACTTGCAGCTTCTAGAGGATGGCTCATTTTTCAGATGGATGTGAAGTGTGCCTTCTTACATGGTGACCTATAGGAGGAGATCTATATGGAGTAGCCTCAGGGATTTGTTCATGATTCTTCTTTGGTTTGCAGACTTCAGCGTTCACTATATGGTCTCAAACAAGCCCCTCGGGCTTGGTATGAGAAGATGGACTCTTTTTTGCTCTCCACTGGTTTCACTCGTTGTCATTCTAATCACACAGTCTATATTCAGCATCTTGAGGGTGAGATCTTGATTCTTGTGCTATATGTTGATGATCTTCTCATCACAGGTAGCTCATCCTCTATGATTCAGAATTCTCAGCTAGCCTTGATGGAGCAGTTTGAGATGACAGATCTTGGCCTTCTGCACTATTTCCTTGGTCTTCAGGTGATTCAGTCTTCAGAGGGGATCTCCATTTACCAGCAGAAGTATTCTTTTGATATGCTTCAGCGCTTTGGCATGCTTGATTGCAAGCCTGCCCCCACACCTTTTCAGTCAGGGGTTGTTTTGACTACTACTTGCCCCACCCCTTCAGTAGATGCTACACTTTACAGGCAGTTGGTTGGCAGTTTGTTGTACCTGACTCACACTCGTCCTGATCTTTCCTTTGCGGTTGGTCTTGTCTCTCGATTCTCACATGATCCTCATGAGAGTCATTGGCAAGCTGCCAAGCGTATTTTGAGGTACATTCAGGGCACCACTTCATATGGCATTCACTACACATTAGGGGATCCTCACATTGTTGGCTACACTGACTCAGATTGGGCTGGTGATGTCAATGATCGGAAGTCTACTTCTGGCTTTGTTTTTTGTCTTGGCTCTGGTCCTATCACATGGTCGTGCAAGAAGCAGACTGCTCATGCATTATCATCTACAGAGGCTGAGTACCGAGCTGCAGTGCTCGCTAGTCAGGAGATTTTATGGCTTCGTCAGTTGATGACTGAGTTTGGTTTTCCTCCTGATAGTCCCACTATTCTTTGGTGTGTCAGAGTGCTATACACATTTCACGCAACCCAGTGGAGCATCAGCGGACGAAGCACATTGAACTTCATATGCATTTCATCAGACAGTTGATTCAGGATGGTTCTCTCATCTTGGAGTATGTTCCCACTGCCGAGCAGGTTGCAGACATCTTCATGAAACCTTTTGCATCTCCGCGCTATCTTCATTTGCGCTCTATGCTTGGGGTGAAGGAATTTGTCCTTGGGGGGTCTTTATGAGGCCTTCCTTCCTTCATGTTTCTTTCAGCATGTTGTTCTATCTCTTTTTGGAGAGGAGTTTTTCCCACTGGGTTTTCTCCTTTTCTCCGTTTCATAGAGATTTCATTGTACTTGGGTACCTGATCTGGCCTTGTTGCCGGGACCCATTGCTTTTGCTTTTAGTAGCTTCTTCTAGGTTTTAGCTTCTCCCTATGTCTATCTTAAGGGGGGGTGTTAGAGTAATTGGACATTTACTTTATTAATTAAACAATATTTGTTTAATTATGTAAAGTTTCCTTTTAACTCTTTTTCACTTAAGCTAACATTAGGTGCATAATAATTAATTACTTTATTAATTATTATTGTGCAAGCCTAGGGTTTTCCTTTTTAGGGTTTTCATCTATATGTAGTTGAAAACTATCTTTTGTATCATTATTCATTTTACATTTTTAGGTGAATACTTTGCTCCACATTCTTGAGCATCTCCATTCTTGTTTCTCTTTGCTTCTCCTTGTAACAGGTTATTTGCTTGCAAAGATCGTTTGGGCTTTTGCGGTGTTGTATCTTTTCAACTCCAACAAAAGTTGTAGTTGAAGACATAGTTGAGTTTCTCTCCATAATTGTATTTTCTTCTATATTCACCATCTCCACATTTGCATCATCTACATTCATTTCATCATTCATGACTTTCTCTTCAACATTCATTGAAGTAGATGCTTCCAAATTTTTCATTTGACGAATTCTTTCTCTTCTATCTTTTTGTCTTTTTGCCTCCATATCTTTATTTGCTTGAATTTCTTCGGGTGTCATTGACATTCTACACTTTTTTCTTTGTCTTTGTTTTGATCCCATGGTTACAAAACCCTTTTTGATGAAAAAACAAATGATTTACTTGTAACCAATTTTCAAAATTTTATCTCCTTCAAATATTCAAATAACACTTTGTACTATGAAGATCCTTTCTTCTTTGAACTTTGAAGTACACAAAAATATCATGAATACATCCAAATTTTTTTTTTTGAATCTTCTTGTAAATTATTCTTGTACTTGATTCCACTTCAGAAAATTCAACCTGCACTTGACTTTTCAACCAATTTGCAATAGAATATGCCCTACACAAGACAAATTTGTAATAAAAAATGCAAAAAATTTAACTTGCGGGCCGTACTGCAGAAAAAGAATGTTGCAGGAAAACCGTACTGTATCAAAAAATGTCAAATCAGGATAAACGAATATATTAGAAACACGTACGCATTATGAAATGCGTACGCGTTCTTAAAAAGGAACGCGTACTCGTTTCATAACACGTACGAGTTACCTTTAGCCAACGGGTAAAAACATAATGCGTACGCGTTTTGTTTCAATAACGCGTATGCGTTATTAAAAAAATTGTTTCCCAACCCGCCTGGAGACTTGGTTTTAGGTTCGGAAAGCTTTGGCAATCCGAGCCTTAGCCTTTGACCTGCAACTAAAAAACTAAGGCAAATTGAAGAAGAATGTTCAACTTTGACAATATGGTTGATGAATTTTTTTTCTGAATCAATCTATAAAATTAAAACCCATTACAGAACATGATGTCTAGTTTTTATATATATAATTTTTATTAAGATTGGATTATATTTTCAATTTTTTAATTAATTTCAAAGCAAACTAGTCATTAAACTTTAAATATCAGACTTTTTTTGTTTTTTAATAACTTTTTTTTGGTTAAAGTTTTTAGGAAAAAAATTATATGACATCAATCTTTAGACAATTCTTTACACAATGAAAAAAAAAAAATTCAAAAAAAGTTTAGTTTAGGTCAAATTATGCTGTCCGTACACGTTGATTTTTAAAAACAACAATTAAGGCCAATAAAAATTAAATAATAAAAAAAATATTCAACAAAAAATTACAAAAAAAATTCCTCATCAATCTTCATGTTGTTAGCTCTCTTTCCCCAAAAGGAATTAGTAAAATACTTTTATTTGATTCAAAAAGTGTTGTTCGTACACGTGCATGGTATGGTAAAAAAAAGGGACTTTTAAAAAGTGGTTTTTATAGATCTTTATCAAAATTTAGTTTCTACAATCTGGGTATTTGAATAATTTACATATTTATAAACTAGATTCAAATCTCTAAATTTCATATTACTGACTTTTTTAAAAATTCATTGTGTAAGTGCCTCAAATTTTCAGTTCAAGTGTGACAAATTCTGAAAAACAGCAAAAACACTTCCACTTTTTGAGCTTTTTGTGGACCCAACTTCTTGCATCAGCCCCCTAACCCATTCACAAATGGGATACTAGGGAGGTCATGGTGGGTTGGGCTTCGTCAAAGGCATCCCGATCTAACAATTCGAACACTTGAAGGAGTAGACACAGATCGAGCTATAATGCTACACCCAAAAATAGTTTCTTCATTCTATGATAACTTGGAGGAGTTGTACAACAAACATAATTATGGGCCCAACAATATATGGAACTGAGGTGAAATAGGTGTGCAGGCTAGCAAAAAGTGTGCAATGAGAGTTATTGCAAAAACATGGAAGAAATGTGTTCCACAATTGATTGCTAAAAACAGAGAATGGATCACTGTTCTAGCTTGTGTTAGTGCAGCAGGTCAAGCTATACTTGGTTACTATTTGTTCAAGTCTAAAAGGAACATTAAAAACTATATTGTTAACTATGAGCCAAAGGCATGCATGACAATCCAAGAGCATGATTGGATGACCAAAGAATTATTTGTGGAATGGTTAAAACACTTTGCAAGAAATGTCCTAGGAGGGGTCTCACCATCCAATAGACAACTTCTCATCTTTGATGGTCATGGCAACCATGTTTTGTTCAAAACGATTGAAGAAGCAAAGACTATGGGAATAGATCTGCTCACACTTCCAGCACATTGTAGCCACAAATTACAGCCCCTTGATGTTAGTGTGTTCTCACCATTTAAGAACTACTTCAAACAACAAAGGAGTATATGGCTCTCTGAAAATCCTCAACTTGACATTGGAAGGGTAGAGTTGGCAACACTTGCCAGCAAAGCTTTTGCACAAGCTTTGACCTCTAATAACATTGCAAGTGGTTTTCGAAGAACAAGAATTTGGCCATTAGATAGACATGCACTTGACTTCGATATGGGGCCAAGCCAAGCTTTCGTGATTGAAAAGGAAGGAACCACATTGGGAGCAGAAACAGAGGGTGATACAGCTGATGATGAGGCACAATTCATGGCAGTAGAAACATGTTTGAGGATAGTAGGTTGAAATGAGGATCAGATTGGAAAATTTGTGGACACCTTTTCTGCAAGCATAGCCCCAAATCCAAAAACTGAAGAAGGATATTGCCCAGAAAACAATGAGACAACAAAAATTGAGACAACTGCAAATGAAGAGAGTCTCAATCTGCCATCTGAATTTCAAGATGTAGCTTTGAACCTAGGGGTACATCTCAATTTCAATCAAGTGGATGAAGGGTTGTCCATGCCATCACCACCAGATGTTGATCTTGAAGATGTCATCCATTACTTCACAACTGGGAGAAATTCGAAGGCTGAAAATGATGATGAGGATGGACTTGAAGGTAATGACTCAAGTGATGAAGAGGCTGACTATGTGCCATGCACAAAAGTCAATGATCAGCAACCAACAGGCAGGAGAAACAATTTTTTGCAACTCCCAATGAAAAGGGTGCACCAATCATCTAATACAGGTCACAATGGGGTCCTACGCCTTAGTAGGCAGTCTCAAATTTTGACATCAGATGATTTCTTCAATTTGCTGAATGAACAAGAGGCACAAAAACAAAGAAACCAAGAATTGTAGCAAAGGAAAAGGGAGCAAATGGCTGAAAAGAAGGTAGAAAGAGAAGCAATCCTCGTAGAGAGGGAGGCCAAGAGATTGGAGCATGCTGCAAAAAAATAAAAAATTGTAGAGGAGAAGTTGAGGTAGCGACAAAAAAAGGAGATTGAAAGGTAGCAAGCAAAGATTGCTCGAAAGTTGAAGGAAAACCAAAAGCACACAGAAAGAACAAAAAGAAACAGAAGTAAGAGTACTCCTACAACTCCTCTTCCAAGTCAACATTCGATTTTAAGGGACATGGTTAAAAAATTTTGGCTCCAGCCTTTGCTGCTCTTAGTAGCATACAAAATGGGTCTTCTGAAGGCTACTCTCCACAGTTACAACTCACTCCAGAGGAAAATCATGCATTGCTTGCTTGTATCACAAGTGCCATACAAAACAATCCGCAGTCCTTAACATCTTCTCCAATTGATGCAGAGTTATTTGACCCCCAAGGATACACCACTTCTTAATCAGATCTATGGATGTCTGATTATGATTTTTTGTTGTCAATTTTTTGACCTCGAAGTGTGCTAGAGTGTTTTTTGTTCAACCAAATGCTAGTCTATTGTATTGGACAACCAAAGGATAGTAGTCTGTTGTATTGGAAAGCCAAATGATACTACTGTCTAATTTTGTAGAACTGAATGGTAGTTTATAGTCAACTATATACTTTGATGTATGCCAGTGTCTTTTTTGTATGATTGAAGACTCCTTGTCTTCTTTCCAACTTTTCAATCATCATGTTTATCGTGTCTTAATCATGTTTAAAGCTAATGATATATGCTTTTGTGATTCAAAATCAATTTTGTGTTGGTTGTATTCATCTATCATTTTGTTGGATATGTGTTTGTTGTATTCATCTAACTAACATTGTTGAAAACACACACACACACACACACACACACACACACATATATATATATATATGTATACACAACTAAGTATACGCATACATATATATATATTACTATATATTTATATGTAGCATATCCATAAATTATAATTGTAAGTGTAAGTGGAAATCAATCTAATTGTAAATTGTAAGTGTGCTTTTACAATGAATAAGAAAAATGAACATCATATATGAACACAATGTCTATCAGGTCACAACCAAAGTATACATGCTCTTTACAACTTTCCTAGCTGTGCATACATGCATACATATATGTAAATATATATATGTATGTATGTATATACATACATACATACATTCATACATATATACATACATACATATGTGTACATATGTATACACAACTAAGTATATGCATAAATATATGTATAAATCTATATGCAGCATATCCATAAATTAATATATTTGAAATTATAAAAATTTCAACACCTACACTTGGAAATCAATCTAATTGTAAATTTTAAATGTAAGGTTACAATGAATATGAAAAATGAGCATTATAAATGAACACTATGTCTACCGGGTCACATCCAGAGTAAAGTCTTGAAAAACTTTACCTGAAATGTAATCTTGCAATTTGACATGCTCTTTAAAACCTCCTAGCCATTTTACATGCCTGCTAGAACAAACAAATATAATAGAACAAATAACATGGACAATAGTTATTGAAATAAATCAAAAGACATACTAACTTTACAGAACAATATAGAAAAATAATCGAAACATAGAGCCATTTGAACAAAAAATCCTTAATTATTTGGTTTGTTGACAAACACATTTACCAATTTTCCCAACCTGAACATTGTAGCACCATCTCTCCTTGTTCTCTCGAACCTGCAAGAAAATATTTACAACCATGGGTAGTTACAACCGAGGCTAGTAACATACAAGCATCATACAACATTTGAAATGATGCATGTACAACAACACATAAAATCAAGTTCAACATATTATAAATTCCATATGGAATAGATAAATATATGTGAAAACATATAAATGTTAATAGAATTGTATACCAAGATTTATTCAGCTTATATTCATTGTTTATCATCAACCTTGGATATATTAGGAATGTGAAAAGGATGCCATTGAATGGTTTGTAGTATGGAGAGGATATTACTAGGGGAGATTAATTATGAATGTCGTTGGCTATTGTCCCTCTTATTTATAAATTTGAATCCGACAATTGAATGCATTCAATCTGATTGTTGAGCTTCAAATTTTAATTTGTATCTGCCACTTATGTAGGTTTTTAGAGATGATATGACTGAATTTTGCATTATATTTAGATTTGATGTTTATTTGGGTAGCCTTATATATCTGTGATTTATTGCATGTTTGTATGCATGCATACAGTCATACAAACATAAGCATACATGTAAACCTTCATAGAAACAAAAGCATACATGCATGTATTCATATAATCATATACATACATATACATTGCAGAAAATCTCTGATATACATTGCAAAGCCAAAAAAACACCTAAATGTGTCACTATTAACATTGCATGGCAGTAATAGATCAAGAAATAGTAAAAAACAACACATAATCCAAACAAGACATAGGATGGTACAAAATCTGCATTGGTCTGTGGGGGCAGAATCTGTTTTAGGTGACGTATTTACGCATAGGGATTGCCTTGGGCCGTATCATAATTGATGCTCCCACAGTGACGGCTTACGAAATTGGCAAGGGACAAGAACCTTGGCACTCTGTCATGTGAACTTACTCAGCTACTTGGCAGAAATGGCGGCAGTCAGAATGCCAGATCCCTCATCCCAAAAACCATGTGAACCTCAAATCAGGACTAGATTCACATGTGCGAAATCATAAGGACCGATTTACATTGGATTTGGTATGGCTTGAATCGACGGGCTCGATTCTCAAGCAATCCTTATCGTTACAGGATTAAGGCTATTAATAAAGGGACAGTATGTTCTCCATTTCTACCTCTTCACAACAGCTCCAAGTTTGCCAAGAAAAGTAGGATGGTATTCATGTTCAGAGTTGACTGCCATTGCAATAAGGAGCTAATAATGGTCCAGTGCAGAAGGATTTTTAACATTCCAGACCCAACAATAAGGAATGCAGTAGTTGAACTGGTATCTACGGTTTTGTCTCTTGATCGACACTACTGCGACGACCAATTCTATGAGGTCATACTATGCGCATTAGTGGACATAACCGAGGCCAGGGAAGTCATGGTTGAGCGGCTCAACAGATTCATAGAAATTGGTAATGCTAAGGTAGTAGCCAATGCCATTCTAAACCTAAGTGTAGAGGGCTTGGTGAGCTTCCTCAAGTACTATTTCGACCCAGTAATACTAAATATGGCAATCGATGATTCAGAAAATGATGAGGAAGTGGAATCCGGCGAGGATGATGTGGACGAAGATGCTGGAAGTGCCCGTTAGGCTGCAACTGATAATTTCCATATTGACGCATGGGAAGTATTTAGAGTGGGAGTCAAAAATGCCAACATGGACGCCTTCTCCAACTTCATGCGATCCGACTTGGCTTAGCTCAATGGGGTCCGCTTGGAACGGTTGACTAGGATTGGAGACATCCTCGCAACAATTTTTCTGCTGATAGAATGAGCGGGGTTTGTAATCTCGTTCTTGGCTTGTAAAAGCTAAATCTAAATGTACATGGGAGTTACCCCCTTTGGTAACACTTATCTATAAAATTGCTCAAAAAAAAACATTTAAATAAAACTATTCTATCATCCAAATCTGCTCAAAAGTCAATGGGTCTAATTCACATTGGCACCTTCAAAAATTAATTTCCTGTCCATTAAAAATAACTCCTACATATTAATCTCCTTACTTTAGCACCAGACACCAAACACATTACACCCCAATTAATCTTCATTTCGGGTCCGATTTAAGCATATGACTAATGTTTTTTTTTGTGGGCACCCCATTATTTACCATCATTTTATTGCTCCCGCTCTATCGAAGGTTCTCACGGTGATGGAAGGTATATATATATATATGTGCATACATACATACATAAATTCATAAATATATACATACATTCATAAATATATGTATGTATGTATGTATGTGCATACATAAAGACATACATACATACATACATTCATAATTAAATATATATAATATATATATATATATATATATATATATGTATGAATGTATGTGCATACATACAGACATACATACATACATTCATAAATATATATATGTATGTATGTATGTACATACAAACATACATATATATATGTATGCATATATGTATGGACATACATACACACATATATATATGTATGTATGTGTATACATACATACATACATACATATATATTTATGTGTGTATGAATGTGCATACATACATACATGCATGCATATATATATATATATATGTATTTATGTATGTATGTGTATGTGCATACATACATACATACATACATACATTCATTGAGAATATTGATATAGATGTCTATCCTTTAACTATCCTTTTCAAAATGCAAACAATGGTACTGGTTAATCATGTTCTACATTTTATTGAATTTTTAAAAGAATGTGTACAATGTGCATACATACATACATACATACATATAACCCCAAAAAAACCAGTATTTGAAAAAACAAAGCAAGGGGTTTCACAAAAAATGGTGTATACTAAATGGGTTTGCCGATACATACATACACTTTGAAAGGAAAATGATGTTTGTTGTTACCTCACACCATGGATAGACAACTTTATATATACATACATACATACATACATATATGTATACATATATATATATATGTATACATATATATATATGTATTTATGTATGTATGTATGTGCATGCTTACATACATGCATACATACATACATATATATACAACATACATACATATATACATACATACATATATATATATATGTATGTATGCATGCACACACATACATACATGCAATGTGGGAGAAAAAAATAGCACCATGACCCAACAAAATCAAATAGCACACGACGAAAATGAGTGTAAGAGGAATGATATAATTCATAAACAAATAGTAATAATTGTTCAATCATTGAATAATTATAAATCTTTCACGGGTCATGAAAGATGCAGAAGAAAATGATTAACCAGTACCATTGTTTGCATTTTCAAAGGATAGTTAAAAGAAACACACATATATATCAATCTGCTCAATGTACAAGAGACAACAAACACATAATTTGTAAATGAATGTGTAAAACATTTACAATTCAAAATACATTGCTTAATGTGTGTTTTATAGGTATAACATTTTACACATTCCTTTACAAATTCAATAAGATGCAGAAGAAAATGATTTACTAGTACCATTGTTTGCATTGCCAAAGGATAGGCAAAGGATACACACATATATATCGATTTGCTGAATGAGCAAGAGACACAGAATGTGACAAATGCTAGTCTGTTGTATTGGATAGCCAAATGAAACGTATTCAAATGGTAGTTTGTTGTATTGGACAGCCAAAGGAAACATAGTAAACGATATAAAAGAATTGCTGCAAAACTTAGGAGAATTCGTTTTGCACATCTTGTAAAGACAACAAAAAAACCCTTCATTTACTTATAAAGTAAAGTAAAAAGACAATGCATAAATATAAATGTTAAATGCACAGTTGATGAAAGTAAGAAGACACTGCATAAATATAAATGTTAAATGCATAGTTCATGAAAATAACTATAAGTAGAATGTATAAAGTACCAACCTGAAAATGAGTGTAAGAGGAATGATATAATTCATAAACAAGCAGTAATAATTTTTCAATCATTGAATAATTATAAACCCTTCACGGGTCATGAAAGATGCAGAAGAACATGATTAACCAGTACCATTGTTTGCATTTTCAAAGGATAGTTAAAGGAAACAAACATATATATCAATCTTCTCAATGTACAAGAGACAACAAACACATAATTTATCAATGAATGTATAAAACATCGTACAGATTCATTTACAATTTTAAAGACACTGCTTAATGTGTGTTTTATAGGTATAACATTATACACATTACTTTACAAATTCAATAAGATGCAGAAGAAAATGATTTACCAGTACCATTGTTTGCATTGCCAAAGGATAGGTAAAGGATACACATATATATCGATTTGTTGAATGAACAAGGGACACAAAATGTAAAATGACAAATGCTAGTCTGTTGTATTGGACAGACAAAGGAAACATAGTAAACGATATAAAAGAATTGCTGCAAAAATTAGGAGAATTTGTTTTGCACATCTTGTAAAGACAACAAAAAAACCCTTCATTTACTTATAAAGTAAAGTAAAAAGTCAGTGCATAAATATAAATGTTAAATACATAGTTGATGAAAGTAAGAAGACACTGCATAAATATAAATTTTAAATGCACAGTATATGAAAATAACTATAAGTAGAATGTATAAAGTACCAACTTGAAAATGAGTGTAAGAGGAAGGATATATTTCATAAACAAGTAGTAATAATTTTTCAATCATCAAATAAACCCTTCACGGGTCATGAAATATGCAGAAGAAAATGATTAACAAGTACCATTGTTTGCATTTTCAAAGGATAGTTAAAGGAAACAGACATATATATCAATCTGCTCAATGAACAAGAGACAACAGACACATAATTTATAAATGAATGTATAAAACATTGCGCAGATTCATTTACAATTTGAAAGACACTGCTTAATGTGTGTATTATAGGTATAACATTGTAGACATTCCTTTACAAATTCAATAAGATGCAAAAGATGGGTTTGCCAATTTATGGTCGTATTCAGATGGGTTTTCTATAAAATGGTCGATGGAGACCATTATTGTTTTTTGTAGACATGTAGTCAATACCCACGAAATCCCTCATCATTTCTGTAGGCAATACCATGATACACTTGACTTTACCAGGTCGTATTTAATCATTTAACCCCAAAAAATCCAAATTTGGAAAAACAAAGCAAGGGTTTTCGCCAATATGGTGTATACTAAATTGGGTTTGTCGATTTATGGTCGTATTCACATGGGTTTTTTGTAAAAAGGTCAATGGAGACCATTAATCATTTTTTGCAGACATGTGATCAAAACCCATGAAATTCCTCACCATTTTTGGAGCCTATATGATGATACAATAGACTTTACCAAGTCGTATTTAATCATTTAACCCCAAAAGAACCCGTATTTGGAAAAAAAAGCAAGGGTTTTTGCAAAAATGGTGTATACTAAATTGGGTTTGCTGATTTATGGTCGTATTCACATGGGTTTTTTGTAAAATGCTCGATGTAGACCATAAATGGTCATTTTTGGCAGACATACGGTCAAACCCACGAAATTCCCCTATCATTTATGCAAACAAAATCATGAAACAATCCACTTTACCAACCTAAAAGCACGCTGGAAATTTAGGATAGGAAATCATTTAACCCCAAAAAAACCCATGTGTAAAACAGGAGCACCATGTCCTAACAAAAACAAATAGCACACGATAAAAATGCACGTAAGAGGCATGATTTATTTCATAAAAAAGCAGTAATAATTTTTCAAACATTGAATAAACCCTTCACGGGTCACGAAAGATGCAGAAGAAAATGATTAACCAGTACCATTGTTTGCATATTCAAACGAGAATGATGTTTGATGTTACCTGAGGGCGTGTGCGGAGCCGTGGATTGTAGTCGCGGCTACCTTCCATCGCTGTGAGAACCTTTGATAGAGCGGGAGTGGTTAAATGATGGTAAATAATGGGGTGCCCACCGGAAAAAAACATTAGTCATATGCTTAAATTGGACCCGAAATGAAGATTAATTGGGGTGTAATGTGTTTGGTGTCTGTTGCTAAAGTAAGGAGATTAATATGTAGGAGTGATTTTTAATGGGCAGGAAATTGATTTTTGAAGGTGCCAATGTGAATTAGACCCATTGACTTTTGAGCGGATTTGGATGATAGAATAGTTTTATTTAAATGTTATTAGTCACATATTTAGGTGTTTTTAAAAAAAATTATTGGTGGTTTTAGGTGGTGGGTATCGGGACTTTAGGTGGCAGGGAGCGGACGACACCTCTAAAAGGTGTCTTTTTGACCACCTTGCGCATATCCAATTCTCCCCCACTCTAACGAATTGCCCAAAAGCCAAAATCCTAGTTATAAGCTCTTAACTCGTAGGTGAAAAAAACCCATAATTTTTTTTTCCGATTCGACATACGATTCACATTCTATGGCTGCACGAAGTTAGCCCTGGCGGATACTAGGTCTTGTCCCCTATCTATCCCACTTGCTTTCTAAACATATTTCTATTCTTCTCAATTTTTCACCTATAATAATGACTGGACTAGACTCCTCTGCAACGATATTTTCATCTACAGTTTCAGTCTTCGATGAAGTCTCAATTTTCATGACAGCTTTTTCCATAGCCCAACGCAGAGCCCGAATTAGCTTTTCAAGAGCATCAATTGGATCATCACTCGCCCTCATCAATTCCTTAGTCACATCCGTTGGTGTGGTCTTCGCCTTCTCCATCAGAACCTCAACTTGTTCAAATAGAGGATGATCTTCAACACCAGGATAGTTTCGAGCAAGAACTTTAAAAGTAGGAAAAGTGCAGAAAGACAAATGAATATGCTTATTGTTGATTTTAGAATTGCAGAACAAAAGAAAGAAAATTGCAGAAAGATAAATGCAATTTTAAAATCAACACTTATCCATGCACCTTAATCGAAGAAGGGTAGGTCCAGCCCATCAGCATGATTCATCATAAAAATAATAATCCTCTTGTTGCCGTAGCATGGCCACAAACCATCTATAAAATTCAAAACTCCAGATAAAGTAACCTTGCTATTGTCACTACTACTCTCATCGTTCATAGGGTTTTTCTCTTCCTTGCTCTCTTTCTTCACCTTCTTTTTTCGGTTGGAAAAATCTAGTGAGCAGTTGATGTCCTCGATAACAATAACAGACTTATTTATAGTCACAATCAAAAGCTTCCTCATTTTAGTGTTGCTCTTGACCTTGGTTAACTCTAGATTATAAATGTCATACTCGAGAAAACTGGAAATGGTAGTGATCATACTCGATTTTCCTGTGCCGAGCAGACTGTAGAGAAAATACCGCCATTTCCATGAACGAGTGACTTTATTATAATACTTTTCCCCCTAAGAAAAATTTGTGAGGTCCTGCATTATGTCATCCTTTACCTCCGGATCAAGAGCCAGGGTTTTGAATGTCACAGAGTGCTCGAAAACCACTAGCATCCAAATGTGGTTTATGTTCTCGTATGACTGTGACTTACCACCTTTGTTGGTGTAAATATTTCGGTGCCGATTTTTCAACTCCATGATTTTGGTGGCCACAATTACATGAGGTAGAGAGGATTCAACTATCCTGGCTTTGTCCTTCTTGTGGAATGTGAGTTCAAAATGGCACTTTTCATCAAAGAAGCGAGGCTCCTTTAACTCTTTGCTATGGAGAGTCCACCAAGCTTTGACGCCGTGAAATTCATCCATGATTTTTTGGCTTTTTTCCATGGTGAAGGTAAAGGCCTTAGTATTTTTGGGCTTGCCAACCTTCAACCTGGCTGCGGTGGAAGAGGACATTGTGTTCAAATAAATCTGCATCGATTCGTAAAGATCTCTAACCTTGAAGGCTTCATTCTCCTCAATAGTTTGTTGATCACTATTATAGGCCAAACCCTTGAATGATAGTTTGTTGATCTAAAGAATGTTGTGAATAAAAATTCTTTAAAACTGCTTTAAAATAAAAAACCAACATCACTATTACCGCCACTTTCACGTCAAATTCAAGTCAAATGATTAGTTTTCTTACACAAATTTTTGGATGTTTGGATTCCACTTAGACGCCTCTCAGTATAATTAGTATATATATTTTAACTAGTAGTCCCATGCACATGCATGTAACAATCAGTCGATAGGTGTCTATTGTCGAAGGGCATGTAGGGAGCAAGGAGCGCAAAGGTTTTTTTTTTGTGTGGGGTGGAATGCAAAATACAAAAAATTGACAAATTTTACAATTATATGATTGAGTAGAGAAATGAGAAGCGAATTAATAAGTTAATAGGGAGGAACGTGAGGTTAATTCATATTTCATTGGGTATGGGTGGGAGATTATAAAATTTTCCAACAAATTAGTTAAAATCTATTTATGAATTTTATTTTTTCAATTATTAATATATATTTTTTTCCCTCAGAAGAATAGTTTCGTGCCAAATTTGTAGGTACGAGTTATTTTTTTTTTGTATTTTAGTTTTAGATTTATTAGTTGTAGATGCACATGTATATTTTAGTTTTTTTGTCTAGATTATTGAATCAATTAATTTATTATTAATTTATTATGTTAAGATATATATACATACAAATATAGGGCAATTTTTTTATAAAGTTATTATGTATATCTTTAATTACTAATACTACATTAAAAAAAATTTTGTTTAACAAAGATAGTTAATAATTTTGGGTATCACATATTTTTGAAGGAAGAAAGATATTTAATATTTTATACTTTTTATAATTACTATTTAGTGCATAATTTTGTGAATTAAAGCTTTAGTATGCATGTGTTTTTTTGGGTTAGTAGTAGTAAAAATAAATAGAGATAAGTATAAAAAATTGAAATGTAGTAAATTACAAGGGAATTGGGAAGAAGAATATATCATTTTTTAATCAATTACTTCATAGTGCAATTGAACACTTAGTGATACCATCTTCATTCAAAGACAAGTTAACAAAGTCACGAAAAAAAGAGTGCGATGATGCAATACGGTTTTTTTTGGATTGTTAGAATAAATAAATAAAATATATGCTTTGCTTTCAGGTGAGATGAAAAAAGTCTCAAGTGCCAAGGCACATATCAACAACATGATTGTAGTTTCCAACAATTTAGAAAATTTCAAAATTCACAAGAGCTAAACCACAAGAATAAACACTGTGTTACAAGGACCTTGACACAAATGAAGTTAAAAAAAATAATGACACATATTGATAGAAGAAAAATAAACTATGGGAAAATTGAATTCTCAATTCTAACTTCAAACTACATTACTTGGTAGTAAAGACTATAGAGAGATAGGTAAATTGTAAAAGAACAAATATATGGCTTCTCAATTGTAATTTCAAACTACATTAATTAGAAATAATGTATGTAAGATCATATATATGGCACTAAAAGCCAAAACATGAAATCCACACTCATTATCCACCCTACCATATTGGCATTATGGAGCCCCAGGGGCTCTAGCCAAACTCCTGAGCAAGAGAAGCAGGGAACGCCCACAATTTTTTTTGTGGAGTTCCATTATACATGTCACAATATGAAAGTTCAACAAAATGTAGTATTTACATATATGATCTGTCATATTGAAACACTTTTTTTGGTACGCTAACTCTATAAAAAAACAACATCATGATTTTGGGATGCTTTTGGATGCCTTAGCCTAGTACCTACAAATAGAAGAGGGGGGTATGCCAGTGGAAAGGCAAGCAAGAGCAAGAAAGAACCATAAAAAATCAATAAGTATATTGGTAAAGTTAATATAAAGAATTTGAAACTGGAAATAATCAATAATATTTAAAATTAGTTCAGTAAAGATATTTATTGATAATGGAAAAGTTCTATACTTACATGTATTGTTGATGGTGTCCAACAAGTGTGAGAAACATTCTGTTGAGCTGAAGCATTAAACAATTTTAAATACACAATGTAGAGTTTCCTTTTTTTTGTATTGTTAGAATAAATGAATAAAACATATGATTTTATTTGAGGTAAAAGAAAAAAAGTCTCAAGTGCTTACCTATGGCTTCCCATGACATTAGAAACATGTTCTTATAAACTATGTTTTTTCAAACCCAAGGCACTTATCAACAGCATGATTGTAGTTTCTGGCAGTTTACAAAATTGCAGAATTCAAAAGAACAAAAGCACAAAAATAAACACTTTGTTATAGGGAGCATGAAACAAATGAGGTAAAAAAATAAAATGTCACATATTGATACAAGCCAAACAACCTATGTGAGAATTGGTTTCTGAAATTTAAATTCAAAATACATTATTTGGTAGTAAAAACTATAGATAAATACATAAATTATAAAAGAAAAAATATATGGCCTTTCACTTCTAATTTCAAACTACATTAATTGGCAGTAATCTATACAAGAACAAGTATATGGAGTTAAAATCCAAAACAAAAAATCCACGCTCGTTATCCACCCTACCATATTGGCATCATGGAGCCATGGGGACTCTAGCCAAACCCACAAGCAACAAAAGAAGAAAACGTCAAAGGGAAATTATGTGGAGTTCCATTATATGTGTGATAATATAAAGGTTCAACAAAATCTACTATTTTCATATAGGTTCTGTCATATTGAAGTAGTTTTTTTGGTGTGGAAATTCTATAAAAAATCAGCATCGTGATTTTGGGATTCTTTTGTATAGCTTCCAGACTAGTAGGTACAAACAAAAGAGGGGGCTATGTTAGTGTATGTGCAAGGAATATTACAAAGGAACCATAAAAAAATAGCAAGTATATGGGTAAAGTGAATATAAACAATTTGTGTAAGTGTGAATAAGTAGAAATGAATAAAATACTTCTTAATGAAACATTGTATCAAAGATCAAGCTAATAATCTACTGAAAGCGTCTCATTGTCTCCTATCTTCAAAGATTTATTAATCTATTGTGTTCTCAGATTTAAATAACACTATAACTATTAAAAATGACAATCTAAAGAATGGAATGATGTTGATGCAATGATATGAAACTATATGATAAAATCTAGATGATAAAAGAAGCTAATATGACATGGATTGACATGAAAACTGATAAATGAAGCTACAGGAGGCAACCATGATATGATCTTAGAATGCTAGATGCTTGATGCTTGAATTCCTATAGAGTAAGAGTGCATAAGCTAGATAATCTGAATCTGGATCCTTTTCTTGGTTGAATGAAACTTTATTTATAGATTTCCTAGCTGTAGAAATGCACAGGGATGGCAAAGAGAGGCTTGGATTCAATCTAGAGGATTGAATGGTGAGAGATGAAGGAGATGGAGAAGATTTTGGGGATTGTCTCTACCCATGAAAATACCAGACAAGAGAAGAGGAAGGATTGATGGAAGAGGATCGAGAGAAGAATTTGAAATTTGTCTCCAATTTGTCTCCAAATCTTCCCATGAAGTTTGAAAGCATTAATTTTGACATAAATTAGACATAGGATATCTAATTTGATTTTGAGGAAATATAGACGAATATTCCTTATACCTTTATTTAAATATTTTTGATTGATTTAAATTAGCAAAAGAAGGATAAATAATTTAATAGAACAAACTATAGAATTTGTTTATTAAATTAAAATAGAAGAATATGGTAATAAATCAATAAAGTGTTTAATCTTTATTAAATTAATTAAGATTGATGTGATAGAATAAAGTAGAGAAAAAATAATTAAATCAAACAAAGTATTTAATTTTGTTTATTTAATTAAGATGAGATAATAGAAGAATTAGAAGAATTTAAATGTGAACGTGAACTATATAAATAAATATTTTTATTTATTTAATAGTAGAGGAATTTAGGATAATTAATCGAATTATTTGTATTTAATTAATCAGATTCTCCAGACCAATTTTATGTTTATACATTTTGCCCCTCTTTGAAGTGATGTGTTTATGCATTGCTTCGAAGAATTTTTTTGCTGCTACTGCCAGTATCGATGAAAAAAATTAGTATGCCCCAGACATGCCCCAGATATGCCCCATATATTGATTTTCAGATGATTGCCGATAATATGCCCCCTCAGGAGATAAATTAATGATTTGATGAATTTTTTAAAAAATTTCAAAATTTTCATGATGATTTGATGATGTGATGATGATTTGATGAAGAAATAATTTATCTCCCAACATTGATGAAGAAAATATAGCCCGTGGATGAATTTTAATTAATTTTGTAAATAAAATTAATCAAAATAAAAGAAAACCCAGAAAAATCCTTTTTTCAAAAATCTATATAAGGTCCAAAAGGTCATTTTCATATCCATTTGTACTTTGTGACTTTCAACATCTAGTGATAGAGATATTTGAGCCAGATGGAGCAAGATGCCTATCCCCTACCACACTCATCGTTTCGAGCACGTGCAATGTCACCAGCGGCTGACCGCCTACGGACCTCTGGTATGTACTCGTAGTCCACCTCGTATTTTGTGCATTCTCAATTTCCGTGTAATTTTTATGCATTTGCATTTTTTTCATAGTTTATCGCATCAATGTCATGTTGTAGTTCTTTGCACTCTGTTGTAGCTCTTCCGTTAATTGTTGTAGCACTTGAATAGTCAGATTTAGCGCTTCGATGCCAAATCTTAGCACCTAGAAAGTTCTAGTGCTTTGGTGGAATAAATTGGCTCATCTATGATCTATTATAGCGCTTTGATTAAAGCGGCACTTTGATAGACTGTTTTAGTGCATCAATGTGCTAAAATAGCACTTTGAGTAAAGTAGTGCTTCAGATGCCCGTTTTAGCGCATCAAAGTGCCGAAATAGCGCTTCTAGTTTTGTAGTGCTTTGGATGCCTGTTTTAGCGCATCTGAATGATAAAGTAACACTTTTGATTTTGATGGACTATTTTAGCGCATCCATGTCAGATTTGCAAATTTTGACATAGTTAACCTTGATTTTGTCAATTTCGATCATGTCCATTCTTTGGTCTAGTATGATTTGATTATCCAATTTCCCTAATGACTGATTTTGATGATTAATAAGACTTACTCTCATGATAGGCGATAAATAATCCTATTTGTGATGATCCTCATGATAGGCGAGGAATGATTCATATATGATAAAACTCATGATAGGTGAGATTAGATAATGTTGTGATGAACCTCATGATAGGTGAGGTTTGTTGATGTTTGTTCATGAATTTTGTTCTAAAATTCATTCCAAAGTTTTATTGGAACTGATAGTAAAATGAATTTTGATTTTTGACATAGTGCACTACTTTTAAACTATTTATGATGATAGGAGCATCTAGGTAATCTCCAGATGCAAGAGTGGTTTCCATGGACCACAGATTTGATTCCTCATTCGACTCCTAATGAGATTCAGATCATAGCTCGATGTGGTCTGTCGAGTCTTCTTGATATGCCCCATGTTAGGATTAATCGGGGTCTCCTTACTACTTTGGCTGAGTGGTGGTACAATGACCATAACACTTTCCATCTACCCACTGGTGAGATGACAATCACACTTAAGGATGTGTGGCGGATATTGCGGATTCTATTTATGGGAGAGATCGTTGTCTATGATTCACATGAGGCTGGTGGGAGAGATTCTCTTCGTAGAGTTTTTCAGGATCAACATATTGCAGGACCGAGTGTCCAATGGCAGACGATGGTTGATGCTTATGCTTCACTACCAACAGTATTAGCTAGATTCATTGGAGGTTTCCTTTGTCCTGATTATAGGTCAAAGGGATTCTCTGTGGGTTGGGGTTGTATTCTTGAGAGTATGGTCGTGCAAAGGACTAGATATGCGTGGGGGATGTGTATGCTAGCCCACCTCTATCACAATTTACATTCAATGGTGTACTTGGGAGCCCGCAACCTATATGTAGGGATGAATTTATTACAATTTTGGGCATGGGAGCATTTTTCTATTGCTCGACCATTTCCAGTTCTTGACAGACTTACAGGCAGACCCTACATTTTTTGATACAAAGGTAGACTTACCCAGGCTCGAATGGGTAAGTTAGAGCATTGGAGACGGGTTTTGCATGACATGGAGAGTGTTGTTTGGCGGCTTTACCTGGACTATGAGTAATGGTATGAGGATGATGCAGTGCTTGGGCACCTATGTGACTCTATGTACTTGATTGACAGGACCCCGTTTGTGTTAGAGATATTTTTATTGTGGCAGGTCTACAGGTAGTATGGTATTGTACAGTGTATGCCTTAGGGGGTTGATCATTATGCCCGATGGTGGAGTGATGTAGCAGATTGGGGGCCATGTTTGTCATATGAGACACTAGTAGAGGGATATAGGACTCTACATCCATCAGCTTGGGATATGTGTAGGGATATTGCAGAGGTAGCTGTGACAAGAGAGTATGCAACATTTTTGGCCTTTCATCCACATCCTCAGTTTACCATTCTTGATGAGCCAACACCTTTACCTATGGAGGAGGATGTTGCAGGTGAGGAGGATAGTGGGGATGATACTCAGTCGAGCAACAGTACTGAGAGTAGTAGTGGGGATAGCAGTAGTGATGACGGGGTTGGGCAAGGCAGTATTGGTCCATCATCGAGTAGGCCTTGCAAGAGGTGAGTAGTGGTAGTACCTTTAGTTGATTAGCAAAGATAGATTGCCAGTCTACAGACACAGGTACAGACTCTACAGGGATAGTTGGTGCAGGCACATGGTTTGCTTGTATAGATGCAAACTCAGATGCAGACCCAGACACATGATCATGCATAGGCATTAGCACAGGTATAGGGATAGTTGGCAGTTGTTCAGACTCAGGTTGATACTTTGACAACCGAGAGGGACAGTGCTAGATAGATTGACGAGAGGGCACAAGAGACTGTTGAGACACTACAGAGGGTAGCCAATGGTACATTTGTTTCCAACTACATGAGGGAGGTTATGCGGGCTGGCCAAGAGGCAGAGTTCTACAGGGTTAGGTTTCATGATGTAGTGCATGTTGATCGCAGAGTTAGCTATGCCCCCTCGAGATCTGGTCGAGCACGTACTTGAATAGTCAACGAGGGTGTGACATAGCCTCCACAAGGAGATCCCAGAGATCCTTTTCCTTCTAGGGGTGGTGGTGGTACTGGTCCTATTAGGCCTGCTCATTGTGGTAGTAGCAGATCATAGATGCCATTTGTGATTTCAAGACATTATTTTTGAGATATGATGTATACTTCGAGTCAAATTATTTTTGATGATGTATCTTTTCTTATTTCAAACTTCATTGTATTCTTGACATTTGATGATATATATGACATGCAGTTGATTACTATTGATCTATGATGGTTTATGATTCTATGATGGATGCATTTATTTTATTTGATGATGCTAATTTTAAATGCTTATGTTGAAAATATGATGTATGGATGTATCATGTATGGATGTATGGATAATAATGACATGACTTGCATTTATTTTAATGTGATGAAATGTATGGATGGATGGTGAATGTTTTTTATTTTAAATGTGATGATGATAAAAATGATGATTTTGTGATGGATGATTATGGATGGATGGTGTAAATTTTGTGATATACTTCATGGATGACAAATGATGTATTTGATCAAATGATAATAATGTAATGAATGATATGGTATAATGAACATGATGTGGAAAAATATGGTATGATAAATGCATAACTATTTGATATTAAATGCATGAATGATGAGATGATAAAAGTTTTGCATGATGAGATGATGCTCCTATATGTTTTTGATGATTTTTGGTTTAATATCAAGTATACTCAGTCATATTTGTAGAAAAGATAATCATTAATTGGAATCCCTTATGCAACAAACACTTTGCAGAGATAGAATTTATTATGAATGCAATCTAATTTTATCATGCAACTATATGCAAACTATTGTCATTTTAATAGTACTTTTGTGCTTGGTATCATCACAAAGCTTTTTAGGATGTTGAAAGTGAGTACAAGCATTAATTGTATATGTTAGACCAATGACGACCCGAGTACTACTTTCATGATTTTTGATATTGCAAGTGAACATAAGCATCTAGGTATAATTGAACCGAGATGACCCAAGAATTCATTGCGTAGACAAGCATATATTAATCATTTTAATGTGTGAATTCTGAATGTCATCGTTGATAGATTTTCATAGCACATCCCTTGACAATTCATGCATTTATATGATTGGCGTACAAACAGTAGACAATAAAAATATCATTCTCCTTCCTTGTTTCTCTAGTTCATTTACATCATTGAGTTACTCCAAATAAATGATAATAATTAATCAAAAATACAATTTATCCACCTTTCACTTAGAGTGTTTCAATCATTATTTAGATTAGATCATCCATCCTGATTTTGTGATGTTTTTGGATTTTCTGAGATTTTGACCAAAGAACTAACCTACTAACCTATAATAGGGGTCTCAGGGGTTGATCAAAGATTAGCCTTATCTACATTACACACGCAGAGATCACGTAGTTTGACTGACACAGACTCATGTTGTTGGGTTTTTTTTCTTTTCTAGACTGACTTTTTGACTTGTTTTTGGATTTTCTGATATGATATGAATGTTTGATGCCTTTCTGATGGTGATTGATGTTGCATTGTGATCATTTTTTTTGTATACTTGTCATACTATTGTTTTCCCATTTGGTGAAGCTGATGTTTTTGTTGCCCCAGTGATATCCAGATGTTGCCCCCAAGCTAGAGTGAGACATGACCATGTGAAATGATTTGATAATGGATGCAATGATGACAAGACTAATGATATGATATGAAATGGTAATGAATGCTAGACTAATGATCTCGATATTTATCAAAATAGATGGGAAAGCTGATTTAGAATCACATACGACGCCTATTTCTAGGTTTTCACCATATGTTTTGATTACACCCTTTGTTTTGTATTTTTCTTTTTCTCATTTTTCTCTTTTTGTATTTTATGTTGCCAAGACGCCTGTTTGCCAAGTTTTCATCAAGGAAACCATTTTTCAGAAGTATGACCCGTTCACTAGGAATTAATGTATAGAACTTTTTGAGATGGATATTGTTGATAGGTTCATCAAATAAATCCCATTATGACATTGATAGTTGATAGGCCCCTGATCTGTATACTGATATGATGACAAAATGACCTATCTAGTTAGACACAAATTTTCGTTTCTTTTCCCTATCCTGTTGATTTCTAGGGTTCTCTTTTAGAACCAAATCGCCAACCTAAAAGACCCTAGGTTTTACCCTATGATTGTAACTCCTTTATATTATTTTTTAATATGCCCTGAGATGATTGACAACTTGCTGATGATGCTCATCCAAAAATTCTAGTTCTTGCAGTCTGAATACCCTATAGTTCTCGTCTGAAATAATTCCTCTTAGTGATACATGGAGTGATGGAATCTCTACTTCAATTGGTAGTATGGCCTCCTATCCATATACTAAGGCATATGGTTTTGCTCCTGTCGGTGTTCTGATATTGCTTTTGTAGGCCCACAGTGCTAGATTGAGTTGAACATGCCAATCACGTCCAACATCATTAACCATCTTCTTGAGTATTTTTAGAATTATTTTGTTAGAGGCCTCTGCTTGGCCATTTCCTTGAGGATAGTATGGTGTTGAGAAACGATGTTGGATATGGAACTTATCACATAATTCTTGGACATCTCAATTTTTGAAAGGCCGTCCATTATCAGTGATAATAGATTGAGGGATTCCATACCAACAAATTATGTAATTCAAGATGAATGACGAGATCCGCTTCCCCGTGATCATTGTAAGAGGCATTGCTTCTATCCATTTTGTGAAGTATTTTGTAGCTGTTATTATGAAATCATGTCCATTGGATGAAGAGGGATTTATCTTTCCTACCAGATCTAGTCCCCATTGACAAAAAGGCTATGTTGATGTGGATGGATGCAGTTCTTGAGCTGGTGCATGAATCAGATTATTATGAATCTGACACTTTTGAAATTTCTTTACAAACTGATAAGATTCTTTCTCCATGCATGGCCAATAATATCCTAAACGGAGGATTTTCTTCGCTAGAGTTATACCACTTGAATGGGTGCCACCAATACCCTCATGAACCTCATGTAAGGTCATCTCAGATTTGTCATGTTCTAAACATTGGAGTAAGGTACCATCAAGACCTCGACGGTAAATCATGTCAGTGATTAAAGTATACTGGGTAGATTGGTGGATGAAATTGCATTTTTGGTTCCTGGAAAGATCAGGATGGAGGATGTTGTCCTTGAGGTAAGCATAGGATTTTTCATAGAGGGATGTTTCAATGGTATAGATGGCATATGGTATTGGATTCCAAACTATTGTAAGGACATAATACTTTTTCTACCATAAACTCATAACAAGCATGTTTCTTTGGCAATTGTAAGAGTGAAGCAATTGTGGCCATAACATCCATAGCTTTGTTCTCCGCCCTTGGAATTTGATCAAATTTGACATTGATAAAAAAATGTTTTAGATCATCTATTTGTTGTTTGTAGGGCATCAAATTTTCATCTTTTTTTTGATACTCGTCATTTACTTGATAAATGACTAGGTGAGAGTCCCCATATACTTGTAAGTCTGTGATCTTCCATTAAATTGCTATTTTGACCCCGATGATTAATGCTTCATATTCTACCACATTATTTGTACATTGAAACATCGGTCTATATGATTTTGGGATGGTGTGTCCTTGGGGAGTGATGAACAAAGTCCTTGCTCTAGATCCTCGTTGTGTGTATGATCCATCAAAATATAATATCCACTGTTGTGGTGTCACTGTCAGAATGTCCGCATCTAGAAACTCCATTGTCATAGGTCGATCATCTAGTAAAGGAGCCTCAACCAATTGTTCAGTGATTTCTTGACCCTTGATGGATTTTCTCTCCACATATTGAATATCAAACTCACTTAATAACATGACCCACTTTGCTAGTCTACCTGTTAAGGCAGCTTTACTGAGTAAATATTTTAAGGGGTTGATCTTTGCTATTAGCTTGATTTTATGAGTCACCATATTATGTCTCAGTTGTTGAGTAGAAAACACTACCGCTAAGCATGATTTCTCTATGAAAGTGTAGTTTATTTCATATCCATTTAATGTTTTTTTGATATAGTAGATGGTGTGTTCCTTTCCATTATAATCCTCCTGTGCTAATAATGCTCCTAAAGAGATATCTATGGTTGTAATGTACAGTATCATAGGTCTTCCTTCCATTGGCAGCATGAGAATAGGCGATGACATTAGATATTGTTTTTTTTTATCTGACATTGTTTCACACCCATTATCCCATTTGAAAACAACATTTTTATGCAATAGATGATTAAATGGATGACTTTTGTCTGCTAGCTGGGAGATAAATCTCCTGATTGATTGGAGCCTTCCTTGTAGTGATCTAAGTTGACTAATATTTCTGGAAGGAGGCATTTCCATTATTGCCTTGACTTTCCCTGGATCCACTTCAATGCCCTTTTTTGAGACAATGTATCCCAACAGTTTCACTGATGTGACCCCAAAGACACACTTCTTGGGGTTTATCCTAACATTGAATTTATCTAGCCATGTGGATATTTTTATCAGAATATGTAGATGACCTTCCCTAGTACAATATTTTGCCAAGATATCATCCATGTAATCCTCCAAGAAGGTGTGCATCATATCGTGAAAGATTCTTGTCATTGCTCTTTGATAGGTGGCTCCTATGTTTTTCAGACCAAATCGTATGACATTCCAACAGAAGGTTCCCCATGGACATGTAAATGCTATCTTCTCCTGATCTTCAAGAGCTATTTTAATTTGGTTGTATCCAGAGAAACCATCCATGATTGACAACATGGCATGCCTTGTCATCAAATCCACAATGATGTCTATATTAGGTAATGGGAAATCATCCTTTGGGCATGCTTTATTCAGGTCTCTGAAATCCATACATATCTTGATGCTATTGTTTGGCTTTGAAATAGGTACAATTTCTGATATCCACTCAGCGTAGTCAATATAACCTATGAATCCAACATCTAACAATTTCTTTAGCTCATCCTTTACCATTAATGTGATATAGGGATGCATTTTTCTCAATTTTTGCTTTGCAGGCTTGATTCCTGCAGGAAAAGACAAATGATGCATGAGAAGATTTGGATCCAATCCTGACATATTAGAATATGACCAAGAAAAGTTGATGCTTCTTTCCTTAAAGAATTTGATGAATTCTGGTCTCTCTTGATTTGTCATGGATTCTTCCAGATGTAGGATTTTTTCTTTTCCTTCAGTGTCGATCTTTACAGACTGTGTTGGTTCTACCAGAACTGATGACCGCTCATGATAATGTTCTCGAAGAGTGTAAAATCTCTCATCTTTCGGTGCCTCAGAGAGGTTTTCACCGTTAGATGCATTCTTTATTTTTTCTTTTTCCAGATCTAATGTTACCATAGAATGGTTTTCACCATTAGATCTATTATCCCTATTTTTATTTTTTCAACTGGGAGAAATTTGACACTCTCTTGCCAAGTCGCGTTGTTATGAGAATTATAGATAGAACTCATGCCAGGTTCATCATAACATAGGAAATTTATGATGGCATAATCATTTGCAAATATGGGTACATTCATAGGTTCAACAACTTCCCAGTTGATAAGTTCGGGATGGATTAAAGGCATGAAGTCATCAGATTGACTTAGGTTAATGGGGGTAAGGGTTAGGACAACAATGTCATCATAGTTGTTATCAAGGATATCAAGATCAATGATGGTACCCTCTTCAAGATCGTCTAGTTCACTTGATATTTGTTCATCCCCACTTGAGGCATCAATATTTAGTGATCCTGATACAAATGGTCTAGGCCCAGAGATTTTTCCCTCCTCATGCATAGGTGCATATTGTTGTATTACATCAATTTGGATATCGGTGTAAGATATATCAGAACACAGATCCCACTCATATTCATTTGAATCCATTTCAGAGCTATCTCTAACCTAAAGGATCCTTTCTACAACCTTCTTTGTCATCTCTTGTTTTTGTTCTTTAGAGTATCCCAGTCCTATCTTCTCTTTTGAATGGAGAGTGAGGGGTTGAATAGGTTCAACTATGCCTTCCTTCCTTTTTCCAACCGGTCCTTGTCCCTCATAACCCATTTTTTCTAGGATAGCTTTCCCTTTGCCATATTTGTCTGTATTGATATTGAAATTCTTGATATTGATATTTGATGTCGATGGTTCCTCATCTTTGTATAACCAATCAAGGATTGCTTTATTATCAGATTCATCCTCTATGGTACCGAATTTTATAAACCTTTCTTCTAGAACTATGACAGGTAGTGATGTTTGATGTTTGACCATCGATGGTTGGCCATATGTCTTTGGAGATGGCATTAACTATGAAAGATTAAGCGATTGATCCATAGAATATTGCCCCATTCCCTTGTCTGTCAACTGGACCTGCTCTTGGAATTTCTATGATAAAGAAGTTTGGGGATTTGGATTGTCTGATGATTGAGTATCAACAAGACTTGTATCTTTTTCTTTATCCTTCTTTTCTACCCACTTGGTGGTGATATTTGGATGTTTTTCCTCATTTGATGACTTTGAACTGGATGCTTCCTTATTGTGAGGCACAAAGGTATCTTGAGAGATTCTAAGTGTGTCACAATACTGAGGATGATTATAATCGACAGATATAGTCACCTCTTGTCCATTTACTGAGAATTTTAATCATTGGTAATATGTGGAAGGCATTGCCTGCATTTCGTGGATCCATGGGCATCCTAAGAGTATGTTGTAAGTTAAATATTTTTCCAATACTTGGCATGCTATGTGTTTCATCATCAGTCCCACTTGAATGGGTAACACAATTAATCCCTTAGAAGATCTCTCTTCCTCATCATATTCTTTTATGGTCATTTTCCTTCGGGCATCAATAGCATCATCGGAATACCCTAGTGCACAGATTAACTTTAGAGTGAAAATGTTCAAACCAACTCCCCCATCTATTAAGACTCTTTTGACACGATGATTGTGGATCAAGACTTTGATATGGAGTGTGGTGTTATGGGGATGGTTGAGTGAGACATTATCCTGTTTAGAGAATGATAGACAATGTAGAGTAGTCAAATGCACCACCATAGCTTGGAATTGGCAAACATCTAGATTTTTTGGTACCGTAGTGGCAACTAGTGCTTGTTCTAGAACCTCCTTATGTGATGGAGATAGTTTTAGGAGTTCTAGTATTTAATTTGCACTAGAATGTTTTGAAGTTGATCAAGAATTTTGTAAGAGATGGAGGTGGATATATGTTTTTAGATCCAAATCCCTTTAAGACTACCTTGGATTTCCCCCTAGTCATTACATTTGTTGGTTGATAGTCCTGTCGTTCTCTAATTTTAAAAACGTTTATTTGATTTTCAAAGAATTGTATGCTTGGGAGAAAATCCAAAGGGGTGGTGTCGTTGGTTTTTTGTTCATTCATGTTATGACCAAAGGTATCATCATTTTCCACTTCGATAAGACAGAGGATCATTTTATCATAGACATGATTGATATTTTTACCTTTGTTGTTTGTAGAAGATGATGCTCCTTTATAATAGTTTGGTAAAGGGTCTTTGAAGGCTGAATGATAATTATTGTTTTGGGGTCGCTCTACATATACCTTGTTATTTTCGATCAGATCTTGAACTACGTGTTTTAGCTCTGTGCAATCATTAGTTTTGTGGCCTTTATTGTTGTGGAAGTTGCAATAATCTACGTCATTCCACCATGGTTGCTTGACCTTTGGATCCTAGAATCTTGCTTCCCGTGCAGTGATAAGACCACTTGTGACTAATTATTTCATTGTTGATTCCAATGTTTGGCCTAAAGGTGTGAACCTACACCAGTTTGATGATTTTTGGTATGGTTGTGGTTTTGTGATTTTGTTGTTTTGAATGACATTTGACTTGATGATTTGATTGTTGTTTTGATTTGTTTTCGAAGTAGATGGTGTCAAGTTAAAAACTAGTTTGACATTTTGCAAATCACTTGTTGTTTCATTTGTAGTCGTATTTCAGTTCTTTTTCCAAAATTTTGGTTTATCATTGTTGGGGTATTGATTTGAGGAATTTTGGTTATTCGATTTGTCATTGAAATGTTTAATAACCCCTTTTTTGACTAGCGCTTATTCAATCTTAAGGTCATTTTCTATCACCTTTTCAAATGTAGGAGGACATTGTGATTCAAGTCTATAACTCATCTCCTCCGTCAAGTTATTGATGAACAAATCCATTTTCTGTTCCTCAAGAATGGATCAAGGACATCTAGTGAATAGTCATCACCATCTTTGTAGAAAGGACAAGAATGTCTCCCCTTTGTTTTGTTTCAAGTTATACAGATCCTTTATCATGACATCATGTTGGATGTTAAAAGAAAACTCATAGATGAACCTATTGACAAGTTCTTCAAAAGTCCTTATTCCTGGTTGTAATTTTGAAAACCATTCCATACATGAACCTCCCAAGATTCTTCAGAATAATCTCATCAATTAAGTTTCCTCTTGAGAAAACTCTAGGCTCATGGTTTTGAATTCATGGATATGATCGATTGGATCTATTCTTCCATTGTATTTTCATACATGGGGAATTCACAGTGTCGAGGAAAAGGTATCATATCGACTGTTGAGTTGAAAGGATAAGGACAAATGTCTTGTACTACATACCTTTTTGTGTTCCCTTTTGTCATGTCTTGTATTTGTTGTTGTAATATTTTCATTTGGGGTGTTAAGGCAACAACCAGATCTATACCTTGTGTGGGTTGTAGTATTTTGGTTTTGTTTGTTCTAGGTGCTTCTCTTAGGCAATTTACGTCAAAGTTTTTGGGAGGCTTAGCACCTGATTCAACCAACATTAAGAGGTATTTTTCCATGTCCTGTTCTAAGATCTTTTCCATGAATTTATGGAATTTGGGATCCTGTTGGGCTGTTTGTATGTCTTCTGGAGTTATTTCATTTTTTTCACTTTAATGTAGACTATTCCAAGGATTTTCTTCTACCATTGTATTTGATGTTTCAAGCTCCTTTTCTAAGAGCCTCTATTTTTGTGACCTGGTGAAGATTGGCATACAATTTTTTGTTCTTTCTTCCAAAATTTGATCTTGTATGTTAGAAAATTTCAAGTGAATTTTTAACAAATTCAAATAAGATGATATATCTTATTGATAAGACTAGGTTTTAATTTAATTTTTACTATGCCTTGTTTCGTGATAATAGGATGATAATATCCTGATGATGAAACTTCAATGTAATAATCGAGATATTGTTTTGATTTTGCACTTTATGATTTGCAAGATCTGTGTTTCAGTTGAAAAGATTGGAAACTTGTATGAACCTATCTGATTTATGTTTCTAGACAACGATTCTGATAAAAAGGTACTTTTGCTTTGATAAAAAATCCATGTGTAAATGATAGACAAATTGAATGATATGATTTGGAACTCTCTATTTTGAAAGCGCTAAAACAGGTGATGGAAGCGCTATTTCATAGAAGCGCTAGAAAAAATTTCAAAAGTGGTGAAACAAATGATGGGGGCACTATTTTATGAAAGCACTAAAACAAAGCCCAAAAGCGCTGAAAAAGATGATGAAAGCGCTATTTGATGGAAGTGCTAAAATAGTGACCATAAGTGCTAAAACAGTGCTTGGAAGCGCTATTTTATGAAAGCACTAAAATAGAGTCTCGAAGCCCTGAAACAAATTTCCAGAGCGCTAAAACAGAGGGTTGATGTTCAAGACTCTTTATTGCAAAATTTGACTTGGCCTTGTGGCATATTCTATCATCGGTTTTGGGATGTAGGGCTAACGTATGCGTTGACTATGATTGTGATACTCTATGAGGGATCTCCTTTGGAAGAAAGCTCATGAATAAAGAGGTTCTATTACGTAATCAAGAGTATGACCTCTAGCAAAATCATGATACCTATGAATGAAGGTTCTGTGTTGTAACAAGATCTTTCGACTTTGATATAAGAAAATCCCTTTCCTCAAAAGATTTTGATAACCAAGTGGCCTCTTGGGTTTGTTGACTTTGATGTTTTTCTTGACAAACTTGGTTGATTTCCACTCTTGAATCATGAATTTTTCTAACCTGATTTGACTTTTATTTTTTCTGGATGATCTTTTATCTAATTTTTAATGATTTTGTGAAAACACAGCAAGAAAATCATAGAATAATTGTTTTAATCTAAACAGATAGTGTATATTCAAGAACCACGAATGGTCCTTATTGATTTTTACTAGTTTGTTTTGAAAAATATACAATTCATACAAACTCACTCTTAAGGTCAAATAGGTCATCATTATAATCAACAACCCACATCTTAAAATTGCATTGACGCACACAATCGTGTCACCCCCTAGAGGGCACCCATATTTTTTGTCATTTTCGGGTGTGTACTCATACTTGGATTTCTCGTCCTTTGAGAAAATAGTCCTTAGTAATTATATGGTGAGTGTCTTGGAGGCAGATTCTTCCCTCTCCTTGCACCGTGAGTATGACAATGTCTGGTTACTGACTCGGTTGGATACTAAACTATGGTTCGTAGATAGGGCTTTCGTGTGGTGCAACAATTGATAAACTCCCTCAGGAGACCTCCCAATCTTTAGAACAAATATTTTGGGGATGGTTATCTTGCTCACTACCATCAAGTTGGACTTTCATCAACAACCTGCATTTTGATTAGAGTGGGTTGGAATCATTGGGGCTTTAGGTGTTCCCACTTAGGTCATTCCCGTAGGGTGAGTACTTTTTCCCACTATGGAAGGACTTCTAATGGTTTTAACAAAAGTGTAAATTTGCATGAAAATGAGGATGAGTCTGGCGCTTTGATCACCCAATTAAGGGGAGAGCGTAAGCCTATTCACCACACAAGCACAACAGATAAATGATTCATTTTAAGCCCAAAAGATAAATTTTTCTAATCTATGTGAATATTTTGCTTCACAAAAATCATGGTGTCCTTTTTTAACTAATATTGCAAAAGTGTGATGGCTACCCTAGGATTGATAAATTTTAAACCAAATGATTATCCTAGGATTGGTTCATTTTAGTCTAAATGTATCAAAATGAAATTCTGGCCGTGGTCGCATCGGATCCAGATCAAAATTACAAAAGCGCTAAAAAAATCAATGAAAGCGCCATAGTTTTTACTTGATGTACTAAAATCGAAAGTGCTGAAATAGAGTACTGAAGCACCAAATTTTTTCACAGAAGTGCTAAATCAACTTTTCTGGAAATGGGTGACCGATGCGCCAAAACAATTCATGGAAATGCTATAGTGGAAAGCGCTAAAAAATTTAACGAATGCACTATAGTATCATGAAAGCGTTGAAACAGAGCACAAAAGCGCCATAGTTTTCCATGAATGCGTTATAGTTTTTGACGAAAGCGCTGAAACAGATGACGCCAAAAACCCGCGTGACACTTTTCAGGAAAAATGATAAATATATGGGGTTAAGGCCCCATGGTGGGCAGCAAATTGTAAGTGTGAATAAGTAGAAAGGAATAAAACACTTCTTAATGAAACATTGTATCAAAGATCAAGCTAATAATCTACTGAAAGCATCTCATTGTCTCCTATCTTCAAAGATTTATTAAGCTATTGTGCTCTCAGATTTAAATAACCCTATAACTATTAAAAATGACAATCTAAATAATGGAATGATGTTGATGCAATGATATGAAACTATATGATAAAATCTAGATGATAAAAGAAGCTAATATGACATGGATTGACATGAAAACTGATAAATGAAACTACAGGAGGCAACCATGATATGATCTTAGAATGTTGGATGCTTGATGCTTGAATTCCTATAGAGTAAGAGTGCATAAGTTAGATAATCTAAATCTAGATCCTTTTCTTGGTTGAATGAAGCTTTATTTATATATTTCCCGACTGTAGAAATGCACAGGGATGGAAAAGAGAGGCTTGGATTCAATCTGGAGGATTGAATGGTGAGAGATGGAGGAGATTGAGAAGATTTTGGGAATTGTATCTACCCATGAAAACACCAGGCAAGAGAAGAGGAAGGATTGATGGAAGAGGATTCAGAGAAGAATTTGAAATTTGTTTCCAATTTGTCTCCAAATCTTCCCGTGAAGTTTGAAAGCATTAATTTTGACATAATTTTCACATAAATTAGACATAGGATATCTAATTTGATTTTGAGGAAATATAGAGGAATATTCCTTATGCCTTTATTTAAATTAGCAAAAGAAGGATAAATAATTTAATAGAACAAACTATAGAATTATTTTATTAAATTAAAATAGAAGAATATGGTAATAAATCAATAAAGTGTTTAATCTTTATTAAATTAATTAAGATTGATGTGATAGAATAAAGTAGGGAAAAGATAATTAAATCAAACAAAGTATTTAATTTTTTTTTTTTTTAATTAAGATGAGATAATAGAAGAATTAGAAGAATTTAAATGTGAATGTGAACTTGAACAATATAAATAAATATTTCTATTTATTTAATAGTAGAGGAAATTAGGATAATTAATGAAATAATTTGTATTTAATTTAATCGGATTCTCCAGACCAATTTTAGGTGTATACAATTTGAAACTCAAAAAAATCAATAATATTTACAATTGCTCCATTGAATTTTTTATTGATAATACAAAACTTGTAGACTTACATGTATTGTTGATAGTGTTTAAGAAGCACAGGCAACATTGGGTTGACTTGTAACATTAAACAATTTGAAATAGAGAATGTAGAGTGTAGTATTTTTTTTTATGCTCACTATATTTGTGCAACATTATAAAGGAAATCATATATATTTACAATTAAAGAGGTTAAACATATGCATATACATATAGATATACATATACATATATGTATACATAGATATATGTACATATAGATGTACATATAGTTATACATACATATACATATACATATACATATATGCACATATATATACATGTAGATATATTATTATTGCTTGAATTTTCATTACAGGGTTTGAACATAAATGTGCAAGAAAATATATTGATTAAGTTGCATTGTTGAAAGAGTCACTGTGGTCTTCATTCTAGAGAAGTCATTAAAAGTAAATCCACAAAAAGGATTCTTGTTTTCCTCCCTACCATATTGGCATCATGAAGCCCCATGGAGTCTAGCCAAACCCCCGAGTAATGAAAGGATGAAACTACCATGAGAGAATTCATGGATATTGTACATTACTACATTTATTGCCTTTCTGGATTTTTGTTGTTTTATGTGTGCATGTTTCAGAAACATATTTTTGCATACACAACTTAGGCATGCAATGCAAACAAAGTCATTTTGCATAGGTATTTTTCATAGATGATTTATTTTTTTGTTGATGTCTTCTTATTATATGTTTGTATCTTTGGCATTACACTCATTTTTTAGACTTTAAACATATTATCAGGCTGGTCTGGATGGACAAATTCCAGTTTAAATGAGAGATTGTTGTAATTTTTTTTCCCTTGGTTTATTGTTTTAGTTATCTCTATGCATTTGGATGGACCTTCTTAGTCATCAAAGAGTCTTTATAGTGTCTGAAATGAAGGTTTGTGGATGGCTCTGCACTTGAAATAGATGAGGGAAAAAGAATATCATGAAACATATTGATACAAGATTCGAGCTACGTTGTTTGGTAATAAATATTGAAGACAAGTAGATAAATTATATAAGAGGTGTTAGAGTGATTAATTTATTGTCCATGTCTATTGTTCTCTACCTATTATTCCTTGTTATATGTTTGTATCTCTAACATTATACCCATTTTCAAAACTTCAAAGAGTTTATGGCTCTGTATGGATGGAGAAATTATAGTTATATCTACTTTCCTTTGTCAACAAATATGCTCAGGGTTAGCAATTTTTCACCCTTTGTTTATTGTTTGTAGTTATCTCTATGAACCTTTGGAATTATATCTAATAATATAGGAGCAATTGCAGATTAATAGAGGAGTAATCACATATATATGCATATGTAGAGGATTAGTATGAAAGCATAATCTAATATCTTTAATGTGGGTTTTTGACCATGTGCCATTTATCTATGATTGTTAATTGTTTTTCTAATAGCTCTTTTACAACTCCTCTATTTTGTCTACAATAATTAGTGCCAAATAATGTAGCTTGAATTTTGAATTGAGGAGCTGACTGTTACATAGGTTGTGTTAGAACTAGAATTTTACATGAAAATCTTAAGGCCTTTTGCCCATTTAAACCCATTCATTTGCTATCTTTTCCATTTAAAAATATTTTTCCCACTCATATATAGTTTATACCCTTTACCATTGCCTTAATGTTCGATTTTACATCACTTACTGCTTTACCGTGGCCTCCCACAGTGGGCTCGCAGTATGGTGGTAGCAGTTAGCAGGCTGGCATAAAGTGCTTACTACGCCACTGTGCGTGGTTAAACCACAACTGTGGTGACTACAGTGGTTAAGAGGAAGCGATGAGATGATGGTTAATGGTCACACTGCGGTACCACTGATGGTTAGGAAGAAGACCGTGGTAGAGCGTTAGGAGGAGAGAGGGAAATGACAGTTGGATACCGCAGTACCATGGGAAGGCAGCGAGGAAACCACAGTGACTATGGTAAACAATGAAGATAGCAGCAGTCATTCACCATGCAACCACAGGGAGTCAGGAGGAAGACCACAGTAAGGCTGTTGACAGTGAGAGATGACGGTGAAGGCTGGCCACCGCAATACCGCGACTGGTCAATAGGTTGACTGCGGTATAGTGGTAAATATAAAAAGGGGCACGAGGAAATAAATATGAAGACCAGTCAAGGTATAAAGAAAAATATTGAAGGTGGGTCAAGATATTAGAGAAAAATCAGAAGCGAACTATGCAAAAATATTTAATTTGCTGAAAGATAACTTAATTAAATATTTTTATCTCTGTCAAAAAATTCAAACGGTTGTAATAGGAATGTGAAAGGTTGCAACGCTTGGAATGTAATGTATAAATGATTTGAAAATTCATTTGCAAGGGGTTCGATTCAAGGGCAGTGAGATATTTTTCTCAGAAAAGAAACTGGGAATGAAGTAATGTAAAAAACCTTCTGGAAACGATGCAATGGATATGATTTTTTGACCAAATTCCTTTCTAATTTTCGTTGTTGTGATGTGATAACTGTTAAGTTTTTTCTTGGTTCTCTCCACTTTGAAGTCTTTTGATCATTTGAATTTAAATATCAAGTATATTTTAATTCATCAATGTGCATTTCTTCACTCTATGTGATTTTGTTTACTGGTGTCTACAAGTCAGAATCAAATACCTTTAAATGAGTCACAGTGTTTGTGAGATTTCTTTTGGATTGTTGAAGGAGAGCTAAGTAAGAAAATATTTCAACACTATTTATGCCAATTATAAATTAATGAAGTCACATGCCAGTCATTAGAACTTCATCCCTAAAAGTGTCTAACAATATGAATTGTGTTGGAGAGGAAGATGCATATGTAGTTAGTAATATCTTTTGACTTCGTTTCCCAATAGATATAAGGCACTAGTTTGTCATATCCCAGAGGATATAATTCACTATAAACAATATATTCAAAAACTTTCATTCATGTACTAGGTGTAATTGTAGTATCATTTGGTCTATCCATTCCCAATTGCCTTTGTGGGTAGACTGTTTAGTAGGAAATTCAGTTCAAATCTGCATGTTTCATATAGGTTCACCCACCTAGGTCTGGTAGAACCTAAAGAGCAGAAGGTTCAATTGTGTAATTGGCCTTATACATTGACCAAAAGTGTTGTAAGAGATTGACAAACTCTTATGGTTAAAACCTACATTTTTTAGAACCAATAGGTTGCTTTTGTTCTATCAATATCCACTTGCCCATAACAAGTTGTTCATTATTGTAGATGACATGTTCTATCCTCCATGGTGTGAAAGTCTTTTTAGTGTGGGTTTTCAAGTATCTATGCTTCTCCTATGATTATTAAGTGTCTTTCCAGTTATATAACAGGTATTATAATGACACTTATGTGGTGCTAAATAGAATGTTAATATGTAGATTAGAAGAGGTAAACTACGAAAATTAATAGTTGGTAAAGGGGATGAGGAAAGAATAGTACCATGAAGAATAGTTTGTCATTGGGGACTTCAAACAAGTGAGAGGAAATAAATATGCTGGAATATGTTGATGGAACACATATATCGTGTTCCATCCAAACAAAATAACCACAACAATTAACAACTTGTTATAAGAAACTTGAAACAATTGGCAGAAAAAAGAGTACCATGAAACATATTGGCACAATCCAAGCAGTCTGTGTAAACAGTTGTAAGATGTATTAAAACTTTAGAATCACACGTAAATGAGATATGAACAACAAGCATTTTCCTTTTTTAATTTTGTTTGGAATGTGTATGTTTTTCTACCTTTTTTAATCTTGTATTTGATGTGGGTTTTTGCACCATATCTCATTTACTTGTGATTGCCAAGTGTTTTTGTAATAGCTTGATATCTAGTATCCAATAAGTGTTATTCTAATATCTGCCATACAATTTCTCTATTTGTGTTCAATATATATATATATATATGTGTGTGTGTGTATATTCAACAAAAAATATGATGGGGGTTAGTAATTTTATCGCCCTCTGTTTATTGTTTCAGTTATCTCTATGCATATTTGCCCTTGTACCCATTAAAATAGGACCAATTGTAGATTAACATAAGAGTGATTACATATATATATGCACAAGGTTAGTAATTTCCCTGTTCCTTGTTTATTGTTTGTAGTTATCTCTGTGCATCTTTGGCGGTATACTCGTTACCATAGGAGCAATTGTAGCTAAATATTGTTTCTTTCATCAAAAAATATGGTCAGGGTTAGTAATTTTATCGCTCTTTGTTTATTGTTTCAATTATCTATGTTCATCTTTGCCCTTGCACCCATTGAAATAGGGCCAATTGTATATATATAGTATATATCATTATATATATATTTATATATAGATATATACATATATATGTATATGTATATATATATGTATGTGTGAACCACAATCCTATACTTGCACAAACACAAGAAACAAACACAATATTAAATCAAATGCAAGTTAAAATAAAGATTCCCCATGAAAATCATTAGAAATACTCAAAATAGGAATGAAAATGAAGAAATGAACCAAGAAAGCAATGAAAATCCTATTCTAAGATGCAAACTCTTAATCCCATGGGGGAATTGGTGCCAATTATGTATAGAAATTGGCCATTTCCCAACTCCTTTGTAAGATTTGATGATGGTTGATCCACTTGATGGTTAACAACAATATGATTCCTTGCTAAAATCTGCAATAACCTAGCTATGGTGATGGAAAATGCTCAAGGATATGGATGAAATTGCTCTAAATGTGAAGATAATAACTTTTCTTTCAAATTGTGGATGAAGAATGAGAAGGAAAGCCTCTTATTTATAGATGAACTTGAGAGAAGAAGAGGAAAAATGGATGAATGTGGGATAATTCAACATCCAATGGCCAAGTGACACTTGTCAAGATGTGAATGTAGGAAGGTTGAACACATTTTGGTGATTGTGTACAATAAATGTTATTAGGTGGAATTTGAAATTTGAAAGTTGGCTTGTTGGAGGGAGAAAATAATGACTTAAATGCAACTTGACTCAATGCACAAGGAAATGTAAGAGGGTTAAATGCTTTGTTGGAAGGACAAATCCCATTTGGAGGGATTTTTAAATTCGGAAGAATATTCTCCTTTTATGTCATGTTGAAAGAAAATTAGGCGTTCACCTTTGAACCTGCTAAACTTGCTTCCAACTGACTTACCAAAGGATGAAGATGATGATTGATTTATTATGAGTGATGATTATTGTGGGTGAAAGCGAGATGAGATGGATGCACCATTTTGGATTTTTTCAAGTATTTGGACGTTTTTCATGTTTTGAAATTTTTCGAGGTTGTTTTTGGGATTTTGAGATTTTTCATTTTTTTTGGATTTTCAAGACTTACGACCAAGAGACTAACCTAAAGACCTATCCTAGGGGTCTTAGGAGTTGACCAACAAATTAGCCTTGCCTACGTTATACACGCAGAGACCACGTAGCTTAACTGATGATGGAATTGACTACAGATGAGATAGATGGGCAAATGGATTGCCATTATGATGGACACCTAAAGGACTAACCTAAAATGTCTCGGGGGATGATCAAAGATCAACCTTGCCTACGTTCAAGCTCAAATATGACGTAGTTTGGTTGGATGACTCTATTTTTGATTTTTTTAAATTTTTACATGATTTGGATTTGGGTTTTTTTGATTTTTGATATTTTCTGAATGTTTTTGGATTTTTTGATGTTTAGGAAGATCATAAGAATATACATAAATCTGATCCAATGGAGGTATACGAACATGCCCCCAGTGTGATGCGATAGACTAATTTGATGCAGGTAGGACAAACTGACCTTAGAAATATGCCAAGTAGTACTAGGGTGGAACATTATATGAACACAAGATCAAGCCATGATACCGATGCTAATGGATGATGGATGAGTGAATGTGCAGAGTAAGCCGAAAAGACCCTAGTGGATGGAGAGTGATTTATTTACACTTGACACCTATTTGCTAGGTTTTCACCAAGGTACTTGTCCAAAGTGCCACCGAAGTGGTTTTCACTAGAGGATGGTTTTTTTTCTTTATTGTTTTCAATCCTTTTTTTTATATTTTTATATTTTTGTATTTTTTTGTTGTCACCAAGATGCCTGTTTGCTAGGTTTTCATCAAGGTGACCATTTTTTCAGGACATTTTCTGATTTTTTTGTATTTTTGGTTCTATAACTTGAAATATTTTAGGCATAAAACTTTTTGAGATGGGAGTTGTTCATGGGCTTCTGTAGAGGTTCGTCTTCTGGTATTGATAACTAATATGCCCCTGATTTATAACTTATCGTGATGATGAAAGGTCCCAACCAGTTGGGTTCAAATTTTCCTTTTCTTTCTGGGTTTGACACGTTCTTCTAGTTCTCCTTTAGCACAAGTTCACCAACTTGGAAGGTCCGCCTTTTGATCTTCTTGTTATAACTCCACTTAAGTCAGTTTTAATATACCTGTAGATGGTTTAGGGCATCCATACACCGTTCATCCAATAACTCCAGCTCATTTAGTCATGAGACCCTGTATTCTTCATCTATGATGAGATCTTGCAGTGATTCCTCAGGGATGGGAGCTTGATCTCAATGGGTAGGATGGCTTTTGATTTTTAGACTAGAGAGAATGGGGTGGCACCTATTGGTGTGCGAATGTTGGTGCGATAGGCCCATAAGGCGGGATTTAGTGGCAGATGGCAGTCATGACCAATGTCATTGATTGTTTTCTGAAGGATTTTTAAGATGGTTTTATTGGTGGCTTCTGCTTGGCCATTGCCTTGGGGGTAGTATGGAGTGGAAAAGCGATGTTGGATATTGAATTTTTCACATAAGTCATGAACATCTTGGTTTTTGAAAGGTGTCCCATTATCTAAGATAATAGCTTGGGGGACACCATATAGACAAGTGAGGTAGTTCAAGATGATCTTAGATATCTTTTTTCTAGTTATGTATGTCATGGGAATGGCTTTGACCCACTTTGTAAAGTAATTTATGGCGGTGATGATGAATTTATGGCCATTGGATGAGGTTGGGGTGATTTTTCTGATGAGATCGAGCCCCCATTCTGAAAAGGGCCAAGGTGTGATAATGGGGTGGAGCTCCTGAGATGGTGCATGGATGAGGTCCCCATGTTGTTGACACTACAAACATTTTCTGACAAATTGATGTGAGTCCCTCTCCATTGTGGGCCAATAGTATCCGGTCCTCAACAACTTCTTAGCCAAAGTAATACCACTCGAGTGCGATCCAAAAATGCCATTATGTACCTCGGTTAAAGCAGTTAGGGCCTCCTCAGTTTTTAGGCAACACAACAAGGTTCCTTCAATGCTCCTATGATAAAGGGTTTCTGTTAGGATGACAAAGCAGGTTGAATTTTTGATGAAGGCTTGTTTAAGGTTTGGGGTTATATTGGCGGGCAAGACTCCTATTCTTAAGTATGTGTAAATGTCATGATACCAGGGATCATTAGGACCAACGCGTTCACACATGAATTCAGACTCTGGTACCTTGAATATTGGTACAAGAAGTTGCTCTACAAGGAATTCTTACTTTGGGACGTTGTGTGGGATTTCCAAAAGTGATCCCATTGTAGCCATTGTGTTTGCTACTCTGTTGTTTTCTCTAGGTAGCTGTTCAAATGTGATATCAATGAATGAGTCTTTGAGGCTCTCAACCAATTTCTTGTATGTAGTTATTTTGTCGTCCTTCATATGATATTCATTGTTTACATAATGTATTATGAGCTGAGAGTCCCCTATATGGGTAAGTGCACCAAGATGGTTCCCAAAAAGGGGACTTAAGTGGACAACATTTTTTTGAAATCAGGAAATACTGACCTTGGACGCGAAATTGAGGATAGTTACACTCAAAATTTTGAGATGGAACAAAAACAAGGATCAAAGTGTTGTGATTCTACTTTCTAAAGTACTAATTTATTTTTAAAATGTTTGAGATTGAGGGGTTCAAAAGAGGGAGGTACACAAATTGGTGTTGTTTTTATCAAAAAAACATAACATAGCAACTCTTATATGACCCTCGTACGGTGAAATTTTTTTTAGTATTTTTAAAACCGCAAGGGTCAGAAGTTAGCTAATAGTATGTAGTTGATGCACGATTTTTTGATAATTTTTTAATGAATATTTGATTTTTTACTAATTTTCGAAGTGGAAATTTCTTAAAAAACAAAATTTTGGCCGTGCTACCCCTACAAATTTTGGAAAGTAATTGATTTTTTTTTTTTAAATTTTGAAATTTGTAGAATAGAGTCTAGTTTCTAAAAATGTAATTAATTTGAAAATTCAATGAATGGTTAATTTATAATGAAAAAAATACAAAACACTGATTTTTGACAAAAAAAAGACATACAAACAAAAGAAATTATGGATGAAAGGCTTAACATTGTCAAAAAATGAAAAAAATTGCATCGTTGGATAGCTAAGAGAGAACCCAACATTACCCATGTGTTCAATTTTTTTGATATTGAACCACATGCAATCCTGATGGTGAGCACAAACTCGATTATGTGAACTATGGTAGATTTTTTAAAAACACGTCTTTGGTCGTTGGGAATGCCCTCCAAGCCTTTGGGTTAGTATTCCAAGGAAAATACCAATCCTAAGGCTTGGGAATTCCCAAAGCAAGCTATATCTCAGTTTCGACATGGTTTTTTGCTTCTGGGGGAAACATGTCACCTAAGACATAACACGAGCACATTATAACACGCTCACATTATGTCCTCCTTTATGTTAAATGAAAATCTATTGAATGTATGCTGATATATTTGTATGTTTGTATGTACATGTATGTTTGTATGTCATGTATGTATGCATGTATGCATGGTTGTATGTATGCACGTATGCGTATATGTATCAATGCATGTATATTGTATGTATGCTTGTATCTACACATGTATGTATGTATGCTTGTATGGATGTAGGATTGTATGTACATATGTATTATGCTTGTATGTATGTATTTACGTATGTCTTTAGAGGGAGGGAGAATTTAGAGAGAGAGAGAGTTTGGAGAGATGGAGAGGGGGTGGAAGTGAGTTTAAGAGAGAGGGAGTGGGAGAGAAGGGGTTGGAGTGAGAGAGACTTAACTAGGTAGGGTGGGAGGGATAGAGGGAGAGAGAGAGGGGGTGGGAGAGAGAGAATTGAGAGAGAGGGAGAGAGAGAGGGGGGGAGAGAGAGAGACAAAGAGAAAGGGAGAGTTATGTAGGTAGGGTGCCAAAGGGAGAGACTTGAGAGTGTGAGGGGGGTGAGAGGGAGAGACTTGAGAGATAGGTAGTGAGAGGGAGTGTGAGAGAGAGGGAGTGGGAGAGAGAGGGAGCGTGAGTGAGAGACCTGAGAGAGGGAGAGGGTGTGGGAGGGAGTGACCTAGTAGAGGTAGAGAAAGAGGGGGGTGGAGTGAAAGGGAATTTGATAGGTAGGGTGGGAGGGATAGATAGAGAGAGGGGAGAGAGACCAAGAGAGAGTTACCTAGGTAGGTTTCTAAAGGGAGATACCTAAGAGAGAGAGGGGGTGGGAGGGAGAGACAAGAGAGAGAGGGAGAGAGGTAGTGGGAGAGAGTTAGAGGGACATAGAGAGAGATGGATAGAGGGAGTGAGAGAGGGTGGTAGGGATTGATTGAATGAGAGGTACATAAAAAGAGGAAGAGGGTAGATAGAGACAATTAGAGAGGGTAGGAGGAAGGGAGGGAGGTGATATGTATAAACAGAGATAAAGTGGTAGGGGTTGATGGTAAAGGATTGAGGGATTAGGGTGGACCTATAGGGTTGATGGTTTCTAGGGTATTAGGGTTTAAGGTTTGAGGGTTAAGGGAATAGGGTCAATGGTAGAGGGTATTTGGTTGAGGGTATAGGGTAGAAGGTTTAAGGATTTAGGGTTGAAGGGTTTATGGTTAAGGGTTTACTTGGTTGAGGGTAGAGGGTTTAGGGTATAAGTTTGAGGGTATATGGTTGAAGGATTAGGTTTAGGGTCCAATGTAAAGGGTAGATAGTATAGGGGTTTAGGGTTTAGGGTTTAAGGATTGAGGGTTGAGGATTAAGGGTTGAGGGTTGAGAATTGAGGGTTGATGGTTTAATGTATAGGGTAGAGGGTAGAGGATATAGGGTTTAGGGTTTAAGGGTTGAGGGTTGAGGATTGAGGGTTTAAGGTTGAGGGTTGAGGGTTGAGGGTTAAGGGTATAGGGTATAGGGTTGAGGGATTAGGGTTGAGGGTCCAATGTATAGGGTAGAGGTTATAGGGGTTGAGGGATTAGGGTAGAGGTTTTTCTTGGATTTAAGGCTATAAGGGTTGAAGGATTAGGGTTTAGGGTATTGGGTATTGGGTATTGGGTTGAGGGTTGAGGGTTGAGGGTTGAGGGTTGAGGATTGAGGGTATTGGGTATTGGGTATTGGGTTGAGGGTTGAGGGTTTAAGGGTTTAAGGGTTGATTAATGGTCAAGAGGGTTGAGGGATTAGGGTAGAGAGTTTACTAAGTGGGTTTAAGGGTTGGGGGATTAGGGTTGAGCGTAGAGGGTAGAGGATTAGTGGTAGAGGGTAGAGGGTTTACACGTTAGGGTTTAATGGTTGAGGGTTTAGGGTTGAGGGATTAAGAGGTTATAGGGTAGAGGATATAGGGGTTGAGGGATTAGGGTTTGAGGGTTGAAGGTTGAGGGTTGAGGGTTGGGGGTTGAGGGTTGAGGGTTGAGGGATTAAGAGGGTATAGGGGTTGAGGGATTAGGCTTTAAGGGTTGAGGGATTAAGAGGGTATAGGGGTTGAGGGATTAGGGTTTAATGGTTGAGGGTTGAGGGATGAGGGATTAAGATGATATAGGGGTTGAGGGATTAGGGTTTAAGGGTTGAGGGTTGAGGGTTGAGGGCTGAGGGATTAAGAGGGTATAGGGGTTGAGGGATTAGGGTTTAAGGGTTGAGGGTTGAGGGATTAAGAGGGTATAGGGCTTGAGATATTAGGGTTTAAGGTTTAAGGGTTGAGGGATTAAGAGGCTATAGGGGTTGAGCGATTACAATTGAGGGTTGAGGGATTAAGAGACTATAGGGGCTGATAGATTAGGGTTTAAGGATTGAGGGTTGAGGGTTGAGGGTTGAGGGATTAAGAGGCTATAGGGGTTGAGGGATTATGGTTTAAGAATTGAGAGTTGAGGGTTGAGGGTTGAGGGATTAAGAGGGTATAGGGGTTGAGGGATTAGGGTTTAAGGGTTGAGGGTTGAGAGATTAAGAGGGTATATGAGTTGAGGGATTAGGGTTGAAGGGTTAAGGGTTGAGGT